>CM055272.1:89123230-89723230 GCA_029237695.1 Conchocele bisecta | reverse complement strand
TGGATAACTATCAAATCTCATATACGGCAGCTGGCCTGATACCTTTCAAGAGGTTTAACCACAATACATCATCAATTATCAATGCGCGGTGTAGAGTCAAAAGTAGTACGGTATAGACAATAGTCCAGATTGTTTTATGCCATATACATGTACATGTACAGTATTTGCTTGTATTAATCTACTTCACAGGCGTGTGAATGTATCATTTACACCATTTTCAAGCATATGTTTGGGGATTATTTTGTTGGACCATGTTTGTCATGTGAGGCGGTTTCAATTCCAGCCGCCGACTTTTTGGGCCACCACCTGGTTGGTGACGGGAGATTTAATTTAACTTTCATAACAATCATTAAGCATATATTTTATTTTGTGAATATCCAGAGCAGAATGGGTGTAGGTTAAGGGAAAAAAATACCCACAACATCCATACGAAAAAAATGAAAATAGCCGAATCAGTGGTGGTGGCCTATTTTGAGATGTGTGATGGTATGCCAATACTAACTAAACGGAGAATCGTTGGTCTATTGATAAAGATCAGTTTCACTAAATTTTTACGATAAATATGTTCGTACGAAGATTGTTTTCTAGCACATTATGTGGTACATTAATGCTACCATTTCCCACCTACATGTACATGTACAGTGGGGTCAGCGTGTAAGTGGACACACGAACGAACACGACAGGTTGGAACCAACCTGTCGTGTTCGTTCGTGTGTGCACTTACACGCTGACCCCACTGTAGGGGTCATTAAATCTGAACAAATATACCAGAGACTTTCCAAAATCGGCGGCTAATGCGACCTTTCTAGTACATTGTAGTTTTGCACGTACGAACTTCTTAATCGTGCGAAGTTTAGTGAAACGTGTCCCTGTGGCCCATTTCACTACACTTCGTACGATTAAATGTTCGTAAGTGCAAATTTAGGATCTTCTGGAAATTTCAATTGATGGATTTACCTTTATTGATAAATAAATGTAAATCCAATAATTGTTTACAAGAAAACATCGTTAATGTGAAATTTACATAATTTTGCACTTACGAACATTTTAATCGTACGAAGTTTAGTGAAATGTGTTCCCGGTTGGTGGACCAGTCTAAAAAATAGGTTACCGAATCTGGGGAGTCACGAGTAATTTCTCTTAGAACTTCTTTCGGGGCATCCTTGGCGTTGGAATTGGCAGGATTGGATCGGTTTGACACCACGTTGCTTAGTTTAAATTGCATTCGGAATACTCCATTACGGGTATATTTTAAATAGTTCATGTTTATTCTTATTTCTCAATGAAAGTATATGTTGTGACCACTCATTTGAACCGTCTCGACGAGACGGTTCAAATGGTGGTCGCGAAATATACGTATAATCACATATAAACACAAAATATTTAGAATTTTTCAAAAAAGAAATGACATATCCTCAGCATGTAATGGGTTAAACTAAGAAACGTGACGTGACGTCAAACTGACAAACTCCGCCAATGCTAACACCGATGATGCCCTGGGAAGTAGTTGGAAGGGACAATACTCGTGACTTTACACTTTTGGCCAGATGAAAAGCAAGGGAGTGTGGCCGGTCTGTAAACAAATCCGCCCTGTGACATATTCGCGAAACTCCGGCCAACTTATTCACCGGACACACATGCACAGAAACACAATCCACACACTATGTGCATAAACTATTTATAAGATTGGTCTATTGGAATACTGAATTTGAATGGCATATGGTGTTTGCAACTTGTTGTGTGTTTAGCTAGTCTAACCAACTACCAGCCAGACTCCTATATGTAATGGGTTTTACATTATGAACTGTTATATTTTTACCACTCTGCAGTGAAATCGTGCACAATAAAGCTGTTTTGTTGTTCACGTGGAATCTGTTATTGTTTCTACGTGTGTGTTTGGTAACCATTTAACCAGAAGGAGCAACCTTCCGCCCGCGCGCGAATGTTGCCAAACACCATCTGGCTCCCGTTCCCTTCGGGAATCAATATACAGTATAGTAGAGAGTCACGGCAACCCTGGGCAATCACTGAAGTGTGTTCGAATATGTCTGGCATCCAGATTACTTAGCGTGATACTGTCGTCTCAACTACACAATTATTGCGTTAAGACGACTTACTATTGGTCAAGACGATATAAATGAGACGAATTAAACAAGACGAAGTCTCATTAAAAACGAGATACTGCTTGCTAGTTGCATCAAATTTATTACAGTTTGTCTCATCTTCATCAGTTAAGTCGCACTGACGAGATACTTAAAATTCATGTAAACTACAATTTTAATGAACGAATTGTTATTTCGTGGGAACGAACTAATGAAAAAAAAACAATTCTACGTCCCGTGTGGGGCTCCGTAGCTTTGAGCTTTGTGAAATCAGCATTCTGCCACTGATTGATTGGTTCCCGGCAGTTTTATCTGAAACGGCTGCAGATAAAACCGCCAAGATAAAACCAGTCTACGAACCGGACAAAACCGATACACTCATTACTACATATGAGACACGCCATGTGATTTTGTACCTTCGGACATCTGCGTAATTTCATTAAATAAGTTTACACAATTTTCAGAGTACTGTGGAACCTCTCTAAACCGGACACCATTACATATATATGTGATCTCATTTTGAGAGGTTTCTCGGCACCGCATCTCAGAATATAGTGCATGTTTATGATTGCAAAATACATTGGTATATCCCAGAATGGGCATATGCCTGACTTACAGTGGAACATCTTTTAAACCGGACACCCTGGGGAGCTCCCAGGGTGTTCGGTTTAGAGAGGTTTCATTGTACATGCGGAGTTATATTATATCTGGATATACCGTGTTTGCACACGTGTGCGCTATGGTCTGTATTTATTTTTTGATGTGCAATGATCATACATTATAATATGTCAAAAATAATTTTTTTTCAGGTGACGCATTTAATTAGAATTAGAATAAATAATTAAAAAAATTCATATGAAAATAGCCTGATACCACCGCGAGTCACTATCAGTAAAATAAATATTACTAAAATATTACTTTCTTTAAAACGTTTACGATTTATTCTCTGTATTTATTTTTTGATGTGCAATGATCATACTTTATAATCGGCCGAAAAGATTATTTTTTTCAGGTGACGCATTTAATTAGTATACATAATTAAAAAATATCACGCTCATTTGCATATGAAAGTAGTCCGATACCACCGCGCTTGACTATCAGTAAAATACAGACACATGTATTACTGAATGATTGTATATGCATAGCGGGCGCTCGTAATTTTTAGAACTTGTGGAATAGTGACACAATTATACACTTATTTAATTCCTATAAAGAACAGTTTGTGCCTACTGAGTGGGCATGTACCTTTAAGGGTGAGAATTGAACATACAACTTTCCATACCCGGGTTATAAAAAGTATTTGAGTTCGTATTATATACATGGTTACATATTTCTGACATCAACTTAACATGATAATGTGATATTTAAGTCGTCTTCATGCGCGTCCAATGTCGTCTTAATTACATCGTCGATTTTATGACGTTTTATTTCGTCTTGATCCGTTAGTATGTCGTCTTATCGCAATACTGGCACACAATGTAAATCAATCTGGCTGCAGTAGTTTATATCAAGGTTAGGGCCTGAAAGCCTATCAATAATTCACAGCTCTTGTATCACCTACCTCCATAATATCGCCATATTTTGACATCATTTATATTTTACGCAAATGATGTCGAAAGTTGACATAAATTTCAGAGCTATTTATGAGCCCATATCTGTTATGATCGTATTTCGGATCAATCATCAGACTTATCTCATTAACCTTCAGGGGTATTTGCTGAAGCAACCACTTAATGCCGTTGCACCTGCAGATCTGGTATAATTGCCGGAGTCTGGTGGAATAGCCCGTTACAAGAAAGCGAATACCCAATTAACGAACGATTTCTGCCGATATCTTAATATTTGTCTAATTTCGTATATGGACCAGGGCAAAAGGAGTCGTATTGAGGATTAGACCAGTGTAATTCTTGATCATCTAGCGCAGTTATACAACATGGTACAGATGTTCAGTTTTCGTTAGAGACGTCAGAATGTTTCTCCAACGCATCAGTGAACAGTGAATGCCCTGATCAGACTGTGCATAGACATAATTAGATTATTCTCAAATCGACTGTCTAATTGCCGACTAGAGAAATTAGACGTGAGTTTAGTTTCGATGACGGGAGCAGCGGTTTTCCATATGGCAGTATGTGTTGACATGTTGAGGCTAATATCACTTCCCAAGGATTTGTTTGGCAATCTAATTCCCGTTTCTGGCATTGACTGACACAAGGAATATGCAGAATATGATCTAAAATGGACAGGGTAATAAAGACACAAAGTTGAACTTAATTATTTTGTTTTATAATCCTAAATAATGTATTACAATCATATACACCGCGATGCGTATGTCTGATCCGACAGTTGTATGCGCACACACCGTGCATTAATTACATACTGTTATTTTATTTAAAATGAAACATTCAAATCTGTGAATTAGTTTAGTCTCAGCCGGTATTGGTTAGTGGGATCTCCAATTACGGGACTGCCAATCGTAAATCCAGAGGAACCACATAACTACCTGCGATTTCACTTGACATATCTGTACTCACCGTTTCCCGCCAAACTTTGAATGGCTATCATGTGACGAGCATAAAATCAAAGTGTCGTAATTGTTAATACATTTTGAATTTCTCAAGATGTCACTTATTATTACCCAACTCCCTAACTAAGTTGACATTACTACAGGAATGAATGGCCTTTTTGTGGAATTTATCGGGGTATAAGCTTGGAAAAGTCGCGGGAATACTGGACGAAGGCCGAAAGGCATCGACCAGTATTCCCGCGACTTTTCAAAGTTTATATCCCCGATAAATTGGGCCTTCGTCCAGTATTCCCGCGACTTTTCAAAGTTTATATCCCCGATAAATTCCACAAAAAGGCCATTCATTCCTTATAATTCCAGCATTTGAAATTAATTAATCAAGAAAATATGTTTATTTTCCGTTTTCTTAAGAATTATTTTAGCTGCGCCTCACGGTTACGGAAAGTAGTTCGGCGTGGGAGTTTACTGGGATATAAACTTTGGACAGAGTCTTGCTACGGGCCAATCAAATGTTAGGGAATCGTGTAAATATATTTGTTCTGGAATTATATAGTTTTGACTAATTCCCTGGATTGGACGTGTCTGGTAACTAGTTTCACGTGCCTGGGCAATAGTTCCGCGTGCCTGTGGAATAGTTCCGCGTGCCTGTGGAATAGTTAAAATTATTTTCACCTCGAAAAATAGTGACGTCATGATTTTGGTCGAAGATTACGTCAACAAATTCAACGTCGATGCGCCACACCCAAAAGTCACGTTAATTATATCACACAGAAAATATCAGGTTGAGTAATAAAACAGTTATTTCATGGTCATATTGGGGAACAGTCAAAACATATTGCCCCTCGGTGCTGTGGACGACCCGATGCACTATTGTACTCGGCATTCGGTCTCGGAGAATAATATATTGGGTCGTTCACAGCACCTCGAGGCTGTAGTTTTGACTATTCCCCGAATGACCATGAAATAACTGTATACTGTTAGCGATGTGATATGCGTGAATGACATCATATAAACGTGTGTGTGTTTTCTGATCTATCTGTTATTACATTGTATTTGACTTCCAATTGTTCCCTTTAACCCTTAGAATGTGGGAACCGACAATAGTCGTCTGCTGATAATTCATATTTTGTCTTTTCTCTCAGTAAAAACATGGTTTGGCAGCATTTTAGAATCATTTCCATTGGAAATGATTAAAGTGCTGCCAAACCAAGTTTTGGATGAGAAAAATAGAAAATTAAAATATAATCAGCAGACGACACAAATTAATTCAGCATTGTAAGGGTTAAAGTAACATCGAGCAGAATAAAAACCAAACACAGCTAGCGGGTCTGGGTGTCCGAATGATGAAAACATCTTACAGTGAAACCTCTTCAAATCGGACACCCTGGAGAGGTTTAACTGTCACTTAGTTACCAAGGTGCATGATCACGTGGTTACAACAACAACAACAACTACTGAAACTTCCAGAAGCGCCTCCGATTCAAGGTACGTATTCTGTTATATTGTCCTTATTATGTAACGGATTTTAATAAAACATGGCGCGTCAAACGCGTCTTGTCAAGCTGCATTTGGTGGTCTCGGTACTTTGGCCAAACTTCTGTCGTTTTTGCGAAGAATCGATTTCCGTGTTTACTGTCAATACTGACATGGACATCGACAAGTATGTGCCGAATTCCCGAGACAACCAAATGCATGCAGGTAATGAAGACGCGTTTGCTGCGCCATATTTCATAACAAATATCAAATACTAGCGCACTTTCAACACTTTCTGACATTGTTGTTGTGGTAACCACGTGATCATGCACATTGGTTATATGACTACTGCAATACACGGTTTCGTGCTTTGCTATCATGAACAGTAGCTGATTTCACCAAAATTGCAAAGTATACGTTGAGGGAGTAAGCATTTATTTTTCCTGAAATGCATTATTTCATATAGAACTAACGACTGCATATATTTGATGGTTAAAAGTATGCAGAATTATTATACTGTATGTATTACATTATCACAGCCCAAATGGCTGTGATAATGTAATAAATTCAGCACATGTATAATCAAAATTTATAAATTTATCCTTAAATTGAAAATTCTCCCTGAAAGTATACTTTGTTAGATACGTATACTTTGCAATGTTGGTGAAATATGTTACAGGTAACGACATCGGTAATAAATGGCAACGGAATCTATCAAAATCCAGCACACACACTGTGATTGTATTTCCTGGGTGCCCGGTTTAGAGAGGTGCCACTGTAGACAGTTACAGCATATGGCAGATACCGAGAAGCTTTTGGTTTATGTGGAAACAAGCTGTCAAGAAATCCGATAAAGATATGCATAACAAATTCTGGTAGCGTATAAATATTATGCACCATGGCTCCAGGTGGATACATAGATCGTGAAGCCTATTAATTTACCATCTCCGTGCTGCAGGTAGCCGGTTTGGCAGAACATTAAGCTGTCTTAATCACCATATGCAATCAGACAGTATAGATCGGGTTACATAGGGTAAACTGGGATATTGACTTGCGTTGTCACTGGGTGTTTTAAACACGGTCTTAAAAACGGCATTCGTGTTTCTAACATTAGGTTGTTGCAGGTGAATGAACAGTTTCCTGTGCTGCCAACGCATGTTTCAATATAACCCGCATTTTCTGGTGTGATAGCCAGAAAACGGTTAGTTTCAATATAAAGTATTGACGGAAGAAATGCGAATCTTAGTCTTAAGTTTTTCGAAGATACCGCATAACCAATTTCGTGACCAGTAGCCAATTTCATCAAAAGTGCAAAGTATAATTATCTAGCAAAGTATGCTTTGAGGGTGTAAGCATTTATTTTTCCCGAAATGCATTATGTCATATCGAACTAACGACTGCATATATTTGATGATTAAAAGTATGCAGAATTATTATACTGAATGGCTGTGATAATGTAATAAATTCAGTACAATAAAAATCAATAAATGTATCATTAAATTGAAAATTTCTCCCTCAAAGTATACTTTGCTAGATAAGTATACTTTGCAATGTTGGTGAAATCGGCTACAGATTCCAAAGTCTGGCATACATGTATCCCAAGTGATACATACCGGTAGCCTACCACAAACGGAAATATGAACATCGAATTGTAATAAAAAGCATGGTTTACGACGGTTTTATTAGCGACACTGTATTCTTGTGCAACTAAGACCAAATTTAATTCCGCATGTCCGCCAATTTCCGACGTACATGTAATTTACCAGCTATATGGCCAGTGCTTATTATATGTGGTCGTGACTGGAGAAATGGGGCTTATGGGTATTGAGACCAGTGTATATCCAGATCAGACTGCACAGTCTGATCAGGATCTGCACTGTTCGCCATTCCATCAATGAACAGTCGCCATGCTTCTAACAGGCAATATAGATCATTACCAGGCTACATGAGTGTGCTGTGTGATAAAGAGCTACACTGGTCACAAATCAATTTTGTCCTTATTTTGTAACTGATTTTGATGAAATATGGCGCATCGAACGCGTCTTGTTAAGCTGCATTTGGTGGTCTCGGCACTTTGGCCCAAACTTCTGTCGTTTCTGCGAATACTCGATTTCCGTGTCTACTGACACGGGAATCGATTCTTCGCAAAAACGACATAAGTATGTGCCGAACTCCCCGGACCACCAAATGCAGCTCATAAAGACGCATTTGCTGCACCATATTTCATCAATATCCGTTGCCTATTAAGGAAGATATCAAATAAGACATACTTTGGAGTGGGCGCGCTTTCAACACTTGCATTGTTGTTGTTGTGATCATGCACCTTGTATATATACATCATTTACTATAGGAATGAATGGCCTTTTTGTGGAATTTATCGGGGTATTAACTTGGAAAAGTCGCGGGAATACTGGACGAAGGCCGGAAGGCCTCGTCCAGTATTCCCGCGACTTTTCCAAGTTTATATCCCCGATAAATTCCACAAAAATGCCATTCATCCCTTATAATTCCAGCATTTGAAATAAATTCATCAAGAAAATGTGTTTATTTTCCGTTTTCTTAAGAATTATTTTAACTGCGCCTCATGGTTACGGAAAGTAGTTCGGCGTGGGAGTTTACTGGGATATAAATTTTGGACAGAGACTTGCTACGGGCCAATCAAATGTTAGTGAATTGTGTACATATTTTTGTGCTGGAATTATATGTCTATGAACATGTATCCTTAAGCAGTTAGGCCGGATTTGATGAAACAGGCGGTAACCGTTTGTATCATTTAGATCGCTGCTAACAAACATGTTGACTGTGAGAGTTTGCGAACACGTGCTGGTATTGAATGAAATAATACCCATTTTGTCAGTATAAGCCATATTGTTGTCAGACTATGGCGATCTGCCATACAGCCGAGTACAGCCAGAAAACGACGGAACTGACATTGCCAAAAACTGCCAGCCATTGTCTCTTCCATAGAGATCAACCACAATTCAATTTATACTGCATGGAACTTAATCAATCGAATGTCATGTTCAGACCTAACTGTGTTGCTGGGTGTGCTAGGTATCCAGATACTCTGGTCACAGAGGCAATACGACACATTATAAGCATACTTTCTGATAACCCACGATCCAACCAACTTATGCGTATTGCATTTGCGAGTAGGGAAGAAAGACACATACCAGCCAGTCTATATTACGGTCATCACTGAGTGCACAAAATCAAAAGTGCATCGTTTGATTTTTAAGATGATGGGTAGGGCGCGTTATGGGGTTGATGGTGGGCAGATAGAAATGCCAGTGAGCGTATCAATACAACACGCCCTCTCGTAGCAGTTGGTCTGCATGTGTATGCAAGCTGAGCAATATCTACAACATTTGCTGAAACGTAACACTCTTAATACTCCCGTACCGTACGTAGCTAAGCTACGGACGGTACGTGAGTATCGCCCATCCAGTTTCCTAAGCCTTGCCAGATATGTTCCCCATTCACAGCACTAACCTACTAGTCTCTATAAGCCGGGGTTTGTCAGATCGTGGCCCAGTCTTATCACAGGAATACAATCATCTCCTCATATCTGCCGACAACTACAAGGAATGTGAAGCACGCCTATCGTGAGGTGCGTTTCCTTGTCAGTAGACATGCTCGCAAAAGGCGAAGAGAGGAAGGAGATCGGAGAAGCCATGTCAAAACTATGGTGGTTAGTCAGGGACATGCCGATGCTTCGTTCCTTATCCGCGTAGAACCGAAGATTAATAACCTTGTATTTCGTTATTTCGTTCCCGACAAAGAATGGTAGCAATATTGTTTCAAAGGTTACCTTTTCGACGTCAAAATATCGTTCCGGCTTTTGTTTTGGATATATATTTTAGACATTGCCGCGGATCATTTTGTTTCACAGAGCCGTTGTTCCGGTTTTCGTCTATCGTTCCGGCTTCACATGGTCCCTGTTTTAAGCTTAATAGAAAAAATGGTGACCATAACGGCTCTATTCTCGATTTTACGGAATGGGTCGAGGGTTCCTGAGTGTGCCGCGGATTGGTCCGTGTAATAGAAATTGTATACGGTATAAGTGCAGTAGGGACGATTCTGTTGATTGTTCACATTAACATTACTTTTCGTTGTTTATGCAATCATGAACATAATCACCAGTGCTAAACGACAGTAGTTTTCTTCGTGTCTGGTTTATATAGGTCCAATTGTATTTGGCATCTTAACACCTACGCCACCCCACCCCGACTCTTTCGTCCACACCCACAAAGTTTATCTCGAGTTGTTTGCAACAAAGAGGTCCGCAAGTGTCCGCACTGTGTATTGAATTTACGCATGAGTCACAGTTCGCTATTTAATCAACACTGTGAAGCAGCACGGGGCAGTGGAAGGTTAACATAAATGGAATACACACTATAATTATTATCAGATCCGTCTACATGCATTCATGTTGGCAATATGTAATTTAATATGCACATATATATTGACCGGTCATCTACATATGGAATCTAAATGGGAACAACTCACAAGCTGGTATTATTTACATTCAGAGCCAATGGTAAACTACAAACACATGGATGATAAGTCGGAAATAAATTGATAAGCCGGTCTTAAAATAGACCAACAAAATTCGAAACTAAAGCCAGACTACGATGAAATTGCTATTAATAATAAACAGGTTGGAGTCTGAATTTAAACCGAGCAAAACCGATGGTGGAAATGTTGCTATTTTTTACAAGCATTATTTATTGCAGTAAACATAAACTTGCGCGCCTGATGTGCGCACACGTCATATCGTAAAACATACATGTATATGAATATTAAGCAAAACCAGGTTCACCGCTATGGCAACTGGTGTGTATGTATGGTCAGGGTCTACAATGTCCGGCCGTCTGTCAGAGAAGCATGCAGTATGAACCTAGCATGTACAGTGGGGTCAGCGTATAAGTGCACACACGAACGAACACGACAGGTTGGAACGCTGACCCCACTGTATTTCATGTATAAAACAAAAATATAAATACTTTTCTGCATTTTTTCTCATTTCGCATCAAAAGTGTATGTTGTTACCACTCAGTTGAACCGTCTCGGCGAAACGGTTCAATTGAGTGGTAACAACATACACTTTGGGTTGGTTGCGAACCAACCTGTCGTGTTCGTTCGTGTGTGCACGTACACGCTGGCCCAACTGTAGTAGTATTAGATTGCGCGAGTATACATTTACAAACTGGCATTGGTTTGCACTGGATATGAACACAGGTGGAAGACTCGGACCTATGACACCAAAAAAAATGCCTATTAAAAGAATCCCATTACCCCACCCACTTGGCCTCGTACAGTACCATATGCTATATCAAGGTGAGTATAAATAGGGCTATTATAGAAAGAAGCCTCTCTTTTCCGGCTCGCACAAACACAATAAACATCGATTAAATGTATGACTTCTGTCTCCGGCAATCGATAAAGGTATTAGGTGTGTGAATATACTCACTTCAAATCGCTGTTTCCAGCATTTATTCAGTTATTCGCATTTTGTATACCCCATCCAAAGCGAAATTTGCGTGTACGAAAGAATCTCACACAGAATCGGAGGCCATCCGGCGTGGATTATCGGTCATATTTGACCGGTAGCTGATCACCAGCTCAAACTAAAGTCGTGCACCATGACCATATACATTAGTAACTCCAACCATACAAAGTTCGTCCAATTGTGATCGTTCACCGATCTAAAAAACACTTTTTTCTAATTTCATTGGCTTTCATTCATGATTCGAGTACAATCAGATTATGTCTTCTTCCGGAAACCCTGAAAAGGGATAGTCCTCGCGTCTATTTTTAGGTTTAGCCAATCAGAGATGTTCTTACATAGACGCTTCGGTGCTTGTATTATGGAAGATGGTGCATTGACCCAGTTCCAGATAATGAATGAAATTAAAGAAAAAAGTGTTTTTTAGATCGGCGAACGATCACAATTGGACGAACTTTGTATGGTTGTAGTCTCTAATGTATATGGTCATGGTGCACGACTTTATTTTGAGCTGGCGATCAGCTATCGGCCAAATATGATCGATAATCCAGCCGGACTGCCTCCGATTCTGTGTGAGATTCTTTCGTACACGCAACTTTCGCTTTGGATGGGGTATACAAAATGCGAATAACTGAGTCTTCCACCTGTGGATATGAACTGAATACCGTATAACTTACATTAGGCCCGGTATTGTCAAATCGGGACAGACTTATCATGCAATAAATATTCCCAGCGCTAGTTCAATTAAAACTCTTATAAACCTAAGAAGTGTGAGATTGCATATTGGCGGGTATAGCCTCGGTTTGACATGTACGCGCGCCTGTATTGAATGCATAAGTCATAGTGACCTACATCTAGGAAAATACAACGAGCCATGATACAATAAAAAGTTAATTGAGCTGCGTTTACAAGGTGCATGATCACGTGGTTACAACAACAATAACGTCGCCCACTCCCAAGTAAGTATTATTTGATACTTTCCTTAATACGCAACGGATTTTGATGACATATGGCGCAGCAAACGCGTCTTCATGAGCTGTATTTGGTGGTCCAGGGAGTTCGGCACATACTTGTGTCGTTTTTGCGAAGAATCGATTCTTCGCAAAAACGACAGAAGTTTTGGCGAAAATACAAAGACCACCAAATGCAGCTGAACAAGACGCGTTTGATGCGCCATATTTCATCAAAATCCGTTACGTAATAATTAAGGACAATATAAAAGAATACGTACCTTGAATCAGATGGATTCTGGAAGTTTCAGTATTTGTTGTTGTTGTTAGTACCACGTGATCATACACCTTGGTATATTATAGGGTTAACCTATTTCTAATGCACTCATTTACTGTTTTGAAAATTGTATCGAGCCTAATTGGACAATCGTACCGGAATGCAAGATGGTTGAGCAGGTCATACCGGACGGATCACACAAATTATTTTCTACGAAGAAAATAGTTTCAATAAAATTACAAGATATTCGCAATTTTTGCATGAATGTGTATACATTTATGTTGCTGGTTTCATTATTTGTTAATATGAAAATCAATGAATGCATCATTAGAATTAGAATTGCCTCATTTACTACTTTTAATGTTCCTCGGTTAGCAACACAATTTCAATGGCCACTGCCTATCAAACTTCCTGATGTTGATAAATATTGTGATAACTCATGATATACTACCATTTGAGATACAAACTTACACATGATACATACTAGTACTGCCAAGACATACGAAACGTGATTACCGGGGAGATGTTTGCAATATTTTTTTTTCGCCGGACGTTTCGGAGCATGCAACTTTCGGACCAGGTCACCAGGACGTTTCGGACCAGGACGTTTCAGATACAAGCCAGCTGTGTCTTTGACAATAATACCAGGATACCACTTGGGACATTTTAGGTGAGTTATCCCACGTTTTGGTCGGTCATTTGATGGCAGAATAAATTGACCGACCTCAAACTTAGCATTGGTATAGGAATACATTTTGAAATAATTTGCGACCGTTCATCAGCAATGATATACATGTACCTGTAATGTATGACCATCAGCCGATCAGATTGCGTGATATTTAAAGAGTGCATTAGAAATTATCATTCTCCGTCAACTAACCGGATTTGCTGACTGTCATACAGGGCTTACGTGACAACCAGAACATTCGGGTTATCCTTCTACCAGATGCGCATCTAAACTGTGTGCTTTTCTTGCCAAAGTTTCAACATCATTTACGGAAAATATGTAATTTCAAAATCAATATCTGTGAAATACTGTGACGTGATAAGGGAGATAATTCCAGAACCGGGCACATATGAGACACGCCATGTGATTTTGTACCTCGGACATTTGCGTAATTTCATGAAATACGTTTACAAAATATACAATATCTTCCGTAAATGGCGTCAAAAGTTGACGAAAATTTCAGAGTACTCTAAAAAAAAATGTCAACTTTTGACTTTATTTTTGAAAAATATTGTAAATTTTGTAAACGTATTTTAATGAAATTACGCAGATGTCCGAAGGTACAAGGCGTGCTCAAATTATGAACAAGCATGCGAATTTGTACCTAAAAAATGTCCATATCTGATGAAAGATATTTATAAAATTTACGATATTTTCCGTAATGACGAAATATTCAGAGCAAATGCGGAATATAATTCCGCCTTTTCTATTAAAATGATGTCACATTTCGACGTATTAATTACAGAAAATAGCACAGTTTCTGTTTTACTTCTCAAACAAAATCGCTCATCTTATTAGGTACAAAATCAAATCATATAATACATGTTTTCGCCCACTCGGCGCCGACGTGTGTGGAAAAGATAAGATTTATTTTATTTTTAGTTGCCAGACAACAGCATTTAAAATACAACTTCACACAAGTTCGTATGGAAGTGAACGAATATGTGGCTGTGACTGTAGAAATGGGGCTTACGGATTTTGCGACCAGTGTAGATCCAGATCAGCCTGTGCGTTCGCACAGGCTGATCAGGATCTGCACTGTTCGCCATTCCATCAATGAAGCTCTCGGCACAATTTTAACAAACGACACAGATCGTTATCAGGCTGCATGAGTGTCTTCAGGAACTACACTGGTCACAAATCCAGTAAGCCCCATTTCTCCGATCACAGCCACAAATGTTTATCTTGCCATGTGGCAGTTACAATATCACTGGAGTAATAGTAGTGTATATCCAGATCAGTATGTTCAGCTGCACTGTTCGTCATGCGATCAGTGAAACAGCATACTACTGTCTGTTTCACGAAAGCTGCCCAGATTTTACGGCTATATAAACAATTCAAAAACTATCTTTTTTTCGATAATATTAAATTAAAAGAAAATTTAAGAATGAGCCTTTTTTTATTTCGTGAAATTTGGTCAAATATTGATTTTATTGCGAAAATTGAGTGAAGATGTCTATGGGGATTTAATATGGGAACATTTTTAGAATTTCAGAAATACTGGACCGATTTTAAAAATTTAACTTTTGTTTTCTTAGTTACATCATTTCCAAGCTATCTAGCCAGGTTTCGGAGTCAATTTATAAATTGTTTCGTTTTCTGACTCCTCCCACAGATCCTCCACCTCCTTTCCCCTCATGTTAAATTCCCAGAGACAAATACATTTTTTTTGTAATAAAATCAATATTTGACCAAATTTTACGAAATAAAAAGAAGACTCATTCGAAACAATACTGTTTTTGCATTTGTTTATATGGCCGTAAAATGTGGGCAGGAATCGTGAAACAGACAGTAGTATATGCTTCTATTTACAAACAGCATGGATCCCGTATCACTTCCCATTTGACAAATATTTCACACACAGATGCAAAAAAAAAGATAATGTTTTCCGGCTTATATTTAAGGGTGGGAATTGGCTCAAGCACCTTTCATACCCGGTAAAAATTTCGATTGTTAATGTTAATTTTGGGGCAATCTTACGACTGATGATCTGACCCAGTTTTAAGCGAGAAATATGGCACATTTTGCTAAATAGTTTTCATGCGTTGAGAAAGCAAGAACGTAGGATTTTTCTGTGAAAATGTTATGCCCGTAGCTGCTATTTTCAGAAAAATATCTTAAAAAAAATGTTTGTCCGATAAACTGGAGGATCCCTGTAGAGTATAGCAACAATGCGGAAAATGACACAATAACACGTACAGTCGAACCTGTCTTAAGATACCACTCAGCGGAGAATAACGTTTGCATTTTGACAAGTTCGTCATTTGTTGCGCTACCATTGCATTATTAAGATTATGAGATTTTCGTTGGACCTAAGAAATTATTCGCGGGCTAAATAACTAACAGTGTAGACCCTGACGAGTAAGCACAGGTTGATATCCCAACAGATATACACCGGAACACAATTAAGTCCGGTTTTTTTCACCACGTGCCACTCAATTGTTGTTATGCTATCTCTTAGGAGCGTTTGGCACAACTTCTGAAAATTCCACAACACTGCCAACTGAATAAGTTGATGCTGAAATGGAAAAAGTACCTGACGGTATTTGCAACCAGCATAGACCCTGATCATCGTCAACAGTCATAATATGCGTATATATGATCTAATGGTTTTGCGGACGATCTCAACGGTACTTCAGCGTCTGAAAGGCGAACAGCATAGCCCCAGATCAGACTGCGCGGACGCGCAGGCTGATCTGGGACTATGCTGGTCGCAAATACCTTAATATCCATTTTGTCACAATTTGCCATTGGGATTGAGGAACACAGATATTCGTGTAAGGAGATGAGATTCTACATTGACAAATATATGCCATTCCATTGGGTACGCGTCATAGGGGATCTTACATGCGTGATGGTTTGCTACGATATTTAATTATGTATGACATAAAATGGGCACTCACAGTGTAATGAATAGGCAAATTAGCTCATTACAGAAAACAGTTTTGGTAACCAGTACACAGTTGCATGGGCGGATCTGGAGGAGGGGACGGGGGGGGGGGGGGGGGGGGGGGGGGTTCCGGGGTTGCACCACCCCCCCCCCCCCACACACACACACACCACCCCCCTTTCAGCCACGGAGTTTACATAGCTCACAGATTACCACCCCAGTTGGAGTCTGAATTTAAATGCCGTAAAACACAGGAAAGTGCATTTTTGGACATGAGGATTTCAAAAATGTTAAGGGGGGGGGGGGGGGGGTGGTGGGCATGCACCCACCCGAACCCCCCTAGCATACTCGTTCCACTCTGTGGAGCTCGATAATAGAACACCCCCACCCCCCTCCCCCCCCCGTTCCCCAAATGCTGGATCCGCCCTTGAGCTGCTTATGCAACAAATATAATCTAACATTTGCGATGATATAATATGGTATTTATTAAACTAGTTAACTGATTTCATAAGAAACTCGGCATAGCCTCGTTTCTTATAAAAGCAGTAAACTAATAAATCATCCTCTATTTGTTAAGCGCGTTTACTGATTCCACACACAACAATGCTGTACCGAGTATATTATAGAATCGCGCATCGAGTGCAAGAAACGTTACAAATGTAAGATCCTGTTTATTGCATAAGCTCAGAAGCTAACCTGATTTAAATATTTACCAGATTTTTTATTACACTTTGATATCCATATTTTAGTCGGCACTAAACGTTTTCATAATATTAATAATGGTTAGTTCATGCAGTTTACGCTGATCCAATATAGAACATGGTATAGTGTGTTTGTACGCAGGCGACGTAGAATTTTTATTCATTTTAATTTTTATTAATTCGTTCCCACGAAATAACAATTCGTTCCCTCAATTTAACAATTCGTTCCCACGAAATAACAATTCGTTCCCACGAATTAATTGTCATTGTCATTTCATCGGAACGAATTGTTAATTCGAAGGAACGAATTGTTATATCGTGGGAACGAATTGTTATTTCGTGGGAATGAATTAACAAAAAAAAATCCATGCGGGGCTCCCAAAATAAATATGATAAAATGGGTGTTTATCGCGTCATGAGGATTTTTTGGAAAGGATTTTATCTTCTAACATATATAATAATAAATTACGCATGAACCGCACGGTGACAGGGTCCCAGGGTGTCCGGTTTAGAGAGTCTCCACTGTAATTAAGCTCTCCATTAATCGTTTGTGCCATTTTCAGTCATGAACAGACACGACAATGACATAAATGACATTGAAAACCAGCTAAATTATAGTCTGTTTCACGAAAGCAGCCCAAATGTTACGGCTATATAGAAAATTCAAAAAAAATATTATTTTCGATAATATTAAATTAAAGGAAAATTTAAGAATGAGCCTTCTTTTTATTTCGTGAAATTCGGTCAAATATTGATTTTAATATTATCGAAAACAATATGGTTTTTGAATTGTTTATATGGCCGTAAAATTTTGGCAGCTTTCGTGAAACAGACAGTAAGCACAATAGGGTCCCAGGGTGTCCGGTATAGAGAACTTCTACTGTACCTCGTCGTACATGTGGTAACTATTTTCTTCCGCTCACCGATGTTATGCTACGGACAGTTAAACGCAAATTGCACACAAACCAAGCATTACCATTTGGTTTACATATTCCAAATACTTAAACCATACACCAGTCTTATAACTAGGTTACCCAATTTCCCTTAGAAAACTTCCGTGGCATCCTTGACGATCCAATTGGCGGAAGTTGTCAGTTTGACGTCACTTTGCTTAGTTTAAACCATAGGTACCAGCAAAAATCACCTGATTATCTAGGTGCTAATATAATTTATAGTGATTAATGCGTGCAAGAGGTGGTGAAATAGTTCCTACTGTTTGTTCCACGTTTTTTGCCTACGACGTTGTTTTGTTGTTTTTTTAAACTTGAGGAGGGTGACTTTTTTATTGATGAAAAAGTCATTGCATTTAAATATTTTTTAGATTTAATGTGTGTAGTAGCCAAAAGTTCGTTTGCGGCAAAACGTGGAACAGACAGTAAGCAACGTGACGTCAAGCCGACAAACACCGCTAATTATAACGTCACTGATTACCCGGAAGTAATTGTAAGGGCAGTTACTCGTGATTGTGCAGGTTCTGTAACATATCTGTAAGATTGGTATATACCTCAGCCGGTCGGTTAGAATAAGAAACCGTTCATAGAATGAGAAAAAACAGCAACTTTAGCATGACGGACTAATAATTAGCCAATTAACATTCTTTGAAAATCCTACCGTCTGAAGCGCCATAAAACCAGTATACGGTTGTCAGGCGCGACGTTCGCCTAATGACATAAATGGACTGGTGTGTGGTGAGATAGTACCACACCGCATGTATCACCAGTGAAACTGCATCTATTGGTATTGCACGTACATATTAATCAACCAACAGCATATATGTACTATATATGCATATGTTGCCATTCATTGACTGTATAGCTAACAGTGTATGCACTGATCAGTCTGATCAGGGCATACACTGTTGGCAGCTGCACAGTCTGATCAGGACATACACTGTTGGCACTAAATAGCAACCATTCTTCGACAAGGCCACACATTTGAGTAGCGCCTCTAGCCGTCCGGAACACGTATAATATATTACCAACAGGTGCAGCTAGACCGTTCGAGATAACTCCCATAAATCACAATTTCATTGAGAAAAAAGAAATGACTATTCCTAATTAATGTCTTAAAGGGGCATACCTGGATATTTTTAAAAAGTACTATAAAAAATAAAAGCGTGTTTTCATCATGGCCCTGTGTAATGTGTACTAGGACCGCTGGGTGATTTCTGTAAATATCGGATTTCCTATCTTGTTGCCTTTTGCGTTCAACAAGATAGAAAATCTGATACTTATGTACCGATATCGGTGAAAGCTGAAACAACCCAGCAGTCCTAGTATCGTCATATATCTTCAATTAAACCACTTGACACAGTGCCATGATGAAAACATTTTTATTTGTATAGTATTGTTTTCTAAAATTCTTGATATGTTCCTTTAAACTGCGTTTCTGGAAGTACGTGAGATAATGTAGTATTTGGAATTGCATTGTGGCTACGTATACCAGTAGCCGATTTCATCAAAATTGCAAAGCATACTTATCTAGCAAAGTATACTTTGAGGGGAGTAATCATTTATTTTCCCCAAAATTAATTATTTCATATAGAACTAATCACTGCACATATTTGATGATCAAAAGTGTGCAGAATTATTATACTGAATTTATTACATTATCACAGCCAAAATGGCTGTGATAATGTAATACATTCAGTATAATAAAAATTAATACATTTATCCTTAAATTGAAAATGTCTAGATAAGTATACTTTGCAATGTTGGTGAAATAGGCTAAAGATCGAACGAGTGGATAACCACCGGGTAGTCCGGTCCCCAAACCCACACCCGTATGCCTCCATCTGTGTGAACGAAATCATTTGTATACTAATTTATTTGTAATCCTTGCATCCTTGCAAACTAAATACATTTAACCATTAGACCGCTACTCACAACAAGTGTCGTCTGCTGTTGCTTTTATATCTTGCCTTATTTGTCAATAAAAACATGCTTCGACAGCACTTCAGAATCATTTCCAGGACATGATTCTTATGTGCTGTCAAAGCATGTTGTAAATTATTCTAAAGTGCTGTCAAAGCATGTTTTTGATGATAACAATGGAAAATAGAAAATAAACAGCGGACGATATCGGTTTAAGGGTTAATACACATTATATAAAAAGAGTGACTTCCCTTCGGAGGTTATTGGAAATTACTATAAATACATTTAGTTTAACTTAATTTGTTTTATCGCTGCATGTGTACATGTATACCATTTTATTAATTAAATCACTCGGTGTTTTAATGCGTAGACATTTCTGTAAGACTGTTTATATGAGATCATCCTTTACTAATGATAAACTTTGATAAAGCTACACTGGCATTATGTTTTGCTAAAACAATTTCCTGTCGACATGTGATGTCTGGGTGAGTACCTCATACCGAAGTTACGGGGAGCACAAAAGCAGGCGCAAAATCGATTAACATTTTACTGAAAGATAAATAAGTTGCGTTGTAATGTTTATGGAATTCCAACTAATTATTCTCCTGCGAGTTGATACCACATATAAATGTTTCATAAAATGCAAGATTGTATGCAATATGGCATCATGGGTAACAGTTTAATTATGCATGTGTACGCCAACAATAGTGGGTTAGTGCGGTTAATGGGAAACAATATATGACATGGCTTAGGAAACGGGGTGGGCGAGGCTCTGTCGAGAGCTCTGCCGAGCCCATCCCGTTTCAGTGCCGCGCCAGATACAAGGTGTATGATCACGTGGTTACAACAATAACAAATAGTACTGAAACTTCCAGAAGCCCTCCGATTCAAAGTACGTATTATTTCATGTTGTCCTTATTATGTAACGGATTTTGATGAAATATGGCGCATAAAACGCGTCTTGTTAAGCTACATTTGGTGGTCTCGGAACTTTGGCCCAATCTTATGTCGTTTTTGCGAAGAATCGATTTCCGTGTCAATAGACACGGAAATCGATTCTTCGCAAAAACGACATAAGTATGTGCCGAATTTCCGGGACCACCAAATGCAGCTCATGAAGACGCGTTTGTTGCGCTATATTTCCGTTGCCTATTAAGGAACATATCAAATAATACTTACTTTGGAGTGGGTGCGCTTTCAACATGTTGAGCCACTGTTGTTGCTGTTGTAACCACGTGATCATTTTCCCATAACTAACCTACTATTCTATTTATCCCGTCAACACTACAAATAGCTTTAAAATGCAAAAACTAACCTCAGCCGCATCCTCAAAATCGGAGAATCGACTAGCATGAAAACCAAACTTATTCATACGCAGTGATTAGGTCATATTGACAGGATATCAAAAATGTTTCACGGCACCGTGTCTCACGGTACATACGCACTGTGTTGACAGGATAATAAATAATATGCACGTACATGCATATGCAGACTGAACAATTGAGAGCAAACAGTGATTAGTTTATAGTTATAATGAAACAAACTACATGTAACTATATAGAGAATTGTAGGTTAGTGCCGTGAATGGGGAAAATATCTGGCAAGGCTTAGGAAACGGGATGGGCGAGGCTCTGCCGAGCACATCCCGTTTCCGTGCCGCGCCAGATATGTTTTCCCATTCACGGCACTAACCTACTATTTTATGTATCCCGTCAGCACCTAAAAATGGCTTTAAAATGCAAAAATAAAAATAACCCCAGCCACCGCACATATTCATACGCAGTGATATGGTAGTATTGACAGGATATCAAAAATGTTTCACGGCACCGTGTTTCACAGCACATACGCACTGTGTTGACGGGATAAATACTATTATTATAGACGGCGATATTGAGTGTGTTTAAACACGTCCGATATTTATAGTTTAAACTTTATATATTTTACAACGATTAAAAATAAGCACCTGAGAACTTACACAAATGCTTTCGTTGGCACAGATGAATGCGTAATGGTGCTCCTTATCGTGGGTGGAAACTGGATAGTTCATTCTAAATCACCACTAAGTTGTTTATTTTATTTATATTTTTTATATTTGTTTCAGGCGAATATAAATTATAAGTAATGTACGTACATTGTATAGAATCAAAGGACTGAAAGTCCTGAAATCCTTCGCAGTACGTGCTTGTGGAGGACACATATACTAATAATTCATTTGTTGGAAAGTACATTGTAGTCTTAAGAATTTGCACCAGGAGGGATGCGGAACTTTGCGGAATAGATGTATTGCGGCTTGTCAGTAGTTGAGACAGCAACTATTCAAATGGTCAGCTACATACAAGTTTCACTTGCTCAATAATTTCCCGACTATATATACTCACAGGATATATTACTTTGTCATATGTTATTATACACTAGTTCTGAAATATATATGCATTACCTTAGTAACCATGGTAACCAATATTGGAAAACACAAAAATAGTATTTGTTGAAAAGGTGTTTACTTTTTGAAAATCAATGCAATACACCCGAGTACTGTTACCATCTTGCAATACACTTAACATGTGAACATTTAATAATATTGGTTGTCATGGCAACCATTTTAATATTTCACACAAAAAAATCATATATACTCCATTTAAAATAAATATATTCATCGAATCAGTATACATTATCAATGCTGCAAAAACAATATTTATCTTGACAAACATGATTGTTCAACGTAATTTCACCTTGACCTTGGACATGAAGGCCACATTGTGGTACATGTATGGAATGAAAATATGGATGATGATAAGGAAGTATATGAAGTTTGAAGTCAATCTGACTTACGGTTGCAGAAAACTTTAAGGCAAATCGTACGGATGCAAATGTCTAAATAATTGGACCGTGACCTTGGAAATGAAGGCCGCATGAGTGTGGTATGGAATGAAAATATGGTTGATGATAAGGAAGTATATGAAGTTTGAGGTCCATCCTACTTTCCGTCACAGAGATAATGGGTACCCAAACTCGTTAACGTAACAAAAACGTTCTACTTTCACTTTCATTTCAGCTACACATTCAATGTTAATGTATTGAGTAAATGATGCCGAACTATTTATTTAAATTAATATCTAATTATTTAAATATACTTTTTTTAATTCATAATACAAATAATCTAGAGATAATTATTATCCTTATTCAAACTCAAGACAACGTTTACTTTGTGAAGTGTATCGTACTGTATATGCTGTGTAACGTCAAGTCGCAAGACTGTCGGCAGCGTATGCGCTAACACACACGACGTGTAGTTATCAAAAAATTGCTAGAACCTCTTTGGAAAGTTTGGATTTCCGCGCGAACTGTTTTACTAAATTCATTATAGATTAGTTGATTTTTTAAGTCAAATGGACACTGATTAATAATATCGATGGCTCAAGATGATTAAAACAGTATGTAACTGTCAAAAAACAAAGTTTCTGCTTTAAATCATCATCATTACGCTGTCCAATGTCGGATTTAATCGAGCCATTGGCCTATGTAAAGTTCAGAATGTAAGCTTTAATCTGATTGGTCATTCAAGAAAAACGTCACAGGGAAATCCCACCCCCTACTATATCATTGCACAAAATATCAACATACACAACAAAGAACTCATATTAATACATAACAGTTAATAGTTTACAAAGTATACACACACTTTTGCAATAACACACATATAGCACAAAAAAGCAAACAACACATACAACACATGTATTACGCTGAAACGGTAAGATAGCTCGCTGTTTTACTGTTGTTGAACTACTTGTTTATGGCATAGTACCGCGTGTTTTTCTAAAATTAAACCCGCAAACAGTGACACTGCGACCGCTACTTAACTCATTAGCATATCTGCAATGACTGAGAATTTTCATATAGTTACTAAATCCGAGCTAATAGCGGATAATGAAAAAGGTTATTTTATTTGTATGTGGATATACATGTATGCACGAGTACCGTAGCGTGCGACATTACGCGATTTTATGAGCTCAATATTGTTGCGCGGAGGAACAAGTGGCATATATCCACATACAAATCAAATAACCTGTTTTATTATATGCGTACAGAACTCGTACATCACTCATACTTTATATGCGCCTCAGAAATATACAAAATATGAATAAAATAAAGGAATAAGTTTTGAATTGGAAGGAACTATTTTACGAGGTACTGACCAAAATGAACTTCCGGACGTCAATAAAGATGTACATGCTATTGCATAGAGCAATGATTTCCACGACAAATGACCGGAATGTTATCTGATTATTGCTTACAGTTGATTATCTCCCCTGTCTGTTATATCGTAGAATATGAAAATGACGAATTCAGCGAGTAGCCATATAGTTTGATTCAATATAATGGTACATGTGGTTGATACTGGTTCGATGCAATTTATGAATCTTGACACTGTCAAGATTCATAAATCGCATCGAACCAGTATCTATCTGATCACACATCTATCTGAAAACCGAATATATCATGGGTAACACACTTATATGGATTATTGTAGGCTTCTAGTTCGCATGCACTTTCGGGTACAATCTGCTGTTAGTCGCTTACTTTATTTAAATTATTTCGATGATAATCTATATTCAAAACCTAGTTCGACAGGTGATATAGTAGTATCGACAACTAAAAACGTTATGTTTCACAAATCGTGCTTGCTTGTACAACAATGGTGGAATTGCATTACCAAATAATCTCCCTTGTTTATCCCTGTCTGTGATAATATATAGAGGAATAAACGCAAACTTCTTGGAAGGTGATCAAATAAAATAATGCGTTATGTTGGTATATGTTACTTGCAGCCCATAAAACGAAACACCATACATTTATTGTCTGGGGTAACACCTGAGACACACACCCTTTAATTTTAATATATATATTCCCATATCCGAAACCCTGCCAAATTGCATACAAGCGAATGAAAGTCTTTTCGATTATCAAAAACAGGTATCAGTTTTAAACCTTCTAGCAGAGAACGCATCATCAGTTCGCCGGTTGCTATGCGAGTTGAATGGTTGCTATGGAATACGTACAGACTTTCCAGTCGAGTAATAAACGTTATCCAATACTCAAAATAAGCTCTATTCTGATATATCTGTCTAGCTCATCAACATAGAATAAATATAAGGAAAAACATATGCACTTACACGAGGAAAACATGCACATTCGACGAGCATATCGTTATATTTTCGCAACCCTTTCAACAACACATGCCTGTATTATAGTGGTATTGGAAAACAGTGTAGATCCAGATGAGCCGAATCGTGACATCAGGATCTGCACTTTTTGCAAACAGTTTTTGAGAACAAAAACACCAACTTTTCATAAATGGACTAGTCTGAAATTCATGTTGTGACCATTGGATTGGTTGCAAAATGAACACATCAAATTCCATTCCAGTTACATAGGGGTAAAAGGGTTAATGCATGATTGATTTTTCTGCTCTGATCCAGAGATTATTTCCTTTCTGGGCAGTCATTTTCAAAACGTGTAAATTGTTCTAATCGGTACGCAAATAATGTATCTAGCTATGCTTAGGCACACTACGGGCTGATAAGAACATTCTGAAGCAGTAATTGACGATGGTACAATGTCAAATCTAGTTTTGGAAAATACTTTCGCTGACGTGTTCATTGGTCGAACGAAGTCACATGGTGTTACAGAATGACCACAAGTAATGACACAACTATAACAAGTCCGCGTTCTTTCCAACGAAAACCACGTTATAGCTGTCGAATCGACAGCTATAACGTTGTTTTGGTTGAAAAGAACGGATTAAACCGTTACCTGATAAATAGAATGATAGACTAGTTTCATTAGAAATAATATTTTACCTGGCTCTGCTTAGAAACAATATGGTGGGTGTGGTGGCTCTGGATTCTTGCGCGCTCCATTGCCTTCCCGGATGAACTTGATATCAAAAGGCACTAGCCTGCTATTCTATATTATCCTCAGACATATTCAACGAACACATACATAAGAGGGGTTTAATTCTCATTGTATGTCTTACGGGATGATTTGCCCGGCACATGCCATGGTAATTGTCTTGACATATGCTAACCATTTGTACCCGAAATCACACAACACAGCTCAGCATCGATCAGTCAAACTTCCTGATTTAGAACATAAGAACTGAATGCATATTCAGCGTGCTCAATAGCCGATGGAGATCACATAGACCAGGGCCATGCAAACATGCATATACAATGTATAGTCATGGTGACACGTGTACATGCAAGTATCCTGAAAGTAGTCGTCAAATTAGAGAATGGTTCATCTGCTATCTGTACGGCACATAGTTACGAACGGTAACTCTTGCAATCTACTCCCGTACCGTCCGTAGCCAGACTACGGACGATACGGGAGTAGATTGCAAGAGCTACCGTTCGCAACTATACGGCACAGTAAACAGCGAGCGGGCTATGCATCGCACATGTGGACGGCCGTATCCCATCATTTTTTCCACAGCATGTCAACTTCAAACAACTGGAGACCATAACAAAATCAAATATGGTTTCATACGTAAGACGCATGCAGTCAATAGTCAACGAATGCTCCTGTCAGTTTGTGACTATATCAACCTACCTGTCTTGACAATTGTCTCTGCCGTTGATGTGTCCCACTCGTGTAGAAGGTATGGCCCCTGGTGCACGAGCAATCCAATGTATACACCAACAATTAATGTCCTTACGCATAAATATATAGTCTACAGCTACTAAACATACAGTTAATTTCGATGTCTGGAACTAAGCAAGTTGTCATTGATACGCCACTTTCAGTTGTTTCCATATCAACAGTTATCAGGTCTAACAATACAAAAACGTATTTTGTGTTTTTCAATTGTATATATGTACATCAATATGATGACGGCGGTTTAAAGGCGGTATTCAAGGAGCGTGGAAAACTTGGAATCGTCATTCCCCGTGTTTGCATTTAGCGTGACCTTTGTGTCTTTGCCCCGGAACTGATCTAAAGAAAACGTGCCCTCCCAGTGGTTGCCCTTCTTCTCGAAATGGAACCACTCGCCGTCGGCGACGACCGCCATGGCGTTCGCGTTGGGCACAATCACCTTCCAGAAGATGTTGGTCAGCTTGGCGTCTTTGTGAAGGACGAGTGGCTCGTGTAGGTAGCATCCGTCCTTCCACTGGGCGTACTGCTTCGGGAACGGGAACACCGGGTGTAGCGCGCGCACGCAGTTGATGACGTAATTAAATACATTCGGAAGGGATTTGCTGTCATCATCCGCCTTCAGTGCGAAGACTTGAAACTTGTAATATCCCGCCTCGGGGAAGCTGATGATGAAGGAGACGACGCCGTGAAGCGTCTGAGTGAACACGAACTCGGACAGCTCCTTCTCCGTGTTGCAGCTGATCAGCTGGTGGGTGACCTTCATCGGCGACTTGCATTTGATTTTAATCTCCGTCTGATTGTCATTGAGTCGGATTTCCGGTTCCGTGTGACTCAGTGGGCTCATTCCCAACTCGGCAAACTTCGTCTGGGAGCCCAAATATCCGTCTGGAATTTCTGGCTTTACAGACATGATTCGTTTTCCTACTTAAGCAGTTCCTCCACAAAGTTTCAAAGTTCTAATATTCCTCAGACGAAACAACCACACTTCCAATACGCTCGCAACACCTTTCGCCGTTCACTTCCAGAAGCAAAATCCGCACAGGTAAAACGAGCGGTGCCGGTTAATAGCAAGCCAGCAATATACGTGGGTGTGATTGAGAATTGGGGTTTATGGGAGTTATGACCAGTGTAGCTTATGATAAAAATACCACACTCAGTAACCTGATAACGATCTTCATTATTAGAAGCATGAAGGGTGTTTCATTGGTGGACTGGCGAACAGTGTGGATCCTGACCAGCCTGCGCTGCTGATGCGCAGGCTGGTCTGGGTCCACACTGATCGCAACAGCGATAATCCACATTTCTCCAGTCAGAGCTGCATATGATGAATTTCGATACCAGTCTGTTATTTCGATAACCAATCAACGCCGATGATGCTATCTGGCTTTATGACATATTTTCGGCTTTTCGTATTCAACGCATCCTTGGTAAACCAGTAGTATATCATCTTGGAATGAAGATAGCCCGTATGTTTCTAATATTATAACTACAGTGCATAGATGAACCAGTTATGATGCATATTGAGTAACCATAGGGAATTTGTGAACATTATTATGATGAGACAAATGAGACAAAGGAGCCGAACAATACCACATACCACCAAGTACAAGTGGGTCGGCGCCTGACAAACTGGACCTTAAAGGAACTGTTTCACAATTCAATCCCCAATAGAGCGTATATCGAATAAACAATCATAATTCCAATCAATGACTGAAAATACGTGGTCATGTGATCACCGCGCGAGCATCCACATGACGTCACAGTGTTAAGAAATTGCATTACTCGACTGGAAAGTGAGTTATGATGTCACAATGCCGGGCCAAATGTCTATTTTAAACGTAGACAAGTCCGTATACGTATGCAGACAGTCACTTAATTATTATTAGCAATCAATCGTGGTTTCTATGCTACTATATGTATATGCTTTATATATGTATCATATATGTTTACGGTGTGCTAATAATGACTTATTTCTGTTTCCCATTTGACAAAGCCCTCAAAATGCAATTTTCATATGACATTCATAAGAAAAATATATGGATTTCATAAGCAGTACGATTTGTAACTTACGGTACTCATTTTTACTGGCTGATAGAAGCGATCGATCCGTTTGAAAACACTTCATTTTGTTTACATGGTGGTAACTAACAATAGTTTTAGCAGTTGCTTATGGTAATGGGAAAAAAGCGATTAGAAGACACTTAAAACTTTTAGGATCTCTGCTAATTGTATGCAAGATTCGCATGTGTAGAACTTTATAAATTGAGGTTGTGCATAGTTTCTGATGTTTAGAACGCAAATGTCATGAAGACGCAACGTCAATTACATGTACATTTGTATATGTAAACAGAAATGACGAATCAACTAAATTTGAATCATTTGAAATTATATAACTCAGGGGCGGATCCAGCATTTGGGGAACGTGGGGGCGGGGGGGGGGGGGGTTGTCTAGTTGCGAAGGTAACTCTTGCACTCTACTCCCGTACCGTTTGCAACTAGGGGGTTGTCCTATTTTTGACGACATTTAAATTCTGACTCCAACTGGTGGTACACTGTGATCTATGTAAACTCCGTGGCTGAACGGGGGGGAGGGGGGGGGGGGGGGGGGGGTCCGGGCCCAACCCCCTTTCCCGTTTTCTCAACAAAAACATGGTTTGGCAGCAATTTAGAATCATTTCCATTGGAAATTATTCTTAAGTGTTGTCAAACCATGTATTTCTTGATAAAAAAGAGAGATATATGACACAAAAGCAGACGACAGTTTTCGGTTCCATTCGAGTAAGGGTTAGTGGCGGTTATTGGTTTTCATGGCAATTTTTACAAGCAGCATACCCGGATGAGACGGAAGAGCACATCCGAGAAAACCGCTGGCATTGCCGGATTACCTCTATTCAATCAGAAACCAAAAGCTGGTTGCCCGCAGAGATTATTGCCAATGTTGTTTGATTAAACTAGAAAGCAGAAGGTTGTTAGGCTAATGGATTTTGATATATATAAACAGTGCTGATGTAACCGAATATCCCGCTTGTCCCGGGAAGCTACACCTCGGGAGTGTGCTAAGACACGGTTCCCCCTTTGATGTGTTGTGGTGCTGAAACTTTTATAGCAATACCACTCACCTGATCCGTTATCAATACGTACTCTGGTTGCCGTAAATGATAAAAATGCTATATTCCACAGGCATGTAATAGAATACACAGGATATATCAGTGTTAGAGAGGCTGTTGCATATGTAGTTCATTTTGTACACTACAAAACAAATGAAATGTATATCTGTTCATTAACCGAATACATTCTGACCAGTAACAAATAGCCGTATCTTTCATTGATTTAGATACCCGTGTCACGAGGTTTGTCCAGTAAGTAGCGCCACATATGTATTTAGCGGTGTATATTCCAATATATAGCGTCACACTTGTATTTAGTGTTGTTACACTAATTATTGGACAACATGAACGGTATGTGAACGGTATTAACCATAGCTGTCTAGTTTCGTTTACAATAATCTCTCTTTGCTAGATGACGGGTTTCCAACTAGTTGGTATCTTGGCAACCACCGTTGGCAACCATTGCCTATACTTTACACATGAACGGCCGTTGCGGATTCTAGCTCTTCTATATCAGGAAATTATATTCCACCATATATACACTTATGCGTATAGTAAATCCAATCAGGAAGACCAACAGACCGAAATATAATCGACCCTTGTATACGTACATGTACTCACTCCTTGTATGACGTAAGCGATGGCGTCACGACCACAGGTTGAAGTAACGGAGCAAGGTTTATAAATAGATTAAATATACCCAAGAGTATCATTAAGCGAAAAACAGGAATGTGTCGTTTTACTCCCTGTTATACGAGAATACAACGTGGCTATGTTTTTATGGGCCGTACTGGGAGGGTCCCGAGACAACGGACTCTCGCGAAAGGATCAACCGAATGCTACCATTTCCATCCATTGTAGAAGGTAGACAAATGATCTCCGCAACCATATAGTCACGGATGCGCTATGTTTTTCACTTACTGATACTATTAGGTATATTAAACCATTCCTTTCGGAATACACCTTTACCGGTATGAAATTTAGTAAATATTTTATTTTTATTTTTGTTATTTCTGAATGAAAGTATATGTTGTGACCACTCATTTGAACCGTCTCGACGAGACGGTTCAAATGGTGGTCGCGACATATACTTCTGAGCGCATGGAAGGAAAATATTTATTATTTTCCGCAAACATAATGGCGTATCCTTCGCATGAAAAGGGTTAATATAATGCATTTATAGACAGACCTTGCTCCGTTCATTCAAGCCATGGTCACGACCCCAGCTTCTTTGTTGTTGCCGTGCATGTATCGAATTAATATTTTATATAACGAGAGCGTCGTATATAGGACGTGTTAATTCACCATTTACGAGACCATAGTAGAAGACAGTGACGAGGAAGATGCGGGCATAGTGCCAGCGTCTACAGAAGAATCAAAAGCAGCCTAAAGTAATTCGTATGACCTAGGTAACGATGAGTTGCTTGTAATAACTTCGCTGGCTTCATAGAATATGTATACATATCAAGGCAAAACGTTTCAATCAGTATAGCGATTTAATAACCCAACGAGAAACAAACTGTGTGTGGGAAGACATTCACACGTACGGATATGCAACATCAAACAACACACGGCTTTTTTTTGTGATCATGGCATTTCAAGTATCCATAAACTAGTAAACTGTAGCTAAGATTGAAATTATTTTTAATTAGTACTAATTAATATTGGAATGCCTGTGAGTGCTCGAGAACGGTAATACAAAAAATAATAAAGTGTTCTTAAGTTCATTATTTTTCATACTTACCGGATAAATGGAGTTTTACAGTCTAAGCGACCAGTTTGTACCATACCATGTAGTGTTCCTCATTGACTCATAATTTAATAAATATTGTTTAAACTAAAGCGACCAGTGTAGACCCAGACCAGCCTGCGCATCCGCGCAGTCTGATCTGGGTCTGCACTGTCTGCCAGTTAGTCAGAAATAAACAACATAAATTATATTGCTTCTAATAAACGGTATAGCGCCTTATCAGGCGAGACGAGTGTTCTAGGTCAGACTGCCCACACGTGGTGTACGCATACATTTGTTTCGTCTGCTGTTTATATTCTATTTTCCAGTGTTATCATCAAAAACATGCTTTGACAGCACTTTATAATACTTTACAACATGCTTTGACAGCACTTCAGAATCATTTCCATTGGAAATGATTCTGAAGTGCCGTCAAACCATGTTTTTATTGAGAAATAAGGCAAGATATAAAAGCAACAGCGGACGACAATTGTTGTGAGTAGCGGTCTAAAGGTTAATTAACATTTTCAGAAACAGAGAGTGTATATTGTATACTAGAGGTGCCACCCAGAAGTCCATACTCTAAGACACTACCTTACTTATCTGTTTGCCATCTTGAAATATCGTGAGCACATTTCCATGTTTTCTTGCTTCATTATGGCGGAACATGGCGGGGAAACATTGAAATTTGAGAAGCAATTTGAAGGGACCTGTTGAAGATGGCCTATTGTAAATGAAACATCAACAGTAAAATCTTAGCCCCATCTGCAAATGTTTCCCCGTCATGGCGCCTCTAGTAATAGGCTTGAGCTGATATTGTCAATTATTAATGGGAGACATGGTTAACAACGCTATATATAAACAGTTGTTTTGCATTTACAACACATAAACACATTTAGCTGCGTTTCAATGTTTTGCCCCACTGGGGGTTGGGGGGCGTGCGTGCATGGACGGTGTGCACACCCAGGGAATTTAGACATACATGTAGTACTGCACTGGGCCTGTCAAATTCCCGCCTGTCGGGAATCGCCCGCTGTCTCATCATATACCCCCGCCCCCTCCTTGGGGCAAACATTGATAGGTGCATTAGCATAAACAAGTTGATGTCATTACAGGAATACGTATACATTTTAAAGTAAAAACAAAACAACTCTTCTTGGCTCATTGTACATGGCTAGTTTTCCACGCTAATTCATGATCTAGAGTTTTCTGTTAATTGATTTTAAAAACTATGATGACTATACTATACAGTCTTGTATACTATACAACCGCGTTAATCTTGCCCAGATGTCAACGTTTTTCAACATCTTTGGCAATCTCAACGCGCATTCAAGCAGCTTGATGGACTGAGCCTGAGCTGTAGCACAGCTCAGGCTCAGTCAATCAAGCTGATTGATGTCAGGCACAATATTCAAGTACTTCGAAGTACATTTAAATTCAAATAATTCCAGCACAAAAATATTTACACAATTCCCTAACATCGGATTGGTCCGTAGCAAGTCTCTGTCCAAAATTTATATCCCAGTGAACTCCCATGCCGAACTACTTTCCGTAACCGTGAGGCGCAGTTAAAATAATTCTTAAGAAAACGGAAAATGAACACATTTTCTTGATGAATTTATTTAAAATGCTGGAATTATAAGGAATGAATGGCCTTTTTGTTGAATTTATCGGGGATATAAACTTGGAAAAGTCGCGGGAATACTGGACGAGGCCTTCCGACCTTCGTCCAGTATTCCCGCAACTTTTCCAAGTTTATACCCCGATAAATTCCACAAAAAGGCCATTCATTCCTATAATATTGGCAAGATTGGCGCAGGCGGCGGTGTAACGCATTGGCCTCGGATTCGTGGTATCATATTTCATAATAATTATTACACATTTGCAGCGGAAAACCACAAGAAGCTACTGGTGAGTGCAGATAAGAGTCTCCGGTAGTTGAACCAACCGTTCTGCTAGATTTACCGTGCCAAATGGCGTGTGCAGAGGTGCGGCCATTCTCTACTTGGATTCCAGGGCCAATGGCATGCTGCGAGTGCTCTGTGGTTTTCAATTGAGACACGCCATGTGATTTTGTACCTAAGAACAATTGTTCATGACATAATTATAAGTGACGTTGAAAGATGACGAAATTTCATAGGAAATGCGGACATCGAAAGATGAAATTTGAGATTCAATGTGTACATTTGCGATATCTCATGGAATATTTCCTCATCTTTCGACGTCATTTACGGAAGATATCCTAAATTTTGTAAATATGCATGAGATATCGCCATATGTACAAAGTCCCATGGCGTTTCTCAAGTGTCTACGATGAAACCAGCTTTTCGCTGGGTTGAAAATAAAGAATATTCAATATCGAAATGCATGTTTGTGAATCGTGACCATGGTATGCAATGTTTTGTTGTACCAAAGTATATTCATCGACCACTTCTTGAAACAAAGGATAAGAACAAATACAAATTTGAGGGAATAACTTTGATTTCCCAATGAGTTGGTTTAACCGCATATCAAGTTAACAGCAGAAACCGAACATGCAAAACGTATAACCTATTAATTTCAAGATGAAATTCTGTTTACACAGGAAATTTAATGTTTGCTGTCTGGAACTTGTAGTTGCTAGGCAACAAAATATTATTTATTCAGACATTGCCGTTGTCTGGAGTATATCATCGTTGTAATGAACGAATATACTTGCAACGAAGATGTTGGCTACGTACATGTGAAACTTTCTTTTCTGTATGGGATGACATCGCTATACTAGTAGTTCCATCATCGTTATTTCTGTGAGAGTCCATGTTTTCCGAATCCTATGTGGTCGTGGAATATGGAATTGTATGTAATTGCATTAAACGTGCCTCATATCATATTCCAGGGGAGGATCTAGAGGGGGCAGGTTCCGGGGTTGCAACCCCCCCCCCCCCCCCCCCTCTCCCGTTCAGTCACGGAGTTTACATAGATCACAGTTTAATAACAGTTGGAGTCTGAATTTAAATGCCGTAAAACACAGGACAGTGCATTTCGAAGAGCTCGAAAATAGGACAACCTCCTAGTTACGAACGGTAGCTATTGCAATTACTCCCGTACCGTCCGTATCTAGAAATTATATTTTTGTCATGAAAGTATCAAAGAAAAAAAAGGAAAGTTCACTTAAAAATGAAGGAAATTGCTTCTCTGGCTAAATTTTGTTTCGGGTGTGTGTGGTGTGTGTGGTAAATGTTTACACGGGGTGGGGGCAGTGATACCCCCGGAACCCCTGCGCACTCCCTCGCTCCGCTCAGTCGATTGTTTTGCCTCCACGTTTTTTGGTTTCCTGGTTACGACACTGGAATTATGTATGTTCATAATGGCAATGCGCACATTGTTTTGGAGATCTCATGCCTGATTTTAAACGGAACGTCTCTAAACCGGAGACGTTCCATTGTATTTATCTGTCAATTCAATAAAGTCACGGTTCACGTAACACGGGCCGTTTCGCCCGGAACGGTTCTTCCCTATTATTGGGAAGAACAGTCACACTTGTCTCTTGGAAATCGGGACTGTTCATCCCATCAATATAAAAAAAAATCGACACTTCTGGGTAGAGCCAGCTGGTAGGTAAGGTGGGAAATACAATTTCACAAACTGCAGTGCCGGGGTCGGGGTTCGAACCTGGGCCGCTGGAGTGACAGTCAGAGATTCTTGTTTTTCTGCCACAATTCCAATCTTACCAACTCGGGTTCATTTACCAATAGTGATATGCCGTTTTTGGCTGATGAGTTTGGCATTCTTTGTGGGCGACACAAAACACACCCACATTCCTGCTGTATTACTAGTACTTATTCGAATTCATATTATTAATTTATCGGCTCATGGTGACTCATTATCATCTCAATTAAATCTGTACCGGTATACAAATAATTAATTTTTCGGCTCTTTGATGATGAAGTACAAAGAATCGAAAACTGCACAGAGAAAGCATAAATGTACTCAGTGCAAAATTGTATACATTCGCCCGCGTTAATCTTAGTTTAAACAGTATTTTATTTTAATTGCATATTGAAGAAATATATACACATTAGTGTTGGATGATTGTTTGTATAATACCTCTTTCCTAACACCCGCGTTAATCTTGCCGATAGTATCAACGTTTCAGAACGTATATTGGCAATGCCAATTAGCAATCAAGCAATGTGAGTGGCTGAGCTTGAACTGTAGCATAGCTCAGGCTCAGCCAATCAAGCTACTTGGCTTCAATTATTTTGAAAATTAATGAAATTGACAAATAGTGGCAAGATTAGCGCTGTCGGCACTGTATACATCTATGTGCATGTGTTGCATGTGTATGTGCGTCCTGCGTGACTGCCAGAAAATCCGGGTGACAGAGACAAATGACAATGAAACCTCTCAACTGAGACATATCTGGAGTTTATGTGTACCATATTAGAGAGGTTCCACTGTGCATGCTGAACATATACCAGGGGCGGATCCAGGATTTCAGAGGTTAGCGGGGGGGGGGGGGGGCGGGACTTCTTAATTTAAATAATTCACTATATTTTCGAACTAGCACCGTTCGTTCGTCGACCGAGCAGAGCTCGGGAAACTGCTAGGTGGGTCCGGCGGTATGTCCTCCGGGATATTTTTGATATCTACACCCCATTTTGCTGCGTTCTCGCGCATTTTAGAGCAAAAATATATTTAATCGCCGAATGTTAGGGGGGACGCGCTCCGGATTCTCCCCTATGTGAATCCGGCTTTGTATATGTGATGCATGAACAGCGAAGAAACCATCGACGTCATTATGAGGAGGAAGCTTGGATAGCACGGAATGAGGAATGATGACATTAATAGTGGTAACTGAGATTATGGAGAAATAATGGGAACGAACTTGGTTCACGAACATCATGTAACGCCGATCCTATATATAGCGAGTAAATGCTGCGTGATTGTATGGACAAGAATAAAGTAATTGACTGCACCATTTGAAGATATTTTCTAATTATTATAAGTAACACTTATTTCTGCATAATGAAATAGTCCATGTCAGTCAGGGGTGAAAGGGTTAACATGCGTCCAAATGGTACGCGGATCATTGAGGTCAATGTGCCATTTACAGTAGCTGTGTAGCTAGTTAAATTACATTCCCGTTGCTTAGGGGTGAAAGGGTCAATCAAATGGGTCCCTTTTGGATTTATCCGCATTCTTCCACCGGCCCATCCAACTATTCCTGATTTTCCCAACGAACCAATGGAGTAGATTAAGTAGATCATGTCCACACTTTTTAACTGTAACTACACAAAACATGTGATTTAATTACATTGCATAGTAGTTTTAGTATGTATGCAGTTATTCGTTCTCCATTAGTTTCGTATAATTCTCCACAGAATAACAGTGTACTCTTTAATTCACTTGTAAATGGATTGTTCTCATGCATGAGTATATTAGTTCGGTGACACAGAGAGGACATAGACATATTTAATTGCTATTGCGTGCGCACGCGATATATATAGTGTGCGCACGCGATAGGTTTTGCTTGCGCACGCGATAGGTTTTGCGTGCGCACGCGATAGCTATTGCGTGCGCACGCGATAGCTTAGCCAATGAAACCCTATCGCGTGCGCACGCAAAACCTATCGCGTGCGCACGCAATAGTAACAAATATTTCCATGTCCCCTCTGTGCCACCGTATATTAGTGATACTTTAATAACTAAGATATCGTACACTGCCTTGTGAAAGTATTACTGTCGGTTACAGTAATATATTATAAAATAAATTGACAACTATGTACAGTGGAACCTCTCTAAACCGGACACCAAGAGAACACCGCTGAGGTTAGTTTTGATGAGTTACTTGGTCATTTATCTCGGATGATAATGTATGTTCATGATCGCATATCACACAACAACTATGGCTCAGAATTATCAAATACCTTATTTCAGTGAAACCTCTCTAAACCGGACACCTTTGGGACCTCCCATGGTGTCGGGTTTAGTGAGGTTTCACTGTACTGCCGAATTCGTGGGAAACTCGATCGGACAGTCGGAATTCGGTTATTTTAAGAAACTCCTAATATCATAATAAATAACTTCAACTTACATTACACATGTATCCTAGTATTAATACGGCTGTCAGTTTTGATATAAATTGATGTATGCGTCGGTAGTTGCACATTTATATGCATGTAATTGTTTGAGTCATAAATAGCGAATTTCTGACAGCACTAGAAAGAATTTCTTTGCACAACAGGCATCCACATAATACATGGTGATTTTATCTCACGTGCATATGAACAACCAAAGAAAATGGCGCCAAGTTAAACGCCGTCTGAAAAGCGCCGTAATGCGGTGTGGTTTAATGCTAAATCCGCGAAGCTGCTACTGTATTAAAATTCTGTGAACTCAGTCGTCTTGTGTTCTTGCAAGTTCCGGCCGCTCTGCACGACACCATAAAAATAAAGTTTAACGACCATAAACTGGTGTTTCCGTTGTATGACACATGTTACGATTTCTCATAAAGCACGGAAATAGGTATTTTAGATTTCTCTCACTTCTAATCAGTTTCCGCGAGAGATTCCTGACAGGAGAAGCATAACATATCCGCGTGTGTTCGCCGCTCCGAGATAGTTCCGAGATGCGATGATATGTGCTGGGTAAACTCAACATAACATATCCGCCGTGTGTTCGCCGCTCCGAGATAGTTCGGCGATACGATGATATATGCTCGGTAAACTCAACTTTAGAATGAGAAACTGAGACGTACAGTATTTGCCAGGGTCTACACTGGTTGGGATATAGCCAATGAAATACATGTAGTACTGCGGCAGCTAGGTAGCGATTTTGTACAACAGAAACAAAAGTTCAATATATTGGTCATAACCTCTACCGTATAGGTACAAGCAACAATATATGCGTGTACCGACGGCATCAGTAACCACGCTGGTGAATATATTCATAAGCCCATATATTTTTGTTACTTAGACGTGAAAGTGGATTTTCATAAAAGTAGTATTTGCAACCAGTGTAGACCCTGGTTAACCTGTCCATCCGCGCAGTATGACCAGGGTCTGCAATCGTTGTGATATATTCCATAGAAACTGCGCTGTAACTAACGAACTATTTACATCGAATGTGTATTAATGTGCTGACGGCATCAGTAACCACGCTGGTTCTAGGTTGGCGCTATTGGTAGCCGCAGTAGCCATTTGGCTACTCAAATGGCCATTTGGCTATTCATATTTCAGGAATGGACATTCTGGCTACTGAATTTCATAAATTATTTTAAAATGTACTACGTTTTAAAAATACTGGAACACATGTAAATTAGTATTGTGTTTTTTTGACACTAGCAGTTCATGTTGGCTACTAACTTCTAAATCCTAGCGCCAACCTAGTGTTGCATATATTAATAATGCTGTATAATTTTAGAACTTAAACGTCAAAGTGTGATTTCATAAATTACACATCCACGCAGTCTGATCAAAGTCTACAATGGTTGGGATATACATAGTCAGCTGAGTAATACTGCTGTTATTTACTGACGATCCGATTACATGTGTATGAATGTGCCGGCGGCATCCCCACGCTGGTGAATATATTAATTAGATCGTATGTATTTTGCTACAACGTAAAATAGGAGTATGATTTCATAAAAAATAGTTGTGGCACAGCTATTTTTTATGAAATCAGACTCCTATTTTACGTTACAAAAAAATAGCTGTGGCAACCAGTGTAGACCCTGATCAACCTGCGAATCCGCGCAGTCTGACCAGGATCTACAATGGTTGGGATGTAGTCAATGGAACATGCTACTGTGACTAACGAACGACTTACAATGGACCATGCACATGAATGTTCTTGCTGCAACAGTAACCATGCCGGTGAATAATGTTAATATATATTTGCTGATACATGTACATGTACTTGAAATAGAGGTAGAGGTTTATACGTGAAACAACACTGTAATTGAATAGTTAACCCGTGTAGTTCCTGAAATATTGCACTGACAATATGGTGAACAGTTTATACTTCAAATTTAATTAATTTCCGAAAAGAAAATACACTATGTGAATTTTGTAATATGAACGTAGACTCAAATAGACTCAAAATATGTTTTGGGAATGTCAAACTATCCAAACCTTTTGGTCGGAAATAGATGAACTATTGAAATCGAAATAAATTACAATACGAATCTAAACTACGAAAACATCTCATTTTGTAATATTAACGTAGTATCCAAACAAAAGTCAGTTCTAATCAATTTCATTATCCTTCTAGCAAAATATTTTATCTTCAAATGTAAATGTTGCTCAATATTGCCAATACTAAACTCTTTTAATATGTATTTACAAAAAAATAATCCTGATTGAAGAAAAAATCGCGACAATGAAAGATAAATTGATGCAATTTAATGCAAAATGGAATGATTTTCGCTTAAACTAAAATTTGCCAAAGTACCTACAAATTAGTCTTTTATATGCACACACACACATATATATATACAATGCCAAAAATAGTATCCCCCCCTTTTTTTAAACCGAGACCCAGCCCCCACACCAAATTTTTATACTCACACCACCACTCACATCATCAAAATAAAAACTCGTTGTTACATGTCACATATACTAAGACACAAAACACTGTTTATCTTCATAAATTGTTTAATATTTTGTGAACAAATGCATTGTAAACATTGTGTATGTACATGTATATATTATCTCTATAAAGTGTTTAATCGTTTCTGTACAAATGCATTGTAAACATTGTGTGTGTACATGTATGTATTATATGTAACAAAGAGAATTAAAAATTGAAATACAAAAAAAAAAAAATACACTTGGGGTTTGGCAGTAATCTTGTATTTTGACGGCCATTTTGGATAAAATGTTGTAATAAAAATTATCACCGCCTGTCAGATAGCTCCAAATTCACGCTTTACTTTTCAAAATGTATGTGGGAGCAGAAAACACATTTCCAACTTCTCAGGCTGTCATCGGCATTATTTATTTGTACTTATTTCCTGTTAACTTTTATAACTTTTATTGTTTCTCTCGGTTATTTATTATTAACTGCTGCAAGGTATTTGCAAATTTAATTTTGACTGTCATTTTGTTCTCGTACCCCGCCGCCTCCACACCTTCCCCCCCCCCCCCCACACCCCTCACACTTTCACCATCCTCTCATAAATTGTAAAGAGAATATTTTAACAAAGAGGCGAGGAAAATGCAATAATATTATATCGTTATATCAGCTGAGCAAATAGCTTGGTTGATATTACGTGTTACCGTGTATTCTCCAACAGATTTATGTTAGGACTAATGCTAACATCAAAGTGAACACATCTACCCACTGGTCATATCAAATAAGCCAACGGATGGGAAAACAATCTATATATCTTCAGTCCCTGATCGTCTTCGGACAAAACCGGGCTATCTTTTGTTTTTGCTGCCAACGATAACCCAGACGGTATATGCATCCACACATTCCGGTCAGAGTTCTGAATCAGTGATCTGTCCAGACTTCATCGATAAAAAATATAATATTTATATAACTTTTACTTGCCGTTTCTCGAAAATCACATTTCTACAACAAAAATTGAAGGTGGTCTTTCTGAAATAAGCTTTAACATAGTATCGTATATTTCGCATACCAACTGATATAAATTCAATTGTTGGCATGCTCAAAGCTTCATCAATCATCCAGAACTGGAGACCAAATCAATGTTCCAAGGATTTTAATCATAATAATCACTGCGATCCACCTTGAAAAACTGTTGATAGTTAAGTTAGCGACCAGTATAGTCCCAGATCAGCCTGCGCATATGCGCAGTCAGATCGGGTTCTATGGTGTTCGCTATAATGTTGAGAAAACATTTTTTTATTTATGTATGAACACGTCACATCTGTATATTTTGTATTCTTTGGGTGTGTCTGGTTTTGTTTTCAGCTTGTGCATGTCTGTCTAAATCTCCAGCAGGGTTTAGTATTGGAAGATCGATAAACTAATAGGTTCGGTGTATTTCTCTTGACTTCGTCATGTAATTGTTAACTTTGCGATCTGTATAACCCCAGATCAGTCCCCAAATCAGGCGCGGATCCAGGATTTCGGGTTAGGGGGGCGTAACTATTTTGCAATACTTGACTATATTATCGAACGCGCTAGGGGGGTCCGGATTTTTTTTGAAATCTACATCGCATTTCCTGCGTTCTGGCGCATTTTGGAGCAAACAAAAAACAATAAACAATAAATTCACAACGCGAACGTAGAAACGTGCATTGTAACTTGTAAAAATCTTTACTCGGCGAATATTAGGGGGGGGGGGGGTGGGGGGGTGGGGGCGCGCGCCGGGTCCGCCCACCCACCCCTGAATCCGTCCTTGCAAATGGAGTATTGTTTCGACCCGACAGACCTGTACCTGTATATTGATGTTGAGCCGAAAAGTCAGCGGCTGTAATTCCGACATTCAACAACAACAACAACAACAATGGCAGAAAATGATGATGATGTTGGCCAAGGTATCGGATTTATTTATTGGCTTTTCAATTGCATGTTTGTGATTAACGTGTTTGCTATATACACACTGCACCGATTGTTATACTTGAATAGGTTTATCTAATGTCCGTTGGGTTAAAACGACGAATACTTGGTAGTTTCAGTGTTTACATTAGATTTATACGTAAATCCGTGTGCATCCCATAATCGGAGATACCGAACATATGGAAGAAATTGTCATTCCCGAACAAGTCAACAAGAACAGAACGTAGACTATATACATCGGAAATTGTTTAGCTAACAAAGAAAACATTTAATTTTAAAAATCAGTGCAAATTCTGAAATTTATCTTTAAAAATGTATAGAAAAAGATTTGCCTAACATGAACAGGGCTTGAAACTAACGCTCGCCCGTGGCTAGAAGATTTTAGTAAGGGCTGGTTACTTTTTACGTCTGACCAGCCCACATGGCGAGTAAAAAAATCCAGCTGATATGCCTTTACTAGTTTAGAACATGAAGTGAAAGTCATCGCGCTGTGTTTGTTTACAAAAATGTGTCCGTGAAAATGGTTGTAAGCTGCTTCCCTATTGGTGAGTCATATATGGTGATTAACAATCCTAAAGTGAAATATCATTGGTCTGCATGCCATTAGCCAATCAAATATCGCGTTTTATAAACTACACTCGTCCGAATTGTGAATCAATAACTTTTGTTTGTTTCCGTAATGACCGCCCTCAATATAGTGATGTATAGAAGTCGGGACTTCTTCATTGGATACTTAAGACAATTATAATTAATTTATTCACAAAGGTTACTACACTTTCCTAATAAGGAAATCAAGTAATTTTGTTTCTAAGAATAGAACCACGCTTGGTTACACGGAAACGTATATGTGTTTTTGAAAATCCAACTTCCAAGTTATAGTTTTGCATATTTAGCGTCAAGAACGATCCAAACTGGCAAGCAACACTGAATATATTCAATTGAGAATGTGTTTCAACAAAATAATTACATTGATTTACGATCGAAAGTGAGTTTTAAGCTGAAAGAATAATGGTCTTATCAATTGACATCAGAGCAAGTCGCCCCCACAGTTTCGGACCTAAAAATGAATTTGTGAGAAATGATAATTTCACTGTTTTATATCATTTTTGTCGAGCCTGCTTGCGGAAAGTGAGACATCGTGATCACAATGACGTCCGTGCGTCCGTCCGAAATCTGCGTTAAAGTTTTTAAAAATACCATCAGATGCCTCGGCAGTCTCTACATGCAGGCCGCGGCCATCTGGTAAATATATTAATTGGTTAATATAAATTAATTATAATAGGGGATAGTCTCTGTTAACGGCCCTGAGCAATAAAATATACTGTTTTCAACAGTTTAATGAATTTATATAGTGTCTTAATTCCATTTGCTGGAAAGAAATGTACAGCTTGTACACAGTCATTCAAATGACACAGAACCATTTAATGTGAATACAAATAAATTAGTGTTTACTGTCAAGATAGTACAATAAAAATTATGACATAATTGTTATTTATATTTGCAATAGAAGACTTCACCGAAAACCCAGGGCCCAATCTTCCAGACGGATTTGATGTGACAACAGCAACACCACTGGATTATTGTTGGCTTTTGTACAAGCCAGAGATCATATGTTTACTGCCATGGCGAGACATATACCTAAACAACTACGTTGGGAGTTATTTTCATCTACAGCAAGCAATGTAAATTGGTCCAGAGACATAATTAAAATTACAATTAAATAGGTAGTATTTGCACAACTGTATTGCTACTTATGGTACATCATTGAAGTAATTAAGAGACAACGTGACATAAGGGCTGGTAGAAACTTGTAAGGGCTGGTAAATTTCAAATCTTACTAGCCATCTGGGGCTCGTTTCACTAAACTTCTTACAATTAAAATGTTCATAAGCGCAAATTTAGGATCGTCTGGAAATTTCAATTGATGGATTTACATTTATTGAGCATAGGCTGCATAAGCCTATGCTCAATAAATGTAAATCCAATAATTATTTACAAGAAAACAGCGTTGATGTGCAATTTACAGACTAACATAATTTTGCACTTACAAACATTTTTGTCGTACGAAGTTTAGTGAAACGGCCCCCTGGCTAGTACATATTTTTGCTTTGTTTCAAGCCCTGCATGAACACTGTGTTGCTAACAATCTGCATCTTTACATAGTCTTATCAATGACCACATGCCTCAATTGCCATAAGTTAAATTTCTACTGTCGAGGTCACATTTTTCAGAAGGTGAGGATCCTGAGACAAGAAAAAAGCGTCATGGAATGTTGAAAATGTACTATGGCCTGAATGTAGATAATCCTGGTGGTGGCTCACTTGATCCGTGCGACATAAACGGCGCTCATTTCAAACCTGATGTTTTCCTGGGCAAACTGATACGAGAGAAGTCCTTGACAGAACTGATGGACAAGGAATCAGAGATGCTCAGGCAGATTCGCTCCCTTGACAGCGACATGCAGACTCTAGTGTATGAAAACTACAACAAATTCATCAGTGCAACAGACACAATCAGAAAGGTATTTACTGAAGTTAAAGGTCCTGAACGGCTCAGTATTACAATTTTCCGATTTTTTCTAACACAAAAACATGTTTGGCAACTGATTTAGTACACAAAACTAACACATACTGCCTAATAGATACATCTCAAGTCTTGAGATTTACATCTTAATCGCAATGTGAAGACAACAAAAACTTGTTTTGTGTACCACTCAGTGCAAAATGTCAATATTGACAAATTAATTTCCGTAACCCAACGGCTTCGGCTCGGAAGCGAGTCGATAAACTCTGGCTATCGGAATTCATCGGCCGCGAATCAGGGATTTGAGCAGTTGACCCGAGCGTCTATCGGAAAATCGATCGGACTTTGAACACGCACCTGCTGTTTGTTTATCAACAAATATTGATATTTTCATCGACTACAAACTCATTTTTGTACCAAAATGAATGCAAACAGTTTCAAAGTGTGTGTAAATAGAAACCTGTTGGATTTATGTGTGGGAAAACCCAATAGGAGGCCAAATTCGGCAACTTCAGCCGTATAGGGGCTTTAATAGGGCTTGACACTAAGGCCATAGAAAATTTAATTATTAGGAGGTTTTTGTCCAAATGTTGGAGTAAAAAGGGACAGGTTTGAGGCTTTTAATTTTGGCTGTGACTGGAGAAATGGAGTTTATAAGATTTGTGATCAGTGTAGCTCCTGATAAAATAGCACACTCCTGAAGCCTGATGATGATCTATATTGCTTGTTAAAAGCATGATGTGTGTTTCATTGATGGAATGGTGAACAGTGCAGATCCTGATCTAGATCTGCACTGGTCGCCAAACCCATAAGCCCCATTTCTCCAGTCACAGCCACAATTATATAAATGGTTTTAAATTGGTTTAAAATTTCTCCAGCTGACATTGTGTCCTTCATACATCAGATGAAGATGATTTCAAGATAAACTAACTACTAACTGTGTATACTCATCTCTGGTAAAAACATATAATTCCTGCACAAAAATATTTACACAATTCCCTAACATTTGATTGGTCCGTAGCAAGTCTCTGTCCAAAATTTATATCCCAGTAAACTCCCATGCCGAACTACTTTCCGTAACCGTCAGGCGCAGTTAAAATAATTCTTAAGAAAACGGAAAATAAACACATTTTCTTGATGAATTTACTTTAAATGCTGGAGTTATAAGGAATGAATGGCCTTTTTGTGGAATTTATCCGGGATATAAACTTGGAAAAGTCGCGGGAATACTGGATGAGGCCTTCCGGCCTTTGTCCAGTATTCCCGCGACTTTTCCAAGTTTATACCCAGATAAATTCCACAAAAAGGCCATTCATTCCTATAATAAACAACTTTTAAACGAAAAAATGTTTGAGTAGGCATATATTTTTCGGGTCGGTCTCATTCGGGAAAAGTTACATGATTTTTAATATTGCCTGATCAAGTTCTTGTATTTTCTACATCAGATGAAGAACGATTTTAAGAAGATGGAAGACGAGATGGATCACCTGGCGACCAACATGTCGAGTATCACAGAATGTAGCGCCAATATCTCGTACACACTACAGGACCGCAGACAACAGATCACCAAACTGTCCGGAGTCCACTCTCTCCTGAAGAAGGTAGACTTCTTGCCATAAGGGAGACATCTTGGGTGGATAGGAGGGAATGTGGATCTTAACCATTTATTTTGATACAGTCATTTTGCAACAACCCAACTGTCACAAAATGATTTTCAGACTAGTCCATTTATGAAAAGAGGGTGTTTTTGTTCTGAAAAATATGAAAATTACTTGCAAACAGATGAAACAGTGCAGATCCTGATTCGTTACTCGCTCAGTGAAATTTCAACTTGCCCATTGGCAATTCAAACAGCCGAACTACACATATTTGTCTTACCCACGATAGTGAACAGTGAGGCATAGCGGTCACAATTCCGTCTTCGCCGTGGACGTAGCCAAATTTCCCATATCCCATATATTATATATTACCATATTAGCCAGATCATTACCAAACTTCATCAATAGCTTTCTCTCATTGATAGCTATCCATCCATTGTCATTCGGGTGACATTGACCTTCACCTTGGTGACCTTAAACTTTAGTCGGATCATTACCAAACTTCACCAATAGCTTCCTCACTTTGATGATCCTCCCAGTGTCATTTGTGTGACCTTCACTTTGGTGACCATGACCTTCATATCAATATTTTAGACTTCCTAATAATGTGACCTTGGTCCATTGACCTTCATGGCAATCGCCTTGTTTAGTGTGTGAGACACTCACCGGCGATCGCCTTGTTTATATTCTCAGACATATTGGCAGACTGTGTAGCCACAGATTAGGCTACACCGATGCACATGTTGATCTTAGCCTGAACTGAATGTATTCCACAATATTGTGAATGAGCTGAGTAACAGCTTCTAACCTGTCTCATATTTTAGTTGCAGTTTCTGTTTGAGCTGCCAGCCAGGTTGAACAGATGTATCGAGATGAAGTCTTACTCTCTCGCAGTACGGTAAGTGACCATTGTTGTAATCTGGCTGTGACTGGAGAAATGGGGCATACAGATCAAGAGTAGTCTGTGCATTCGCATAGTCTGATCAGGATCTACACTGTTCGCCAAGCCATCAATGAAAAACACATGTCATGCTTCTAACAACCAATATAGATCGTTATCAAGCTACATAAGTGCGCTAGGCGATCAGGAGCTACACTGGTCATAAATTCCATAAGCCCCATTTCTCCAGTCATAGTCACATGTGTGACCCCCACACAGAGCAAACTGACAATGTGAACTATTATCATGCTGTCTGAGATTGGCAACTGGTCACGATCTACACAAGTCAGAAATAAAATAAGCCTGGTAGTTTTATCAGCCTCTGTCTAGTAAATTTTAAGCCTTTCACCCCGAAATATTGGAAATGTGTTGTGTTTTTTTCTTCAAAGTATGTAAAAATATTGCAGATCCAGGTGCGATGACTTGTCATGAGCTGACTCATCTGTCTCTACAGTGTTTAAACTGTTTGCAAATGTTTGCTTTATGGTCTATATAGTGGAAATGGTTAAAAACGTGTTCCAACCTAACAATTATACCCTGGCATACAATGTACATGTATGTTGACGAGTATATAGTTTTCGTCATTACATCCGGATGAACGATCAGGGTCTTAGGTGGTTGAAGGTGTGGCCTACGACAAAAGAAAACAATGCAACTTGTTCCATATCCACTTAAGTCTATTGTTCCTTAGGTGGTCATTCTTTTGTTTGAAAACAATGGCTATGCCACCTAAGGGGTGTATCTTAGGCGCAACTGTCCGTAAGATTTGCGTTAAAGTTTTTGGGTACCGATTATCTCTGCAACTGTAAGTCTGATTAACTTGAAACTTCATATACTTTGTTATCAACATCCATATTCCATATTTTCATTCTATAGCCCACCCATGTCGCTTTCATGCCAAATGTCAAGTCCAAATGACTTAAACTATTTGTTGGTGGAACAAGGCGTCGGCTGGGGGTATCCGTGAGTCCCTGCTCAATTGCTCTAGTTTTATCAGCAAATTTATCAGATGTTTTGTCTTAGCACATTTCTTTCCAAATTCTTTGCATTAATTTTGTGACCACTTACAAGACATGATGGTATAAAATTATGGTATCTGCATTACTTTGAATGGTGACAAGATTTTTTGCAACATAAATAAATATTTATACATGTGTTACACCAGTATGTGCCGTTCTTTTACGGATTTCATATTCCCGACAGCCAGTTTTTCCAGCCGTCACTGCATGACTAACTTCACCTTATTTTGCTTACCACAGTTATTTCCCTTTGCGGTCACTTGGGTATATGACGTATCAGTAGTACTTCCGAAATTTATGCATAATACGATTATTACACGTAATAGTTCAACAGACTACTTAGAACTCCAGTTTATTAGACCGCTGATATAAATATATGGGACTGCATGTACTGTACTGTAAAAATATAAGAATAACCTAGTTACAAACTACATACTGAAATGCGACAGTGGGTGACAAAATGGACATACTGTGCTGTAGGATACCAGTCTTTATTTATTCATATTTTCATCGTCGGGTTACAATATATTTTTCACCGATAGTATTTATATATAATGCCAAATCAGATGGGCAACAGAGTAGACACTTATCAGAGCTGTCAGGTGCGTAGATGGATCTGGTGCTATGCTGGTCAAACTGTCATAACGTCATTCTTGTAGGCCATTGTCCACTTACAAGGAAACAATGCTGTACATGTGGTCAATTAAGGAAAGCCCGGGTTGACAGCAGTGGGGAAATTAGTCGCTCTAATTGCCACGGGGGGTGGGGTATTGTTTGCAGATTGTGTTACATCCGCTGTACACTGCGACTGAGAAGGTGCAATAAGCCAAACATAACACGGGGCGTATAGGGCGTTTGCGACCAGTGTAGATACAGTTCAGCCTGTAAATCCGCACAGTCTGAACAGGATCTGCACTTTTCGGCATTCCTTCAATGAAACACACTAACATGCAATCTTGATCGTATTTAGACTACAGGAGTGTTATATTTCATTAGGACCTACACTGGTCAAAATCACACAAACCCCATTTCTCCAGTCACAGCGAGATATAGGACCAAGCTTCGACGTAACCCCCATTTGGCAAAACAACGATTTTCTTCTGGAAAACATCTTTAGTTTTTAACATCAAGTCCAAACATTTTCTATTTATTTGAAACAAGTCAGTAGGAAAACAGATTAGAAATAGTAAAGAATTTACTGTACATGTGAAAATTGAATTTTTACTTTTAATTCTTTTTATCTGTCAACGAACAAAATATGTGGTTTAGTTATATTTTAGTATTCGAAAACGGTATTTACGGAAAAAATAAGCGAGTGGACATTCAAGTTACACAATTTTAGTCCTGCAATATAACATTCATCCATGTGTAAAAACAAACACATCAAGATTGGATTTTCGGAACTGTAGAAAGGACCCTGATGTGCACAGTGTATCCATTCTACCATGTCTGTCAAATTGGACTCAACCAATCAGCTTGGGATAGGTGTGGCCTCGCAGATTTAGTATACACCTGCCCCATTATTGTTGACATCCGTTTGAACGTAGCTTCACACATCTGTCACTGATTAGGACAGATAAGCAAAATGGATTCAACCAATCAGCATAGAATAGGTGTGGCTTCATTGAATTCAGAATACACCTGTCCCAAGATCCACTTCTTCCCTATTTGCCTGCGGTCAAATCATCGGATAAGTTGATTGCTATGCCGAACTATTAATGACCTCAGACAGGATCCGTTTGAACATAGCTACACACGCGTGTCACTGATTATTTCAACTCAAAATTTTTAAAGCACAAGTATGCTGAAGTAACATTTACGAAATGGCGGAGATTATGTCAGCATTTTGTAAAAAAATTAGAAATACATGTATAACATTTAATTTCACATTTTTTCTGATTCTGGCTCTACTGTCTGTTAGACCGTGAATTACAACTGACTTCCACACAGATAGTCATCGCAGACGATTGCAACCAACATATAAATAATCCAAGTATAACTAGGCGAAGGAAAAATAACGATTAACGTATATATTAAACGACAAAACCGAAGAAATTATGCAACAAATACATGATGTCCGTAAATCCAAACAATATTATATAAGAAACCTTCATCCACCAATCAGGTAAGATGTTCTACTGCTACATGTACATCATAGCGGTTATTTTTACAGCGCCACCTCGCGGCAGTAGGTCACAGTAACAGGAGAGATAAGCGATGACCAATTCATTGCATGGCTCTGTATGGGTCTCAGATAAGGTGCGATATGAGAAATCTCAATATCACGAAAAATACAAACGAACCGGAAATCGGTTATTAGGGTCGCCTTTGTTGTTTTTAGAGCATTTTGAAGAAAATAAGTGATAGTTTGTAATGTGACCTTTAAGAAAAGAAAAGTTACATTTTGAAAATCTGTCTGTAAGTTCTCAACAAATTACTACTTGTTCATATGGAGTTGACATCAGGCAGTATCGCCTTGGCGCATATTGACTGAGTATCCAGACTGAGGCCCAGAGAGTGTAGATTCGTGTAGATATTACACGAAGGCCCAGAGAGTGTCACACCCTGTTTGATCATGATTTGTGTAGATATTACACGAAGGCCCAGAGAGTGCTGCACCAGTACGAGCATATGCCGAGCTTCCAGGGGATCAACCGTGACTGTGACGCCATTATATCCCAGCTCGGCAACGTGCTCAGGGAGCAGTTCCGGGACCGAGAGGTAAACAATCATTCGAGACAAGCCAGGTCATTTTGTACCTAAGAAAATGTGCAATTTTTCATGAAAACTATTTACAGAAACTGTGATATTTTCTTTGAATGTTATTGAAAGTTGTCGAAATGTTTGTAGCTAATGCAGAATTATATTCTGTAAATGCTCTGAAAATTTCATCGACATTTATGGAAAATATCATAATTTTGTAAATGCTTTGCATCCTCTTGGGTACAAAACCATGTGGCTTTTCTCAGTCTCGGCCAAACAAACTTCGTGATTTCGAGTATGAATTTAGAGAATGTGCTGAAAAAGTTTGTGGGCAAAGAGTGAATGACTGTTACTCTACTCTACAGCAAACATTGTATATTTGTCCAAAGTAAACCTCTCTTTAAATCATACTCAGAACTTAACTTAACAAACAATCTTTCAACCACGAGATTCAAGTATATTTCTGGAACAGATGCTTCAGTTGTTTCACAGCCCCTGAAAGTTGTTGATTTTGAAAGCCAAATGCTGGATTTGGGTGCATGTTTGTACAATAACTAGCCTCTGAGCAAAGAGTGTTGGGTCAATTTAAAAAGAACATTTCTGAAAATTGACATCTTACTATTCGTTTGGCGCCAGTTGGCGGCATATGTTGTGTCAGTAGGGCATTTGAATAATATAATGTTTTCTCTTTCATGCATCGAAAATGGCTATCGCTATCAGACTTCAGTTATATTTCAAAAATCCCACTGGCTCCAAAACACGAACCTTTCCTGACGACGCCCTTGATAATAATGTGTGGTGTTAGTACACAATCATGTATCAAAGTTCATACCCCTAACTTACAGTGGACAATAATAACCCACAGGTTGAAGTAACGGACCGAGGTCTATAAATAAATACATTAAATATGCTTAAAAGCATCAATAAATGAAGAAAAAAAAGCTATTTTTTTTGTTTACTCTCCATATGGCCATATGGAGTTTATATGGAGGGAGTAAAAAAAAATAAAAAATTAGCTTTTTTTTTTCTTCATTTATTGATGCTTTTAGGCATATTTAATGTATTTCTAGACCTCAATCCGTTACTTCAACCTGTGTAATAACCTACATTGAAGACCTGTCTTGGAGGTCTTACAATGGAACCTCTCTAAACAGGACACCCAGGGGTCCTCAAACAATTCACACCTGAGTTACAGTGAAACCTCTATAAACAGGACACCCAGGGGTCCTCAAACAATTCACACCTGAGTTACAGTGAAACCTCTCTAAACAGGACACCCAGGGGTCCTCAAACAATTCACACCTGAGTTACAGTGGAACCTCTCTAAACCAAACACCCTGTGGACCTCAAACAATTCACACCTGAGTTACAGTGGAACCTCTCTAAACCAGACACCCTGGGGACCTCAAACAATTCACACCTGAGTTACAGTGAAACCTCTAAACCAGACACCCTGGGGACCTCAAACAATTCACACCTGAGTTACAGTGGAACCTCTCTAAACCAGACACCCTGGGGACCTCAAACAATTCACAACTGAGTTACAGTGGAACCTCTCTAAACCAGACACCCTGGGGACCTCAAACAATTCACACCTGAGTTACAGTGGAACCTCTCTAAACAGGACACCCTGGGGACCTCAAACAATTCACACCTGAGTTACAGTGGAACCTCTCTAACCCGGACACCCTGTGGACCTCAAACAATTCACACCTGAGTTACAGTGGAACCTCTCTAAACCAGACACCCTGGGGACCTCAAACAATTCACACGTGAGGTACAGTGAAACCTCTCTAAACCGGACACCCTGGGGACCTCAAACAATTCACACCTGAGTTACAGTGGAACCTCTCTAACCCGGACACCCTGTGGACCTCAAACAATTCACACCTGAGTTACAGTGGAACCTCTCTAAACCAGACACCCTGGGGACCTCAAACAATTCACACCTGAGTTACAGTGAAACCTCTAAACCAGACACCCTGGGGACCTCAAACAATTCCACAATGAGTTACAGTGAAACTCTAAACCAGACACCTGGGGCTACCTCAAAAAAAACAATTCCACACCTGGGTTACAGTGGAACCTCTAAACCAGACACCCTGGGGACCTCAAACAATTCACACCTGAGTTACAGTGAAACCTCTAAACCAGACACCCTGGGGACCTCAAACAATTCACACCTGAGTTACAGTGAAACCTCTAAACCAGACACCCTGGGGACCTCAAACAATTCACACCTGAGTTACAGTGAAACCTCTAAACCAGACACCCTGGGGACCTCAAACAATTCACACCTGAGTTACAGTGGAACCTCTCTAACCCGGACACCCTGTGGACCTCAAACAATTCACACCTGAGGTACAGTGGAACGTCTCTAAACCAGACACCCTGAGGACCTCAAACAATTCACACCTGGGTTACAGTGGAACCTCTCTAAACCAGACACCCTGGGGACCTCAAACAATTCACACCTGAGTTACAGTGGAACCTCTCTAAACCAGACACCCTGGGGACCTCAAACAATTCACACCTGAGTTACAGTGGAACCTCTCTAAACCACCAGACACCTGGGGACCTCAAACAATTGCACACCACTGAGGTTACAGTGAACCTCTAAATCCAGACACCCTGGGGACCTCAAACAATTCAAACACCTGATTACAGTGGACCTCTCTAAACCAGACACCCTTGGGGACTCAAACAATTCACACCTGAGTTACAGTGGAACCTCTCTAAACCAGACACCCTGGGGACCTCAAACAATTCACACCTGAGTTACAGTGGAACCTCTCTAAACCAGACACCGTGGGGACCTCAAACAATTCACACCTGAGTTACAGTGGAACCTCTCTAAACAGACACCCTGGGGACCTCAAACAATTCACACCTGAGTTACAGTGGAACCTCTCTAAACCAGACACCCTTGGGACCTCAAACAATTCACACCTGAGTTACAGTGGAACCTCTCTAAACCAGACAACCTGGGGACCTCAAACAATTCACACCTGAGTTACAGTGGAACCTCTCTAAACAGAACACCCTGGGGACCTCAAACAATTCACACCTGAGTTTACAGTGGTGAACACCTCTCTAAACCGGACACCCTGGGGACCTCAAAACTTATTCACACCACTGAGGTATTACAGTGTAAACCTCTAAACCAGACACCCTGGGGACCTCAAAACAATTCACACTGAGTTACAGTGGAACTCTCTAAACAGAACACCCTGGGGACCTCAAACAATTCACACCTGAGTTACAGTGGAACCTCTCTAAACCAGACACCCTGGGGACCTCAAACAATTCACACCTGAGTTACAGTGGAACCTCTCTAAACCAGACACCCTGGGGACCTCAAACAATTCACACCTGAGTTACAGTGGAACGTCTCTAAACCAGACACCCTGAGGACCTCAAACAATTCACACCTGGGTTACAGTGGAACCTCTCTAAACCAGACACCCTGGGGACCTCAAACAATTCACACCTGAGGTACAAAGTGGACAAAACGTCTCTAAAGACACCTGACAAACCCTGATGGACCTGCACAATTCACACTGGGTGGTTACAGTGGAACCTCTCTAAACCAGACACCCTGGGGACCTCAAACAATTCACACCTGAGGTACAGTGAAACCTCTAAACCAGACACCCTGGGGACCTCAAACAATTCACACCTGAGGTACAGTGAAACCTCTAAACCAGACACCCTCGGAACCTCAAACAATTCACACCTGAGTTACAGTGGAACCTCTCTAAACCGGACACCCTGGGGACCAAATCACTACATTCACGGGACCTGAGTTACAGTGGAACCTCTCTAAACCGGACACCCTGGGGACCTCAAACAATTCACACCTGAGTTACAGTGGAACCTCTCTAAACCAGACACCCTGGGGACCTCAAACAATTCACACCTGAGTTACAGTGGAACCTCTCTAAACCAGACACCTGGGACCTCCTAAACATTCACAACACTGAGTTACAGTGGAACCTCTCTAAACCAGACACCCTGGGGACCTCAAACAATTCATTCACCTGATGTTACAAAAAGTGAGACTCTAAACCAGGACACCCTGGGGACCTCAAACAATTCACACCTGAGTTACAGTGGAACCTCTCTAAACCAGACACCCTGGGGACCTCAAACAATTCACACCTGAGTTACAGTGGAACCTCTCTAAACCAGACACCCTGGGGACCTCAAACAATTCACACCCGAGTTACAGTGGAACCTCTCTAAACAGGACACCCTGAGGACCTCAAAACAATTCATCACATGAGTTACAGTGGAACAATCTCTAACCGGACGACACCTGTGGACCTCAAACAATTCACACCTGGTTAGAATTACCAGTGGAAGGGGACCTCTCTAATTTCCAGACACCCTGGGGGAGGGGGACCTCAAACAATTCACACCTGAGGTACAGTGAAATAAACCTCTCCTAAACCTTTGGACACCATGGGGACCTCAATCAAATTCACACCTGAGTTACAGTGGAACCTCTCTAACCCGGACACCCTGTGGACCTCAAACAATTCACACCTGAGTTACAGTGGAACCTCTCTAAACCAGACACCCTGGGGACCTCAAACAATTCACACCTGAGTTACAGTGAAACCCTCTAAACCAGACACCCTGGGGACCTCAAACAATTCACACCTGAGGTACAGTGGAACCTCTCTAAACCAGACACCCTGGGGACCTCAAACAATTCACACCTGAGTTACAGTGAAACTCTCTAAACAGAAACAACCTGGGGACCTCAAACAATTACACCAACTGTGTTACAGAAACTGGGGACCTCTTAAACCAGACTCCCTGGGGACCTCAAACAATTCACACCTGAGTTACAGTGGAACCTCTCAGAAACACCCCTGACCTCAAACAATCACACTGGGGACCTCAGGACACCTGTGGGGACCTCAAACAATTCCACACCTGAGTTAGAAAACAGTGGGGAACCTCTTCTAAACAGGACACCCTGGGGGACCTCAAACAATTCACACCTGAGTACAGTGAACCTCTCTAAACCGGACACCCTGGGGACCTCAAACAATTCACACCTGAGTTACAGAAACCTCTCTTAACCCGGACACATGTGGACCTCAAACCAATCAAACACCTGAGTTTACAGTGGAACCCTCTCTAAAACCAGGGGACCAACCTGGGGACTCAAACAATTCCACACCTGAGTTAACAGTTGAACCTCTCTAAACCCAGAACCCACCCTGGGACCTCAAACAATTCACACCTGAGTTACAGTGAACCTCTCTACCAGGACACCCTGGGGACCTCAAATAATTCCCCACACCTGGGAGTTACAGTGGAACCTCTCTAAACCAGACTGGGGAGACCCTGGGGACTCAAACAATTCACAACTGAGTTACAGTGGAACCTCTCAAAACAGACACCCTGGTGGGGACCTCAAACAATTCACACCTGAGTTACAGTGGAAACCTCTAACCAGGACACCCTGGGACCTCAAACAATTCACTCCTGAGTTACAGTGTTGAAACCTCTAAACCAGGACACCCTGGGGGTACCTCAAACAATTCACACCTGAGTTTACAGTGGAACCTCTCTAAACCCAGGACACCCTGGGTGGACCTCAAACAATTCACACCTGAGGTTACAGTGGAACCGTCTCTTAAACCAGGACACCCTGGGGACCTCAAATCAATTCACACCATGTTAGTTTCAGTGGAACCTCTCTAACAGGACACCCCTGGGGACCTCAAACAATTCACACCTGAGTTACAGTGGAACCTCTCTAAACCAGACACCCTGGGGACCTCAAACAATTCACACCTGAGTTACAGTGGAACCTCTCTAAACCAGACACCCTGGGGACCTCAAACAATTCACACCTGAGGTACAGTGAAACCTCTAAACCAGACACCGTGGGGACCTCAAACAATTCACACCTGAGTTACAGTGGAACCTCTCTAAACCAGACACCCTGGGGACCTCAAACAATTCACACCTGAGTTACAGTGGAACCTCTCTAAACCAGACACCCTGGGGACCTCAAACAATTCACACCTGAGTTACAGTGAACCTCTCTAAACCGGACACCCTGGGGACCTCAAACAATTCACACCTGAGTTACAGTGGAACCTCTCTAAACCAGACACCCTGGGGACCTCAAACAATTCACACCTGAGTTACAGTGGAACCTCTCTAAACCAGACACCCTGGGGACCTCAAACAATTCACACCTGAGTTACAGTGGAACCTCTCTAAACCAGACAACCTGGGGACCTCAAACAATTCACACCTGAGTTACAGTTGAACCTCTCTAAACAGAACACCCTGGGGACCTCAAACAATTCACACCTGAGTTACAGTGGAACCTCTCTAAACCGGACACCCTGGGGACCTCAAACAATTCACACCTGAGGTACAGTGGAAATCCTCTAAACCAGGGGGGACCCTGGGGTGGGGACCTCAAACAATTCACACCTGGGTTACAGTGGAACCTCTCTAAACCAGACACCCTGGGGACCTCAAACAATTCACACCTGAGTTACAGTGGAACCTCTCTAAACCAGACACCCTGGGGACCTCAAACAATTCACACCTGAGTTACAGTGAACCTCTCTAAACCAGACACCCTGGGGACCTCAAACAATTCACACCTGAGTTACAGTGGAACCTCTCTAAACCGGACACCCTGGGGACCTCAAACAATTACACCTGAGGTTACAGTGGAACCTCTCTAACCAGACCCACCCTGGGGTGGGGACCTCAAACAATAACACACCGAGAGTTACAGTGGAACCTCTCTAAACCAGACACCCTGGGGGACCTCAAACAATTCACACCTTGAGTTACAGTGGAACGTCTCTAAACCAGACACCCTGGGGACCTCAAACAATTCACACCTGAGTTACAGTGGAACCTCTCTAAACAGACCACCCTGGGGACCTCAAAACATTCACACTGAGGGTACAGTGAAACCTAAACTAAACCTGACACTGGGGGACCTCAAACAATTCACACCTGAGTTACAGTGGAACCTCTCTAAACCGGACACCCTGGGGACCTCAAACAATTCACACCTGAGTTACAGTGGAACCTCTCTAAACCAGACACCCTGGGGACCTCAAACAATTCACACCTGAGTTTACAGTGGAACCTCTCTAAACCAGGACACCCTGGGACCTCAAACAATTCACACCTGAGTTACAGTGGAACCTCTCTAAACCAGGACACCCTGGGGACCTCAAACAATTCACACCTGAGTTACAGTGGAACCTCTCTAAACCAAGGACACCTTGGGGACCTCAATTACAACAATTCACACCTGAGGTTACAGTGGAACCTCTCTAACCAGGACACCCTGGGGACCTCAAACAATTCACACCTGAGTTACAGTGGAACCTCTCTAAACCAGACACCCTGGGACCTCAAACAATTCACACCTGAGTTACAGTGGAACCTCTCTAAACCAGACACCCTGGGGACCTCAAACAATTCACACCTGAGTTACAGTGAAACCTCTAAACCAGACACCCTGGGGACCTCAAACAATTCACACCTGAGTTACAGTGGAACCTCTCTAAACCAGACACCCTGGGGACCTCAAACAATTCACACCTGAGGTACAGTGAAACCTCTAAACCAGACACCTGGGGACCTCAAACAATTCACACCTGTTAGTTCAGTGGAACCTCTCTAAACCAGACACCCTGGGGACCTCAAACAATTCACACCTGAGTTACAGTGGAACCTCTCTAAAACCAGACACCCTGGGGAGGAACCTCAAACATCTCACACCTGAGTTACAGTGGAACCTCTCTAAAACCAGGACACCCTGGGGACCTCAAAAACAATTCACACCTGAGTACAGAGAACGGGAACCTCAAACTCAAAAACCAGACACCTGGGGAGGGAACCTCAAACAATTCAACACCTGAGTTACAGTGGAACCTCTAAACCTAAACCGACACCCTGGGGACCTCAAAAACAATTCACACCTGAGTTACAGTGAACCTCTCTAAACCAGACAACCCTTGGGGACCTCAAACAATTCACACCTGAGGTTACAGTGGGTTGGAAACCTCTCTACCGACACCCTGGGGTACCTCAAACAATTACACCATGAGTTACAGTGGAACCTCTCTAAACCGGACACCCTGGGGACCTCAAACAATTCACACCTGAGTTACAGTGGAACCTCTCTAAACCAGACACCCTGGGGACCTCAAACAATTCACACCTGAGTTACAGTGGAACCTCTCTAAACCGGACACCCTGGGGACCTCAAACAATTCACACCTGAGTTACAGTGGAACCTCTCTAACCCGGACACCCTGTGGACCTCAAACAATTCACACCTGAGTTACAGTGGAACCTCTCTAAACCAGACACCCTAGGGGACCTCAAAAAACAATTCACACCTGAGTACAGTGGAAACCTCTCTAAACCAAGGACCCTGGGGACCTCAAACAATTCACCACTGAGTTACAGTGGAACCTCTCTAAACCCAGACACACCCTGGGACCTCAAACAATTAAACAATTCACACTAGTTACAGTGGAACTCTCTAAACCAGACACCCTGGGGACCTCAAACAATTCACACCTGAGTTACAGTGGTGGAACCTCTCTAAACAGGACACCCTGGGGTGGACCTCAAAACAATTCACACCTGAGTTACAGTGGAAACCCTCTCTAAACCGGACACCCTGGGGACCTCAAACAAATTCACACCTGAGTACAGTGGAACCTCCTCTAAACCAGACACCCTGGGGGACCTCAAACAATTCACACCTGAGGTACAGTGGCCAAAAACCTCTCTCAAAATCACCGGACACCCATGGGGAACCTGGCTCAAACTAATTCACACTGAGTTACAGTGGAACCTCTCTAAACCAGGACACCCTGGGGTGGACCTCAAACAATTCACACCTGAGTTACAGTGGAACCTCTCTAAACCAGACACCCTGGGGACCTCAACCAATCCCACAAATTCACACTGGATTACAGTGGAAACCTCAAACTCTAAACCAGACACATAGGACCTCAAACAATTCACACCTGAGTTACAGTGGAACCTCTCTAAACCAGGACACACTGGGGACCTCAAACAATTCACACCTGAGTTACAGTGGAAACCTCTAAACCTAAAGCACACCCTATGGACCTCAAAACAATTCACACCTGAGTTACAGTGGAACCTCTCTAAACCAGACACCCTAGGGGACCTCAAACAATTCACACCTGAGTTACAGTGGAACCTCTAAAACCAAGGACACCCTGGGGTGGCCTCAAAACAATTCACACCTGAGTTACAGTGGAACCTCTCTAAACCGGACACCCTGGACCTCACAATTCAACCTGAGGTACCAGTCAAACTTAAACCAGAACCACCCTGACCTCACAATTCCACCCTGAGGTTACAGTGGAACCTCTCTAAACCAGACACCCTGGGGGTACCTCAAACAATTCACACCTGAGTTGGGCAGTTGGGAACCTTTCTTTAACCGACACCCCTGGGGAACCTCTTCACACCTATTATGCCATGGAACCTCCTAAACCTGGGGACCACCCTAGGGACCAAACAAATTAATTCACACCTGAGTTACAGTGGAACCTCTCTAAACTGACCACCCTGGGGACCTCTAAACAATTCACACTGAGTTACAGTGGAACCTCCTCTAACTGGACACCCTGGGGACCTCAAAACAATTCACACCTAGTACGGGTGGACCTCTCTAAACGGACACCCGGGGACCTCACATTCATGAGTTACAGTGGAACCTCTCTAAACCGGACACCCTGGGGACCTCAAAACAATTCACACCTGAGTTACAGTGGAACCTCTCTAAAACCAGACACCCTAGGGACCTCAAAACAATTACACACCTGAGTTACAGTGGAACCTCTCTAAACCAGGACACCCTGGGGACCTCAAACAATTCACACCTGAGTTTAACAGTGAACCTCTCAACCCGGACCCCCACCCTGTGGACTCAAACAATTCACACCTGAGGTTACAGTGGACCTCTCTAAACCAGAACACCCTGGGACCTCAAACAAATCCCACACCCATGAGAATACAGTGGGAACCTCTTCTTAAACCAGACCACCTGGGGACCTCAAACAATTCACACCTGAGTACAGTGGAAACCTCTCAAACCAGGACACCCTGGGGACCTCAAACAATTCACACCTGAGTTACAGTGGAACCTCTCTAAAACCAGACACCCTGGGGACCTCTAAACAATTCACACCTGAGAATACAGTGGAACCTCTCTAAACCAGGACACCCATGGGACCTCAAACAATTCCACACCTGATTACAGTGGAACCTCTCTAAAACCGACACCCTGGGGACCTCAAACAATTTCACACCTGAGGTTTACAGTGGCCAACCTCTCAACCCAGACACCTATGGACCTCAAACAATTCACACCTGAGTTACAGTGGAACCTCTCTAAACCAGGACACCCTGTGGGGACCTCAAACAATTCACACATGAAGTTACAGTGGAACCTCTCTACACCAGACACCCTTTGGGGACCTCAAAACAATTTCACACCTGAGTTAACAGGGTGGAACCTCTCTAAACCCAAGCAACCCTGTGGACCTCAAACAATTCAACCTGGAGTTACCAGTGGAAACTCTCTAAATCCAAGACACCCTTAGGGACCTCAAACCCCAATTCACATGTGTTACCGTTGAACCTCTCTAAACCAGACAATTGGGGACCTCAACCAATTCACACCTGAGTTACCAGTGGAAACCTCTCTAAACCAGACACCCTAGGACCTTCAAAAAATTTAATTCCAACCTGAGCCTTACAGTGGGAACCTCTCTAAACCAGACACCTTAGGGACCTCAAACATATTCACACCTGAGTTACAGGTGGAAGCCTCTCTAACCCGGACACCCTGTGGACCTCAAACAATTCAAACCCTGAGTTTACAGTGGAACCTCTCTAAAAAAAAAAAAACCCGGAAACCCAGGGACCTTACAATTCACCACCGGGGAGGTACAGTGAAACCTCTAAACCAGGACACCCTTGTGGACTCCAAAAAATTCACCACCTGAGGTTACAGTTGGAAAACCTCCCTCTAAACCGAACCCTGGGGACCCTCAAACCCTTTTCAAACCTGAGTTACAGGGTGGAACCTTTCTTAAACGGGAACACCCTTGTGGAACCTCAAACCAATTCACCACCTGGGTACAGTTGGAACCTCTCTAAACCAGGGACTCCCCTTAGGGAACCACAACAATTTCACACCTGAGTTACAGTGGGAAACCTCTCTAAACTGGACACCCTAACGGGGGGACCTCAAAAACAATTCACACCAGAGTTACAGTGGGCCTTCCTCCTAAAACTGGGGCCACCTTGGGGACCTCAAAAATTATACCTGAGTTACAGGTTGGGAACCCTTTCTTCTAAACCGGACACCCTGGGGCCCTCAAACAATTCACACCTGAGATACAGGTGGAACCTCTCTAAACCGGAACACCTTGGGGGGACCCTCAAAAACAATTCACACCTGGTTTCAGTTGGAACCTCTCTACTAAAACCAGAACACCCTAGGGAACCTTCAAACAATTTCAAACCCTGAGGTTTACCCCAGTGGAAACCTCTCTAAACAGGGACCAACCCTGGGGAAACCTCAAACAAATTCACACCTGGAGTTAAAGTGGACCTCTCTAAAACCCCCCCCGGGGACACCTGGTGGGAACCTCAAACAATTCACACCTGAAGTTACAAGTGGAACCTCTCTAAACCAGGACACCTGGGGACCTCAAACAATCCAAACAACCGAGTTACAGTGGAACCTTCTAACCAGGACCACCCTGGGGAACCTCAAACAATTCACACCTGAGGTTACAGTGGAAACTCTAAACCAGAACCCTGTGGAAACCTCAAACAATTCAACCTGGTGTTACAGTGGAACCTCTCTCTAAACCAGGGGACAACCTAGGGGACCTCAAAACAATTCTCAAAAACTGAGTTACAGTGGGACTCTCTAAAACCGGGGGACACCCTGGGACCTCAAAACAATTCACACCTTGGAATTACAGTGGAACCTCTCTAAACCAGACACCCCTGGGGAACCTCAACAAATCACACATGAGTTACAGTGGAACCTCTCTACTCCCGGACACCCTGTGGGAACTCAAACCAAATTCACACTGAGTTAACAGTGGGAACCTCTTAAACCAGACAAACCCTAGGGACCTCAAACAATTACACCTGAGTTACAGTGGAACCTCTCTAAACCAACACTCTGGGGACCTCAAAACAATTCACACCTGAGATACAGTGGAACCTCTCTAAACAGGACCACCTTATGGACCTCAAAACCATTACACCTGAGTTACAGTGGAACCTCTCTAAACCAGACACCCTAGGGACCTCAAACAATTCACACCTGAGTTACAGTGGAACCTCTCTAACCCGGACACCCTGTGGACCTCAAACAATTCACACCTGAGTTACAGTGGAACCTCTCTAAACCGGACACCCTGGGGACCTCAAACAATTCACACCTGAGGTACAGTGAAACCTCTAAACCAGACACCCTGTGGACCTCAAACAATTCACACCTGAGTTACAGTGGAACCTCTCTAAAACAGGACACCCTGGGGACCCTCAAAAATTTCACACCTGAAGTTACAGTGGAACCTTTCTTAACCGGAACCCTGTGGACCTCAAAAAATTCACACCTGAGTTACAGTGGGTACCTCTCTAAACCGACACCCTAGGGACCAAAACAATTCCCAACCTGAGTTACAGGGGAACCTCTCTAAACGGACACCCTGGGGACCTCAAACAATTCACACCTGAGTTACAGTGAACCTATCTAAAACCGGACACCCTGGGGGATCCTCAATTCACATGAGTACAGTGGAACCTCTCTAAACCTGGACAAACCCTGGGGGACCTCAAACAATTCACACCTGAGTACAGTGACCTCTCTAAACCGGACCACCTGAGGACTCAAACAATTCACACCTGAGTTACAGTGGAACCTCTCTAAACCAGACACCCTGGGGACCTCAAACAATTCACACCTGAGTTACAGTGGAACCTCTAACCTACCGGACACCCTAAAGTAACTCAAACAATCACACTGAGTTACAGTGGAACCTCTCTAAACCAGACACCTAAAGGGACCCAAACAATTCACCTAGTTACGTGGAACCTCTAAACCGGACACCCTGGGGACCTCAAACAATTCACACCTGAGTTACAGTGGAACCTCTCTAAACCGGACACCCTGGGGACCTCAAACAATTCACACCTGAGTTACAGTGGAACCTCTCTAAACTGGACTGGGGCCTCAAACAATTCACACCTGTTCAGTGGAACCTCTCTAAACCGGACACCCTGGGGACCTCAAACAATTCACACCTGAGTACTGTGGAACTCTCTAAACGGACACTGGGGACTCCAAAACAATTCACACCTGAGTTACAGTGGAACCTCTCTAAACCAGACACCCTAGGGACCTCAAACAATTCACACCTGAGTTACAGTGGAACCTCTCTAAACCAGACACCCTGGGGACCTACCAGGGTGTCTGGTTGAGAGTGGTTCCGTAAAATATAATTTCAGTCGAGTCCAAAACAGCTGGCCGAGTGCGTGGATCTGCTATTACAACTCAACCAGCCCGCAGAGGAACTTTGTGATGAGTTCTTAGCACAGTAAGTATGACTACCTTAAGCAGTATTGTCTACCTTAAGTAACATTAAGCAGTATTGGATTGAATCATTGGAAAAACGTATTCAATAATAAAACTGACATCACAATGCTTCTACTGGACTGTACAAAACTTTAACAACATCCTCATCCTCTTCACATTGATGGATATCTATCAGTGTACATGTAATTCGGTTGACCGTGGTGTCAACAATTTTGGACATACGTCCAAATGTTGAATATCTCCTGATCCATTGGTCTTCATAAATACTAAATAGCGTCCTCACATTGATAGCTATCCATCCATCAAGTGTTATTCCGGTGACCTTGACCGTCACCTTGGTGACCTTGACTTTTGTGTTGATAATCCGTTATTCGTGTCATTACCAACATCACCAATAGCGTCCTCACTTTGATAGCTATCCACCCAGTGTCATTACCAACATCACCAATAGCATCCTCACTTTGTGGCTATCCACCCAGTGTCATTACCAACATCACCAATAGCGTCCTCACTTTGATGGCTATCCACCCAGTGTCATTACCAACATCACCAATAGCGTCCTCACTTTGATGGCTATCCACCCAGTGTCATTACCAACATCACCAATAGCGTCCTCACATTGATGGCTATCCACCCAGTGTCATTACCAACATCCACCAATACACCTCACTTTATGGCTACCACCCATGTCCATACCAACATCCCAATAGCATCCCACTTTGATGCACCACCCAGTCATTACCAACACACCAATAGCGCCTCATTTGATGGCTATCCACCCAGTGAATCATTACCAACATCACCAATAGCGTCTCACTTTGATGGCTATCCACCCAGTGTCATTACCAACATCACCAATAGCGTCCTCACTTTGATGGCTATCCACCCAGTGTCATTACCAACATCACCAATAGCGTCCTCACTTTGATGGCTATCCACCCAGTGTCATTACCAACATCACCAATAGCGTCCCACTTTTGATGGCTATCCACCCATGTCATTACACATCACCAATACCGTCCTCACTTTGATAGCAATCACCCAGTTGTCCTTACCAACATCACCAATAGCGTCCTCACATTGATGGCTATCCACCCAGTGTCATTACCAACATCACCAATAGCATCCTCACTTTGATGGCTATCCACCCAGTGTCATTACCAACATCACCAATAGCATCCTCACTTTGATGGCTATCCACCCAGTGTCATTACCAACATCCAAAAGCGTCCCTCACTTGATGCTATCACCCAGTCATTACCAACATCACCAATAGCATCCCACTTTGATGGCTACCACCCAGTGTCATTACCAACATCACCAAGCATCCTCACTTTGATACTATCCACCCAGTGTCATTTACCAACATCACCAATAGCATCCTCAACGTTTGAATGGCTATCCACCCAGTGTCATTACCAACATCACCAATAGCATCCTCACTTTGATGGCTATCCACCCAGTGTCATTACCAACATCACCAATAGCGTCCTCACTTTGATGGCTATCCACCCAGTGTCATTACCAACATCACCAATAGCGTCCTCATTTCTGATGGCTATCACCCAGTGTCATTACCAACATCACCAATAGCATCCTCACATTGATAAGGCATCCACCCAGTGTCATTACCAACATCACCAATAGCATCCTCACATTGATAGCTATCCACCCAGTGTCATTACCAACATCACCAATAGCATCCTCACATTGAATGAGCTATCCACCCAGTGTCATTACCAACATCACCAATACATCCTCACAATGATAGCTATCCACCCAGTGTCATTACCACATCACATAGCATCCTCACTTTGCTAGCTATCCACCCAGTGTCATTACCAACATCACTATCCACCCAGTGTCATTACCAACATCACCAATAGCATCCTCACTTTGATGGCTATCCACCCAGTGTCATTACCAACATCACCAATAGCATCCTCACTTTGATGGCTATCCACCCAGTGTCATTACCAACATCACCAATAGCGTCCTCACTTTGATGGCTATCCACCCAGTGTCATTACCAACATCACCAATAGCATCCTCACTTTGATAGCTATCCACCCAGTGTCATTACCAACATCACCAATAGCGTCCTCACTTTGATGGCTATCCACCCAGTGTCATTTGTGTGGAAATTTTTCTAATTTCAGAAATTATGGACCTATTTTCAAACTGTAACTTTTGTTTTTTTAGTTAGATCATTTCTAAGCTATCTAGCTTGCTTTCAGAATCAATTTCCAAATGTTTTCATTTTTCGACTCCTCCTCCAAGTTCTCCACCTCTTTTTTGCCCATGTTTATTCCCATACTGAACACATTTTTATACGACGTTTTTAAAACAAACAGTACGTATTATGTTTTACCGCGGGGCGGGCGGTGAATAAAAAAATGCATGGTTTGTGTACACAACTCCTCTTAAACCGTTCGACAGTCAATTGATCTGAATCTATACACACGTCTTCTACACATATTGAAGATGTGCAAATTGGTGTTTTTATGCCGAAAAAATATTTGTTAACAAAAATATCACCTTTTTAACTTAGCCATTTTTTCTACCTTTTTGTATACAATTCTATATAGGGTACAGAGTTTGTGTACACAACTCCTCTGAAACCGTTCAGTCGATCGATCTGAATCTATACACACGTCTTCTACACATATTGAAGATGTGCAAATTGGTGTTTTTATGCCGAAAAAATATTTGTTAACAAAAATATCACCTTTTTAACTTAGCCATTTTTTCTACCTTTTTGTATACAATTCTATATAGGGTACAGAGTTTGTGTACACAACTCCTCTGAAACCGTTCAGTCGATCGATCTGAAACTATACCTACGTCTTCTACACATATTGAAGATGTGCATTTTGGTGTTTAACAAAAATATCACCTTTTTAACTTAGCCATTTTTTCTACATTTTTGTATCCAATTCTATATAATTTCTACTTTACACATCTCTACCTAAATTAGTATACCTGTTTATCACAACAAGAGGAAGAAATAATGCTATAGATTTTCAGATTCTCATTAATATTTCTTGCCGTGGTGACAGCTTCACATTTCTACATCTTCGCTGTATGGCCCATCTTCGACAGGCGTATGTTGTGACTTACGACACTCTTGTTCATAAATAAATTAATATTTGACCAAATTTCACGAAATAAAAAGAAGGCTCATTCTTAAATTTTAGGCAGGTTTCGTGAAACAGATAGTAGGTACAAAATCATATGACTTGTCGTGTGTATCTCAGTTCCAAGCAGAAGCTGAATATGGACCTGGGAGAGCTAGATAAACAGATTCGGCTACAGCAGGGGGAAACGGTCCACTGTGACACAGATACACCCGCACAGGCCTACCTCAATGCTTCTGTGGTAAGTCTTTCAGGGAAACGGTCCACTGTGACACATATACTCCTGCACAGGCCTACCTCAATGCTCCTGTGGTAAGTCTTTCTGGGAAACGGTCCACTGTGACACATATACTCCTGCACAGGCCTACCTCAATGCTTCTGTGGTAAGTCTTTCAGGGAAACGGTCCACTGTGACACATATACTCCTGCACAGGCCTGCCTCAATGCTCCTGTGGTAAGTCTTTCTGGGAAACGGTCCACTGTGACACAGATACACCAGCACAGGCCTATCTCAATGCTCCCGTGGTAAGTCTTTCTGAGAAACGGTCCACTGTGACACATATACTCCTGCACAGGCCTGCCTCAATGCTCCCGTGGTATGTCTTTCTGGGAAACGGTCCACTAAGACACAGAAACTCCTGCACAGGCCTACCTCAATACTCCCGTGGTAAGTCTTTCTGGGAAACGGTCCACCGTGACACAGAAACTCCTGCACAGGCCTACCTCAATACTCCTGTGGTAAGTCTTTCTGGGAAACGGTCCACTGTGACACAGAAACACCAGCACAGGCCTACCTCAATACTCCTCTGGTAAGTATTTATGGGAAACGGTCCACTGTGACACATATACTCCTGCACAGGCCTACCTCAATGCTCCCGTGTTAGTCATTATGGTAAATGGTCCACATTGTAATGTTCTATTTGTTCGCAGGTTGCCCAATGATTCATATATCATTATCACGTTTTCATTTGTATGACTCTTAGAGAGTGTTAGGCTGAACTGAAATGTGGCTGTCACTGGAGAAATGTGGCTGTCACTGGAGAAATGGGGCTGTCACTACTGGAGAAATGGGGCTGTCACTGGAGAAATGGGGCTTATGGGATTTGTAGCTCCTGATCAAATAACAAACTCCAGTCGCCCGATCACGGTCGATATTATTACTTGATATAAGCATGATGGGTGTTGCATTGATGGCATGGCGAATAGTGCAGCTCCTGATCAGACTGTGCGGATGCACAGGCTGATCTGGAGCTACACTAATAGCAAACGCATAGGTCCAATTTCTCCAGTCACAATCACAAATATGCATGTGTTTCCTGGTAAATGTAGAAAATAGGAGGCAGCAATGCCGTGTTTGATTCATGGTTAATTTATAGCAGCCAAGCTATTCAACTGTTCTATTACCTCCTCTATCACATCGCTTGTTTTCTCATGAAAGGCGCATATCAGGGTTTTTTGAGAATAAAATATTATAAAAAATGAAAACGTGTTTTCATCATGGCCCTGTGTAAAGTGGTTTAATTGAATATATATCACGATACTAGAGCCACTGGGTGGTTTCTATTTTCACACATATAGATACATGTACATTAATATCGGAATTCCTCTCTTGTTGCGTTCGACAAGATAGAAATTCTGATACTTATGTACCGATCTCAGTGAAAATTTATTTTTAATAGTATTTTGCAAAAAATCCTGATATGCTCCTTTAAATGACGTTGAAAGTTCTCTTCAGCTCTGAATTTAGTATCAACTTTCAACGTCATTTATGAAAATTCAATTGAAATCAATATTGGCGAAAAACTGTGAGGTGATCCCATTTAAAGTATTGTTTTGTTGAACTAAATAATTGATTACATAACAATAACATAATTGACAAGTACATTGTATTTTAATGTACATTTTGTCTTGGATAACCATTGTTTTGTTAAACATTTCAGGGTGACACTGTAGTATTACAGGTATAGTTGTTGAGTGAATAACCTGGATTGCCACTGTAGTTACTCTATATAAGCACGCTGCTACTCTCCTTATAGCCTAGACTACTATAAGGTTCCACCATGGCCAGCCGTGGGTAAACGTTTGCCGTGGCACTCGGGAACTGTTTGAACCCGCGGCCTACGTTTGCCGTGGCACTCGGGAACTGTTTGAACCCGCGGCCTATGGCCGCGGGTTCAAACAGTTCCCGAGTGCCACGGCAAACGTTTACCCACAACTAGACATGGTCCAACGTTATTGTTACATTTCCATCGGAAATATCGTGTAATTTGAGTTTTGTTTACTCGAAGTCCGCCGGACTGTGATAAATACTTTTGAGTAAACCGAAGTTCGACATAACGAAATCTGAACAGGACCTTGAAATACTGCCATACACATTACGGGACGCAACTCCCGTACGACCTGTGACACACGGAGTTTACACAGGTAAACAAGTCCAGTCTTTGATCCGGTAAATTAGTGCCGCAGATTCGCAATTCGAGCTCCAACTGACACTTTCACTTAACGAGAGTGAAATACGACACATTTCTGTTTTTCGGACCTAACAATTAGTTTGAATTGGCGAAAATTTGACGAACGAAATTCAACGTAATGGTAGCCAGTTACATTGACAATAATAGTACATGTATCTGAAACGGGACTTGCACACAAATTCGACAAAATATAATTCCGCATGTACTCTGACAATTTCGTGAACTGTTGACGCCATTTACGGAAAATATTGTAAATTTTGTAAACGTATTTCTTTAAATTACGCAGATGTCCGAAGGTACAAAATAGCATGGCGTGTCTCATATGTGTATTTGGTTTGCTAATTGAACTTGAGGCTTAGTGATAAAACTCCGAAAAATAAAAAGAAAAACAGTTTGAAAATAAATTTTCCGTAGTTTTATCACCAAGAAGTAGCTATATTGAGGCGATTGGTACCACACAGTAGTACTAACATTGTTTGCTGATACGTGTCTATGTATGCACCTATACATTGCAGTCTCCGCGAAAGTCGTCGGAAGTCGCCGGACCGAATGTCCGACTATAAATTTATTTTTATTTTTTTACTTTTCTATTCTAAGCTTCAATGAAATCACCTTCCTTTGGTATGTGCTTCTGGTGCTAGCTAGATTTTTTTATATGACTGATATACTTAAAAAAGCTCTTAAATATCACACAAAATCAATTTTATTTTTATAAATGTTTTTTTTTTCAATCTGGTAAATATTTGTCCGGTCTGGTAAAAATTTCAAGTTTATCAGACCAAATGTCCTGTAAAATTTTGGCAGTTTCGCGGAGACTGACAGTGGAACCTCTAAACCGGACACAAAGAAAACACCTGTGATGTTATTTTTGATGAGTTTCTTGGTCATTTATCTCAGGTGATAATGTCTGTTCGTGACCGCATAGCACGCAACTATGGCTCAGCGTGATCAACTGCCTGATTTACAGTGGAACCTCTCTAAGCCGGACACCTTGGGCTGGGGACCTCCCAGGGTGTCCGGTTTACAGAGGTTACACTGTAGTCTCAAAATCTGCTCTCTGGACATCGCATCATAAAAGTATTAAGATTATTACTGAACCTACTGCTTTTGGGAGGGGGCCAAGTGATACTGGTGTGGCGAGGACCTGGCATCGGATCAGGATTGTTCTGATTTCAGGGCTGAATATATAGTATTTTATTGTAAATATTCAGTTCTGATTTTGGGATTTTCCCCCCGTTTGTATATGTACTTGAACATTTACATGTACTTATATAGGTAATGCATGGGATTTAGTACTAAACCCATTGACCCGGCCTTAAATGACCTTAGCTGTTGATAGGCCGTTAAACCCCAACAAACAAAAACAAACAAACTCTGGACATCTCTGTGTTGCACGGTATTGATAGGCATAGGGTCAAACAAGGGTAGAGGTCAAAGTAATGTTTTCATATTATTTTCAAAAGCATGTACTAAACCATGGTAGACATGCATGCATACTTGCTATGTTGTGTAGAATGGGTTTATTCACGCGATTCAAGATCCGATCAATGTTAGGTCATTAGAGGTCTAGATTATGTTATGTTGTTTTACAGGTTGTCATATGTTGCTGTGACTGAAGAAATTGGGGCGTATGGGTATATGGGGCGTATGGGTATTGGTGTAGATTCAGATCAGCCTGTGCATCCACCATTCAAGGAATGAAATACCAATCATGTTTCTAACAAGCATTATAGATCATTATCAGGCTACAAAAGTGTGTTATTTGATCAGTAGCCTATTTCACCAACATTGCAAAGTAGGCTTATCAAGAAAAGTATACATTGAGGGAGAAATTTTCAATTTCAGGATTGTACTGAATTTATTACATTATCACAGCCATTTTGGCTGTGATAATGTAATAAATTCAGTATAATAATTCTGCATACTTTTAATCATCAAATATATGCAGTCATTATTTCTATATGACATAAATGCATTTCGGGAAAAATAATTGATTACTCCCTCAAGTATACTTTGCTAGATTAGTGTACTTTGCAATGTTGGTGAAATATGCTACTGACACTACTGAATCTACACTGGTCACAAATCCAATAAGCGCCATTTCTCCTAAGCTGAGAAATGGGACCTTACAACACATGCAACCAGCATAGCCCCAGGTCTATGCAGTCTGCTCAGGACCTTCACTGGCCACCATTCTGTCAATGAGGGAGTGTAGCTAGTTATTTCCCTTTGCAAATCTATTTATAGAGATCCGGTCCTTCAGCGATTATTTTTTACTGTATAGCACAAAAATTGAGCTTCGCTAACAGAGTCGACACAGATCAGACTGCACATCTGTGCAGTCTGATCTGATTCTACAGTGATTGCAATAACATTAATAAGTGTGAAAATATGAATCTGGCAAATAATGTAGCTCCAGATCAGAATGTGTAGATATGTAAGATGATTTGAATCAACACTAGTATAAATCACAATAGTGACTCCTTTTCACAGCATTATGCTACATTTGCTCTTTTTACAAGCAGTAAGGTCCTAGACTACACATTCTAATGCACCGGAAATAGAAAGCATCTGATTGGTCAATTAAAATCAGAGCCTATAAAATATGAAAAATCACAGCATATAAAATCTCCGTTTTACCAGTCTGTGTTTTACAACTTGACAGATTTATGTAACCCTACGCGCTTTTGTAAACAATGGCCAGCGGCGGGGCTTGCAATTATTAGCCAGGTTTTTATTAAAAAAAATCCAGGCTATTGGATTGGCGAAAGCTGGGCGGGCGGCGGGCGGCGGGCGGCGTTCACAATCAATGTTAAGTTTTTGTGTTTTGAGTCCATTTCTTTGTTACTGTACCACCTAGGACCACCAAACTTTCACAGCTTCATAATCTAGGGGTGCCCACCACATATCACTATCCAACATGTTACTTTTTTTTTAACTTGACCCATTTTTTCCGCGTAGTCAACTTAACCATTTTCAATGTTAAGTTTTCGCGTTTACAATGTTAAGTTTTCGTGTTTAAGTCCATTTCTTTGGTACTGTACCACCTAGGACAACCAAACTTTCACAGCTTTATAATCAAGGGGTGCCCACCACATATCACCATCCAACATGTTACTTTTTTTTTTTAACTTCACCCATTTTTTCCGCGCAGTCGACTTAGCCATTTTCAATGTTAAGTTTTCGCGTTTACAATGTTAAGTTTTCGTGTTTAAGTCCATTTCTTTGGTACTGTACCACCTAGGACCACCAAACTTTCACAGCTTCATAACCAAGGGGTGCCTACCACATACCACTATCCATTTTTACCTTCACCTATTATTTCTACGTAATTGACTTAGCCATTTTCAACATTAACTTTTTAACGTACGTCTAGTTAAAGTTTTTTGGTTAAAACTTTTTCGTTATACTATATCTCTGCAACTGCTTCGCCCATTACCTTGAAACTTCACATGTGTGTTTATCATCATCCATATTTTCATTCTAACCCCCAACCGTGCGGCCCCTGTGCCCAATGTCAAAGTCAAATTACTTTGAATATTTTTGTTAAAGTTTTTTAGTGTACTATATCTCTGCAACTGCTTCACCCATTACCTTGTTACACTTCACATGGGTGTTTATCATCATTGTCGCACCCGCTTGCGGAAAGCGAGATATCGTCGGCATTTTGGCATACGTCCGTCCGTACGTCCGTGTCCGGTTAAAGTTTTTTCGTTAAAGTTTTTCCATCTACTATATCTATTTTTTTAGTGTCCATGCCTCGCCCCAAGGCGCGACATGCAGGCCACGGCCATCTAGTCTACAAAAGGTGGGTATAATTATGTTGTCCAAGTGTCTATGCTTGGAAAAAACCTGGCCTTCGTGGCTTTGCCTCGTTTCTTGTTTCCAAATTAATTTTGGTACATTTTCGGTTATCCATTCTGCCATATTGACCTGTACAACCCAAAGCGGAAAAGAAAATCTAACAACGACTGACAAACGTGACTTCAGTGTGGTGGCCCTTCAACAAATTCCTAAAAATATTACCCCACCCGCCCAAAAAACACTAAAATTTAATTAAAGTGCTCAAATCCAAACTCAATATGCCAGTACCAGCCTATAACTTTACGAATTCAAATGTGCACATACATGACTATACATAATTAACTGTATTGCAGATGGGTAATCACCTGAATTAGGCGTAAATCCAGGGAAATCCTAGGCCTGTTGACACAAAAAGTTGTTGACGTTTCCTATGTAAAAATCACACGAACCCAATGCAGAAATGTTGGCATTTCTTTAAATGAATAAAAGCAAATAACTGTTGCAACTACACATATAGAAACAATTAAACATTACAGTTGAATAAATGTATAGATGTCTTAGAAAAAGTCCTGTTAATCTCTATTTGAAATGGGAATATTATTCGGCGGAGTTACATTTATTTGGTGTGAGGCGGTTATCGATGACGACAACAACCTGCTGACGTAATGAAAAATATCACTGTTCGTGATATGCTACGACGTTGCAAAAAGCAGGGAGCACACTAGGTGCATTAGAATGGGGATAACCATGCTTTGTTTTTCGATTTGGAGAGGTATGTGAGAGGTTTTATGGTCTGTGAATCAGTTTTACAGCTCCGCTAACGCGTCGCCGTAAAACTGATTCACAGACCATAAAACCTCTCACATACCTCTCCAAATCGAAAAAACAAAGCATGGTTATCCCCTAAATGTGGACCGGATTTCTATAAATAAATTCAACGGGAGATAACTAGCTACGATTCCTCATTAAGTGTTCAATTACTAATAATAGTGGTTATATACTGCAAATATAATGGTCATGTATCATTCATGTAATCTAGAGTAATGTTGGAAGCACACCCTGACACAACTGTATTTTAACCCATTAAGGATGGAATACTCCTTTACGAGTGTGATTTCTTTTTAATATTTTACTTTTATTTTTGTTATTTCTCAATTAAAGTATATGTTGTGACCACTCATTTGAACCGTCTCGACGAGACGGTTCAAATGGTGGTCACAACATATATAAAGAAAACATTTAGAATTTTCCATGAACAAAATGGTGTATCCTCAGCAAGAAATGAGTTAATGTGGTTCACAAGCTCAGCTGCACATACAGTCGAGCACCAGTATCTCGAAGTCGAAGGGAGATCGTCCATATAGTCGAGATAGGACTAGGTTCGAGTTAGCGATGAAGTCACATGGTCGGATATTTTCTCGAAAAATATCAAATCATGTTACCCATTACATCGCAAGTAAACAATAAAGAAATAATGAAACAAAACATGTGTTGATTTTTATATGAAAGCCATGGTCGAGTTAGCCGAGGAAATTTATATTAAACAAATTTGGATATAATTCAGGACTTTAGTGAATCATCGAGATAGGGGATATCATCGAGATACTGATATTCGAGATTCTGGTGCTCGACTGTATGCACAATCGGGGCATCTATGCTTGCATTCAGTTTGTGAATGATTTTGCCTTCAGATGGTACTGCGATGGTAGTTTTACCCATTTCACGCTGTGGATATGCCATTTAGTAGTATATAGGGAGTCAGTTCGTTACCGCGAAGTGTGGGGGAAGAATTGAAAGCAGTGGGTAGCCCCATAGGTACCAAAAATAGTAAAATTTCGTGTTAATTTAAAGCGAAATAAATACAACCCACAGTAAAAGAAAATGGTACCACCAAAGTTTGTAAAATGTGTCCCCGATTTGCAGCGGTTTCGGCTACCCAACGAAATAGTAAGTCGATTTGCAAGGGTTTCGGCTACCCAACGAAATAGTAAGTCGATATATGCGGGAGGTCTCCCATATAGGAATGGCTGCTCTTTTTTCTAGTCCATATCGAAAACGGAGCGAGAATAGGGGGAGGGAGAGGGCTTTGGGTAACGTACGAACTGTGCCCTATTTTATACTGTGGGAATTTTTTAATACACCCTATTGAACACGAGAAAACTAGCAGAAAGCCCCCTAGCCCCGACAAAATATGTGTCTTCTATACTGTAGTATGAGGTGTTATAATTAATTAATTGTCAAAAATGAAAAACACCCTATTGAACATAAGCCATACAGGTATTTATATAAAACAATAAATTTCCGCGATTAGAAAAATGACAGATATACGTAAAAAAGTTACGAGAGCGCCTCGCCCTAAGTTAACTCGCACAAGGATTAGCGATAAAAGGGGTGTAAATCCATCTAAAAGTTCTTCTCTTAGGATTCGGGAATTAAGGTCAGAATTAATAAGAATGGGTACACCTTTTTTAAACAGGTTAAGGGAAAGGGGGTTAACTACACTAATAAATAAGGAAAAAAAATTATGAATTTATGAAAAGAATAGAATGGCTCGTGCAATGTCTCGGGGGGGGGGGGGTATTTAAGGGGGTGGAAAAAAAGAATATAGAAAAGAAAGCACAGAATATAGCTGATGAGGCTTTCCCTCAGTCTTAGAAGCAGGAACATTGGCAAACCACAAAAAACGAGTGCAGAAAGCGCGTTTATTACAACAGTTAATAGAGGGAAGGGGGCGAAAAATATTAGAAGATTATAAAACAAAAAGAAAAAGTAGAAAAATAGAAAAGGGGCGTTAGGATAACTACAATAACCCTGGGAAAAGAAAACTTCAAATAAATAACAGCAAAAGGATAATGGGCGAGTTAGAGCCTTTGTTAACTGACAGTTTTTACCTAAGATTCTCTTTTTCTTACAAATTAATTCACCAAGAGGAGAGAGACGCAAGAGGAAAGCCGACAACGTTGGTATTTTATAAAAATTTATCCGGAAGTCCGTGGTTTAGGGGTTACGATGAGGTTGAAGAGTGGATTAATAAACAAGAAGAGCATAGATTAAACATAGATAAAATAGATAGGCCAAGCACAAAATGGAGGTTTGTAAGATGGATGGGGGTTAGTGTTAAAATAGTTTATGGAACAGCGTCTTTAAATAAAATTCCTAAAGGAGATACCGGAATGAAATCTGGAAAAGTGGCAGGTGGTCGAATGCCGGAGTGGTTGCGATATAAGAAAGGGATGAAGCCCCTGGATAGTTTCAATGATGATCTTTGTTTGTTCAGATGCTTGGCGCTCCACACTTCGAAGCTTAGAGCCGATAGGTGTTTAACATTGACCAAAGAGCTCCAGCAGCAATATTTATAGTTTTGTAAAACCCATAAGTTATCGAAACCCGAAGGCCCCATACTATTTGGAGATATCAAGAAAATAGAAGAGTGTTTTAAAATAGGTATTGATGCATACGAACCTACAGAAGAGGGAACATGGTATTTAAGAAAAGTAGCGGCTCATTACGACAAGATTGGTAATAAAAAGATGAAAATAGGCATCTATAACGATCACGCCTTCCTTATTACGGATATGAATAAAGCCACTGAAAACAATTATTGCTGTTTTGACTGTAAACAACGTTTCACAAAGGTCAGTAATTTAACCCGGCACGCATTGACTTGTATGAAGGGATTAACCAAAGTATCGTGTAAAGGGGAAAAAATAGATCGACCAGTATCAGCGTTCGAAAGAGCTTTCTATCCAAAACCCAGTTGTAGCAAGAAATCAATTAGTTGGATAAAATCTTTGCCAGGACCCCACATTCACATTGCAGTATGTGGCCACGGTGGAGAGAGAATAATTGCGGGAGCCCCAGTGGATGGGTATTGCCCTATGACTGATACGGTTTATCAATTTCCCGGATGTTATGGGCACGGGTGTCCCAAACATTGCAAAGATTATAAAAATAAGCTTAGAAGATCCAACGAGAGAGACGAAGCAATTGAGGGTAAGTGTAAATTAGTAACTATTTTTGAATGCGAGTATGATGCAATTTGTAAACCTGAGGATGTAAAGGAACTCGAAAAGCCTCCTACAGTGATTTACCCATATCATATTGTATACGATTTTGAAGCATATTTAGACGGAAGTAAAGAAAAGCGTAACCTAACTAAAGATCTAGAGTTTATAAACGAACATGTTCCAATAAGTGTTAGTATAGGGGATACTCTATCCAACAGTATAACTCACATATGTGATACTTCTCCAAAACAATTAGTAACCCTATTTATGGAAGATGTAAAGAGGAGGGGAGACAATATCCGAGAGGCCGTGGGGAGTAGCAATATATATGGGTACCCTGCAGACATGGAGTATCTTTACACTTCTCAGCAGCGAGAAATCACCCGATGGATTTCCCAAGTCCCAGTAATTGGGTTCAATTCCAGTAATTACGATCTTAATTTAATAAAGAAGCATTTAGTTGATATTTTAACGGATAAAACCTCTAAGGTACTAGTAGGAAAGAAAGCCAATACAACCATTTTTCTATTTACACCAGAATTTAGGTTTTAGATGTAAAATTGTATCTTGCCCCTGGTATCGATTACGATAGATGGGTTAAGGCTTATGGATGCGAAGGTGAAAAATCCTTCTTCCCCTATGAATGTTTGATTCTCCCGATAAACTAGCTTATGAGGGTTTACCACCACTTAAAAATTGGACAAATAAATTAACTCCAAATAAAGCGATAACCAAAAAACAGTTGGAAGAGTGCAACAACATTTATAACAGATTAAATATGAAGTCTTTCAAAGACTGGTTAAAATACTATAACAACTTGGATGTTGGCCCCTTTTTAGAAGCTATCGGAAAAATGACAAAATTTTATCAAACAAAAGGTATAGATATGTTTAAAGATGCAGTTACCCTACCAGGAGTTGCTTTACAATATATTCTCAGAGGAACGATAAAAAACCATATAAAACCTTATCAAACCAAAGAGAGTAAGATAGCAGACGCGATATGTCCGCCACTGTATGCCCCCACTGAGGAAATATATGAAATGTTAAAAGGAGCATTAGTTGGGGGTCCATCAATTGTGTTTACAAGATACACTGAAGTAGGTGTTACGAGAATTAGGTCAGCCCCAGATGGAAATGGAAAGCTTTGCGAAGCCGTACTTGGTTTTGATGCAAACGCCCTATATTTATCAACATTAGGCAAACATATGCCATGTGGCGAAGGGAAACTACACGAGGAAAGCAGCCCTCACGACCCTATTAAAATAAATAAGTTTTCCAAGGCGGTTTTAAATGGTAAGTGGTTTGGCTTTGCTGAAGTAGATATAGAGGTTCTCAGTAGTTTAAAAGAGAAGTTTTCGGAAATGTCCCCAATATTTATAAATAGGTTTGTAGAGGAGGTTTGCTGGAATGTCCCCAATATTTATAAATAGGATTGTAGAGGAGGAGGAAGTTCCAGAGAAGATGTTACAGTATTTACAAGAAACTAACCGTGCAAGAGGAGATGGTAGAAAACTAGTAGGGGCAATGTCTGCTCAAAAAGTATTACTATTTGAAGCATGGTTTAGAAATTACAGTAATAAATTATACAGCAGGTAAGCCCTTTGAATGGTTTGTTAAAGAAGTTACTTCAGCCAGGAGATCCGGAGATGTTGATAGCTCCAAGTCCCCAATTGCAGATATAATGAAACTATTCGGTAACTCATGTTGCGGGAAAATGATAGAATCCCCTGAAAAACACCTCAACACAACGTATACAAAAGATGAAAAATGTGTGGACAAAGCTTTAAGATCAGCGTATTTCGATGATTTAGAGGAAATAGGAGATTCTTACGAAATATCCTCAAGAAAAGTAAATGCCAATATGACTCGTCCATTTCACTGTGGGATTGCTGTATACCAATATGCAAAACTAAGAATGTTAGAATTTTATTATGATTTTATGGACAAATACGTAGATAGAGCAGATTTTGAACTAATACAGATGGATACTGATAGTTTATATATGGGGGTTAGTATGAAGGGTGGAGAGCTAGATGGAATGATAAAACCAGAAATGCTAGACGATTTCAAAAAACATAAAAAAGAATGGTTAGCGTGGGATAAATGGAGTAATAGAGAACCAGGGCTATTCAAAACAGAGTTCCAAGGAGATCGTGCAATAGCTCTATCCAGTAAATGCTATTTGGTTGAAAAATTTAAAAATAATGAACTAAAACATTCAGCAAAGGGGTTATATGCCAGGCAAAATAGTCTTACATGGAGAAGGTATTTGGAGGCCCTACACCAGGTTGGAACGGATAGAGGAACAGAGGGTTTACAATGAGAAATGGTGTTATGAAAACATATACCCAAAATAAATTAGGACTGTCCGCTTACTATGACAAGAGAAGGGTTTTAGAAGATGGGATACATACAGAACCCCTTTAAACTTTCATTAAATAAAATTATGCAGCCTGTTCAATTTTTGAAGGTATCTTACACACCTTAGGTCTTCCAACGGGGGGCTTATCACGGGTTTCCGGGTTTTTTGGCCAATTATCTCTAGAAAGTCCCATGATAAATTTATCATATTTCCACAGATCTGTAAGGCGTTTGGGACCAATATGGTGCTTTCTAACTTCATAGGCAGGAACAATTCCATGGGACTGCAAAATATCTATCAGCGCTTCCTGCGTAATAACCGATTTAGGCATGGTTTTATATATATATATATAAATGTCTAACATTAATTCACAATTGGAAATAAATATAAATCTTAAAAAAGAAGAAGACGTAAAAACAAAATTTGATGAGGCTTGCTATCAAGATATTTTAGGTCTCCAAGACGGAATTATAGAACGTCTAAAAAAGTTACACGAGGGAGCTAGAAGCCACTACAAAACGAAAACCTGTTGAAATTTGTAAAGATTCAATGATGAGCCCACTTGTTGAAAGCATTATAAAACAGTTCGAAAAGATGGCGAATTAATCCATATCTCCGGCAGTACGAGGGGTTAATTATATCTGGTTGAATTACAGGGGGGCTTTCTATTAGGATAATTTGAACACACCACCAAGCAAACCTGCTAGAGCCACAGTCGAATAAATCCAATACATATTTGAAGAAAGCGCATATTTTTGTTTTCAACTACCACACCTATATACAATGTAGAAACCGGTGGTGCAGCTACAAATTTCAAAAAAGGTAGCCGAAACCTTGGTAGCGCTTTCTATAGGTTTTGGCCAATTTTCTCTAGATAATCCAGTTATAAATTTTGAATGTAACTCAGGGCTACCCTAGTATGCCTAGTTGTGGTACTAGTATGCCTAGGTGTGGTGCTGATATGCCTGGGTGTGGTGCTGGTATGCCTGGGCGTGGTGCTGGTATGCCTAGGTGTGGTGCTGGTATGCCTGGGCGTGGTGCTCGTACGCCTAGTTGTGGTGCTAGTATGCCTGGTTTTACCTAGACAAATCGTGTTGAACATTGGGCAAACTATATTTATATTGTATATAGCTGTTGCCTACAAAAAAATATGCCACCAAAGCAAAATTTGTCTGAACAAGATATAGAAGATATCCGTAATCTTCGGGGTATAGAGTCTGCAGACAATACAAAGAAGAAATTTGGAATCGGTACCACTCGCCTTCGAAGAATATGGGACGCCGTCGATGCGGAACGTAGTACAAAACCCGAAGAACAAGAAACCAAATTTGGAACAAATTTAGAAGAACAACAAGAAACCCCTACCCCGTAGTACACAGGGTGACCGCGCCTGGGCCCCCTAACGAGTTCCCCACGGCTCTACTAGAAGATGCGCGAAACACCAGCTCGTTCGAAGAATCGACGCGCCTGTCCGACATGGAGAGACGTTTGGAATCCCGTTTAGACGAGATGGAAACCAGAATATTGGAGGCCCTTTCCGTAAGTGACGAAATAGAGGAAGAAATTGAGACATTGGGGGCCCTCTCTAGAGATACTAAAATGGAGCGAACCGCTAGAGAAACAAGCTCTGTAGGGGAGCTGCACGATATTTGGAGAACCGTAGAGAATATGAAGTGGTGGATGTGTGCAGCGGTGGCGGCGTACATGGCCTGCAAAATACTGTTTCCAGTCGTGGCTCTAGAGTCCCGTAAACTAATTTGTTCCAAATTAAAGAGCAAAACAGATCCCGACTCCCAGTTCGTACACCCCGCCAAACAGCCCGATATCCCGAATGAAAAAAACACTCCTAGTGAGCCCGCACACAAGCACTCTGGTAGTCGCGACCCGTTCTACATGCAGTAGCCCTTTTGGAAAAAAAGTATCCGAACCCTCCCCCTATTCTCGCTCCGTTTTCGATATGGACTAGAAAAAAGAGCGGCCATTCCTATATGGGAGACCTCCCGCGTATATCGACTTACTATTTCGTTGGGTAGCCGAAACCCTTGCAAATCGACTTACTATTTCGTTGGGTAGCCGAAACCGCTGCAAATCGGGGACACATTTTACAAACTTTGGTGGTACCATTTTGTTTTACTGTGGGTTGTATTTATTTCGCTTTAAATTAACACGAAATTTTACTATTTTTGGTACCTATGGGGCTACCCACTGCTTTCAATTCTTCCCCCACACTTCTTGCCCCGTGCAGGCACCGGGGCGGGATCAACTGATCCTGAGAATAGTGCTGCAGTAGCCATTGCTTGTCGTAAAAGGCGACTAAACTGGCTTAACGATTGGGTTCATACTTTCCGGTACCCACTATACCGGATTTGGCACTCATGTACATTTTTGGCTTTCTTGTATATGAGAGTTGAGTCAGGCTATGCCCCATATATAAAAGTAAGATTAGCGCTAATCCTATTACTTTTAGGGGATGGGATAAATGATGCTGGTGTGGCGAGGGCCTGGCACCAGATCAGGTTGTTCTAATTTCAGGACTGAATATATATTTTGATTGTAAATATTGAGTTCTGAAGTTGGGATTTACCCCCCTCGGACAGGTGGATACGGGACACGACCCCGTTGACCCGTCTGCGTGTAGACTCCCTGAGGCTTGTACCTCTATGTCAGAAAAGCGGACGTTAAACCCTATTCACTCACTCACTCACTCCCCCACACTTCGCGGTAACGAACTGACTCCCTATATACTACTCATTTTGATTGGGGAAAATCATAAATATTTTCTTTAAATGTGCTTAGAAATATATGTCGCGACCACCATTTGAACCGTCTCGTAGAGATGGTTCAAATGAGTGGTCGCAACATATACTTTCATGGAAAAATAACAAAAATAAAAATAAATTATTTTAATAATTCATACTCATACAGGTATATTCCGCATGTAATGGTTTAATTCAATTGTGGAATGCGAACTTGGACTTACTGTGTACCTTTCTGTGCATTGACCAAATACAACTTATTATAGGAATGAATGGTCTTTTTGTGGAATTTATCGGGGTATAAACTTGGAAAAGTCGCGGAAATACTGGACGAAGGCCGGAAGAATTATTTTAACTGCGCCTCATGGTTACGGAAAGTAGTTCGGTGTATGGGAGTTTACTGGGATATAAATTTTGGACAGAGACTTGCTACGGGCCAATCAAATGTTAGGGAATTCTGTAAATATTTTTGTGCTGAATTATCACAACACATTTCCGGGTGTTGTTTCTGTATTAACACAGCTCGTGTACATGGTATGTGCATGAGGATGTGATAAATAAGTTAGATCACGTTTGTCCGCATGTACGAGCGATAAACCCGATTATCTCCTCGTACATGCGGACGAACCGTGATCTAATTATACATAGACTGATAACTAAGTGCTGTATCAGCACATTTACGTTGGAGATGCCATTTATCGAAACGTACATCGCTGTATCCATTTTACACAGCTGTCGATACTGTATCAATACATATTTTGAAATATCGATACCACAAATCTTGTGGTATGGTAATAAGTACTTAATTTACAGTAATTGTAATGTTCAATTATTTTGTTTAAAAAAATTAAACTGAAGAAAATATGTCTCTAGATATTAAATGTAAGTATGGTGGTACTAAATGTTTGAATAATATTTTGTTATAATATATGAAGTACATTTCATCATGTTATATAGTCCCCATACAGGCTTGTAAGTTTAATTTCTATACTTTTATCCAACAATCAAAATATTTTCAATATATCAACATGAAAGTTTCAATCAATGACACCTAATTAAAATGCTGCTTTCTCTGATGAATCTGTGGTCAAATTACATCAGGTGACATCAGTTTGTCGACGTACAGTAAACAAGTCTGTGTTTATTTCAACAAAAACATTTTGTAGGATAATAAGATACTCAATCAATCGATCACTCAGTCACTCAATCAATCAATCGACCAGTCAACCAATCACCCAGTCAATCAGTCAATCAATTGGTCACTCAATCAATCAATCGCACAGTCAATCAATTAGTCAAGCAATTATCTTGCAGGACGTACTGGAGTTTGTGGACCGTGGCTGTAACGGCTTCCTCAGCAACATGTGCCTGGTGATTGCCTCATACAACGACATGTTCCTGACCAGGCAACAGGGCGAGTACGTTTAACCATTTTTAGTTCGTCTGTTTTCAAAGAAAACTGAGAGAGCTATTGTCACCACTCTGACCTCGTCTCATCAGCCGGGGGTATCCATGAGCCCCTGCTCACTTGCTCTAGTTATATAGAGAATACCAGGCTAGTGTCTTTTGATATCAAGTTTATCAGGCAAGGCTAGGAAACGCGTAGGAATTCCGAGGCTTGCCGAGGAATTCCTACCGTTTCCGAGCCGAGCCTGATAAACTTGATATCAAAATACACTAGCCCGGTAGTCTATTTATCAGGTAACGTTTTATGCTCGAAAATGACATTAGATGACGTCGTATTCTATGGACAGAATGCGGACTTGTTTACGTTGCGTCATTACACTGACGTCATTCAGTAACGTCACGTGACGTCATCCGACCAATGGAACGTCAGTTTTCACTTTGTTGTAACCCGGATGTTGATATCAGGTCAATACCTGATACAAAAATATGTTATCAGTCAGTACGTATTCGGTCAATGCAGGGCAGGTTACCTGATAAATAATATATCTCTTCAACAAACAAATACACTCCCAACTCAGGCACGACATGCGGGCCTCAGTCATCTGGTATTGAGGAAGAAGACAATTTATGTTTCCCACATTGTAGGGTTAAATTAATAATTAATTCATGTTTATTCCAAGAGGTTTTATATATACATGCCCAGTGCCCCTGATTATAAAACTTTATCAGCATGTTCTAGAAATATGTACTTGGAAGCCAGCAAGTTTGATCAACCTCCTGATGTGAGACACTACGTGTGATTTTGTACCTAAGAACATGTGTGATATCTCGTTAAGAATATTTACAAAAATTACGATATTTTCTGTAACTTACAGAAAATATCGTAATTTTTGTAAATATTCTTCACGAGATATCGCACATGTTCTTACTAACTGATGTCAAAAGTTGACGAAATTTCCATAGCAATTCTATTCCGCATTTGCTATGAAAATTTCATAATTTTCTATCTTCAGATACAGAAAATATCTCAGTTTCCGTAAATATATTTCATGAAAAATTGCACATGCTCTTATGTACAAAATCACATGGCGTTTCTCATGTAGACCCTGAGATGGAGCACAAGCCCCAGTCATAGAGCCCTGTATTTCAGTGAAGCCCTGGATGCTATTTCACTGAAGAAGCTGGTGAACTTTATCAACACGCTCATGGAACAATATTTCAACTACGTACAACAGCGGGTCCAGTTAGAGGTAAGGCATCAACAACTTTGTTCATAGTAGATGTATTTACGTGTATATTCATGTCTTTATGTACATTGAAAACAATATTAGGATACATAGTCGCGACGCTGTCCGTCCGTGTGTTCGTCCGTTCTAACATTTTGTGTTTATAGGCTTTAAAAGATCAAAGGAATAGCCCCTAAACGACAATACATGTAGGCTTAGGGGCTGTATGAAATAAGTCTATTGTATTCTTTTGTCTTAGGCTTTTGATCTTTTAAAGAACAAATAGCCCCTAAACCGAAAATGTTAGAATGTCCGTCTGTCTGTCTGAAATTTGCATTTATCTTTTCATAGGTAAGATTTTGTCTTGAAACTTCATATCCTTACATGTATTTTTCATCATCCATATATTCTATGTATTCTATCTGTTGCATCCATGCGGCCCCTGTGCTCGAGGTCATAATCAAAAAGTTTGTGTTAAAGTTTTGCATTAAAATGTTTTGTTACACACTGTCTCAGTTACCGTAAGTCTGATTGGCTTGAAACTGCATATGCTTATTTGTCATCATCCGTATTTTCATTCTACAGCCCACACGTGTGACCCCTGTGCTCAATGTCAAGGTCACACAACTTAGAAATTTGCGTTAATGTCTTTTAGGGTACATCAGTGTTACTGATTTGTTATTATACATTGTTATACAACCACATATACCAATTTTCTGACGGAAACATAATGTTTCCGTCAGAAAATTGGTATATGTGGTTGTGACTGGAGAAATGTGGCTTATGAGATTTGTGTCCAATGTAGCTCCTGATCAAATAACACTCCTGTAGCATGGTAACGATCTATGTTGCTTGTTAGAAGCTTAACTGGTGTTTCTTTGATGGAATGGTGAACACTGCAGATCCTGATCAAGACTGTGTGGATGCACAGGCTGATCTGGATCTACACTGATCGCAAAACCCATTAACCCTATTTCTAAATATAAATTAAATGCTTTCGTTTAACGACGGCACTGGCTCGATGACCTTGCATGTCAGGACCAACTATTTAAGTCCCCATCCAATAGGACTAGGCTAGCACGAAGTTGTCTTGCCGAATCGGCCATTCACAGCAGGTGGAGGTGGGAATCGAACCCGGCGTCTCCCGATCCGTAGTCCGACGCTCTACCTAGTGAGCTAATCCAGCCAACACAGCCCTATTTCTCCAGTCATAGCCACATATAGCTTTTGGTCACAATGTGTGTCTAGGGATGGTGCTTTGCTTTGCTTTGCATACAACCTTTGCATATGTTCATCTTGTTTATAAGGCAAATGTTTATTCAATAACTTATGAACTGCTCCACCAATTTTGATAATATTTGGCCACAATATGTGTCGGGGAGATGGTGCTTTGTTTTGCATAAAAGCCACATCCGACCGCCCAAGGTCGAGGTCACTGAGGACTTATGTTTACCTTGTTTGTAAGGTAAATGTGATCAAATTGTCAGCGAGGGGATTAGCTTCGTAATAGTGATGCTCTTGTTTAATCATTCATTCATTACACAGAAGGAGACGGGCGACAACACAATCCTAGTCCGTGCTCTGGATCGGTTTCACAGACGCTTGCAGGCCATGAACAAGCTGCTGCCTGACACAGATTTCTCGCGGGCAGGGACTGACATCGTATCCAAGGCAGCCAGGGACCGTGTGACCCACTATCTCGATTCACTGAAACAGCATTTCTCTGGTAACTGGTTGTGTTATACAGTGGAACCTCTCTAAACCGGACACCAAGACAACACATGTGATCTTATTTTTTATGATTTTCTTGGTCATTTATCTCGGGTGATAATGTCTGTTCGTTCGTTATCGCATAGCACACAACTATGGCTCAGAATTATCAAATGTCCGCTTTACAGTGAAACCTCTCTAAGCCGGATACCCTGGGGACCTCCCAGGGTGTCTGGTTTAGAGAGGTTTCACTGTAAATCTTGAGTGCATAACTCTAATTACATTACAGTGCATTACATACGCGTTATACCGGAGTAGTATTTCCAAATTTGCGTTTGCAGCGTTCTGTGTGGAGAGTGACCTAAGAATTATGCTAATACACACTTTATTAGATGAGTTTATGATAATAGTTTTTTGTCTCCTTTTGTAGAATTTTCTCTCAATAACAATATTGTGAAGTATGAACGTCAACGCCCTGCAGATTATTTCTATATTTTAATGCGCGACATGGAAATGTTGTTCTGCAAATTTATACCGTTGACTGTCGTGTAGTGTTATAGTGCAATCTATTGCCTGTAAAGTTGAAGTGGAAAATGTGCTGCTGTGTTGTGAGTGACTGTATATATTAGGGCTCCAGATAAGGAATTAGTAATTGAGTATTGTCACTCCATCATTTCTGAAGCAATTGGGTATTTCAAAATCACTACTGTTTACACATCAACAGATAGCAATTATTGAATAATTTGCTTCAAAATGAAAACAGATCTTGGTATTTCATTAGAATTGTATGCTATAACTTTGGTCTGTTTATTGTATTCTGCAGCATGATAAAGGTACCACACATTTTTTATTGCTTTTTGATACTCGCTACTTCTGATTTCAATTGGGTTTTTGGCAATTTTAATTGGGTATTTAAGCAAATACGCAGCTTATCTGGAGCTCTGATATATTGAGCTATATCAAGAGTAAACTACTTCACCATTACGTAACTGGATGCTTACATAGTAATTATGCCACCTATGTGATAGCATGGGGAGTCATATTGCATTGCTCTTGAGGTTCCGTCCGTCCGTGTACATTTACGTCCAAATGTCCAAAAAGTTTTTAAGAGTTTCTCCAGTTAGAGTCCAGTTTGCCACGGGGGCATATCCATGTTTTACCAACATAATGTCCAGTTTTGAGAGTGTTCCAACAGAAATATGGTTGTTTTGGTAGAGGCTAGTGGTAGAGAATTCGGCTCCAAATTCCGAGTTCAATCCTCACTCGGATCATGGTAAAAATTTCATTGTATTTCATTTCACTTGTGTTTCGGATGAGTCCTGAAACTGAGGTCCTGTCTGTATATGACCTCAGCTTATCTAGCAAAGTATACTTTGAGGGAGTAATCATTTATTTTTCCCGAAATGCAATATGTCGTATAGACTGCATATATTTGATCATTAAAAGTATGTAGACTTATTATACTGAATGTATTACATTATCACAGCCAAAATGGCTGTGATAATGGAATAAATTCAGTATAATAAAAATTAATAAATTTATCTTTAAATTGAAAATTTCTCCCTCAAAGTATATGCTAGATAAGTATACTTTGCCATGTTGGTGAAATAGGCTACTGGTATGTTAAACTCTTTCACATTTCAGACAAATGTGGCTGTAACTGGAGAAATTGGGCTTGTGGGTTGTGCGACCAGTGTATAACCAGATCAAAACAGGATCTGCAATGTTCGTCATTCCATCAATGAAATGCCTGTCATGTTTCTAAAAAGGAATATAGAGTGTTATCAGGATACACGAGTGTGATATTTGACCAGCAGCTACACTGGTTACAAATCCCATAACCCCCATTTCTCCAGTCACAGCCATAAATTGTCACACATGTCCTATGGTCATTTTTATCAGCTGTTGGCCCAAACATCAAATAATACAAGTGTGATTTTCTGACTTCAGTGTCTGGTTTCAGATTGTCTAACCGATGTCCGGCAGAATCTGGCCGCCCCGAGATTGGCGGGAAAGGAAGCGACCTCCAATCTTTCAGAGTTGCTAAGCAACATCCAGGCAAATTGTTTGGAGCAGATAAAATCGGTGCTCTCTAATTTACAGGTCGGTATTTATATGAATTGTGAGATACCAATGGCGTTGGCCAAGGGGGTTCAAGGGGACACACCAATTACTTTGTGTACCCAAAAACTGGCATACTGAAAACGTGCATCTACCTGTATGTTCCATTGGAAATGCAAATCATAGAAGTCCGATGTCCACATGATCAAGGTTGGAACTTTTCCAACCTTGATCATGTGGACATCGGACTTCTATGATTTGCAAATTTCATTGTCCTGTAATTCGTACAGTCGTCATTAGCCGATCTAGATTTTACCTCGTTATAATACCTACAACTGGTTACCTATCAAAAAATAATGACATTGAATTTCTGCTTGACATCTTTTAGCTGCTGCATTGTTTGGACATATGGGTAGATTATTCCTGTGTGCGTTTTGTTGGAGAGATGTAAAACCTCATTGAATCAGCCAATCAATCTGTATTTTATGGAGCTACAGTTCCATTTTTTACAAACATTTTATTGTTTAACCCTTTCACCCCAAAGTGACTGGAATGGACTTTGATATGTTGTTTTTGCAACTAATCTAACCATCACAAAATTATTGTCGGACTAATCCATTTATGAAATGGGAATGTTTTTGTTCTCAAAAATATGAATATTACTGGCAATAAGTGCAGTTCCTGATGATCTCACTATACAGGCCCATGTTGAAAGGGTTAATGTGTATTGTTTTCCATTTATTATAATCTGTATTGTTCTGTTGTATTTCATGTTTCAGGCTTTCATTGCGTCCGACATCACGTTTGCTATGAAGGTGTATTTCCGTGGTAACTTCTGTACCCTGGGGGTGAGAGAAGGGCTCGTTGTGGCCTTCCTCCGCCATATAAACACCGTCTGTCAGGTAACGTAGTTCTCTTCTTACATTATTCCTTATGGGCAAACAAATGCCCCTGGTGTATTTTCGTGGTAATTTCTGCACCCTAGGGGTGAGAGACGGGCTCGTTGTGGCCTTCCTCCGCCATTTCAACACCGTCTGTCGGGTAAAGTAGTTCTCTTCTTGAAACATACAGTCCTCAACATATCCCTCTAATATATATTTTCTGCTAGTAATTACTTGTAGACGAATAGAATGAGAACTGTATGTTTCTTTTACAAATTACATATTGAAATTTAATGAGCATTTCAAAGTCTTTTCAATTGGTTACATGTATAATATGGTAGTGAGTTGGTTTGTGACAACAGAAGATTTTCCTTAACCCTTACAATGCCTGAATTAAATTTTGTCATCTGCTGTTTAATATGTTTTATTTGCCATTTTACTCATGAAAAACATGGTTTGACAGTACTTTAGAATCATTTCCAATATAAATGATTCTAAAGTGCTGTTAAACCATGTTTTTATTGAGAAAAAAAGGCAAAATATTAAGCAACAGCAGGCAACACTTTTTGTTCCCAGCATTCTAAGGGTTAAATCTAATTACAATACCTTTATGCGATTTAGGCGTGCCACTTTAACTATTTGAGGATAATATGGTCGGTCACTCATATTAAGCCCCACCACGAGGACAAGTGTAGATTTTTCGGTATGTATATTATTGTGGCTGTGACTTGAGAAGTGGCGTATGGGATTTGTTACCAGTGTAGCTCCTGATCAAATTCACTGTAGCCTGAAAACTACGGTATCCATATTGCTTTAATATTAGAAACATGACGGTTGCTTCATTGATGGAATGGCGAACAGTGCAGATTCTGATCAGATTCTGCTGGATATTGGTCAGACAATCTGAAACCAGACACTGAAGTAAAAAGTAAAAAAAACCTGAGAATCACACTTGTATCATACCATGTTTGGGCTTAAAGCTGGTTCAAAAGACAGTAGGACATTTGCGGCCATGACTGGAGAAATGGGGCTTATGGGAATGGTAACCAGTGTTGCTTCTGTCAGAGCAAATAGCTCACTCATATAGCCTGATAACAATCTATATTCCTTTTTGGAAACATGTTGGGCATTTCATTGATGTAATGACGACCAGGGCAGATCCTGATCAGACTGTGCGGATGCACAGGCTAGTCTGGATCTACACTGTTTGCAACACCCATAGGCCCCATTTCTCCAGTCACAGCGACAAATACTGATCTGGATCTACACTGGTCGCAACACCCATAGGCCCCATTTCTCCAGTCACAGATCATTTCAGGAGTTCTGTGAAGGGTCCGGTGAGAGAGGATCGGCCCCACCCGCCCTACTGCTGATATTGTCACGGTTGTGTTCGGACTTTGAAAATGCCACGATCTCATATCTAGTAAGTACAATCTTTCCTATAGATGCTGTTTGCTAGACGATATGTCGGTATGTGCATCTTTCATGTAGCTAGGAATCCATCCTTACTGGTTCTTACTACTGTCTGTTCCACGTTTTGCTGGCGACGAACATTTGGCCAATTAACACATTAAATCTAAAAAATATTTAAAAGTAAGTACTTTTTCATCAATAACAAAAAAGTCGCCCTCCCCAAAAAAAATTATTTGATGAAATTCCATCAAATATTGATTTTATTGCGAAATAAAGATTTTCCAATGGGAAGTTAACATGGGGAGTCACTTTCCAAAATTTTGGAAATTGACTCCGAAACCTGGCGAGATAGCTTGAAAATGATGTAACTAAGAAAACAAAAGTTAGATTTTGAAAATCGATCCACAAATAAAAAAATATTTAAAAAAAATCTATTTTTAGCCCTCAAATCTTTTTTTCGCAATAAGTGTTTAATAACCAAAAGTTCGTCGGCAGCAAAACGTGGAACAGACAGTAGTTCATCGGCAGCAAAACGTGGAACAGACAGTAGTAGTAATGTGACAAACTTGTTTTCACTGGATCGTACATCATTGATACACGTCACAGATTACATTCAGTTCTCCTGTTGTTTAATTCTATTATTTTGCTTATTATGCATGTATATCATATAGAAGTGAATAATGCTGAAAATGTCTTGGAACAAAGCTTTTTTTGAAAAGCAATGTAAGCGTGTTTGTCATTGTGGCGTACATGGTAACTATGAATCAGTGCAATGTTCTACGTCATTTAGTCTACGACTGGGTGGTTCCTCATATGTCACATAGTATGGCTATCTAAAAATAGCATTGACTTACCTTGACTTGCTGTTTACGACATAGTTATGACCAAGGACAAGTTACGGCTGTATTCATAAAATAGTCATTGATATACAGCTTACGCTCGTTTACTCGAAGTCCGTCGGACTGTGATAAATACTTTGAGTAAACCGAAGTTCGACATAACGAAATCTGAACAGGACCTTGAAATATTGCCATACACGTTACGGGACACAACTCCCATACGAACTGTGACACACGGAGTTACACTTTTGCAACTCTAATGTGTTTACTTGTGTTTGCCTATACACGCATGTGTGTAGTCGAACTAAGTATACACATCTGTATTATCAGGGTGGAACAAGAAAAGACAATTCAAAGCAGTAAAAGTAACATTTTATTACGTTTAATAAATAAAGCATGTAAACTGGAAATAACAAGTTGTTGTGCATACCGTACTTGATTATATATACACACAGCATTTATCAATCGGAGGGTGAATGTGAGACTGTATACTCAGTCTATATACTCAGGCAACGTTTCGCATCTGATGACACATGCAAACGAGTCTGGACAAGTTGGATTTGAGAAAACCATCTTTATTGTATCTTCGATTTTTGATTGAAACGAAATTCGGGAAAATTTTCCGTAAATTGTTTCGAAAGTTGACATGGTCCTTAATCAGTTATTGATTACTGGTGATTAAATCAGATGAGCTAAGTTTAATTGGTGTCAAGGATATCACCTTTAACACTTACGGTATTCAAAGTTTGTTTACACAGGTAAACAAGTCCAGTCTTTGGTCCGGTAAATTTGCGCCGCAAATTCACACTTTGAGCGCAAACTGACACTTTGACTTAACGAGAGTGAAATACCACACATTTATGTTTTCGGGTCCTAACAATTAGTTCGAATTGGCGAAAATTCAACAAAATTCGACGTAACGGTAGCCAGTTACATTGAAAATATTAGGATTTGAAACGGGACTTGGACACAAATTCAATTTAACGAGGGAATTTGACGTAACCGACTTCGAGTAAACGAATGTAGACTGTATCTTCACTATTTTGGTGAAATAACTTTATAGGTACTATATGAGACACAGCCACTTTAACAGAGAATCCATCATTTCTGACATTAACACACATGGTCAAGTGATCTGATGTGGTCCTGGGGTCCATTTCATTAAAGGTACATGCCCACTCAGTAGCACAAACTGTTCTTTATATCAGAGACAGCCTCTGAGACATTTTCTGGCAAAATAAACATTCTTTCACCATTACCCCACGTATTGATTGGCATGATCATACATTTTTTAACAGACATAACTTTCCACACTGATATCAGGGGCGATAACCGTGTTTCCTTAAAATGTTAACAGACATTACTATTTATACTCCGTATTTATTTTTTGATGTGCAATTATCATACTTTGTAATTTGTCGAAAATATTATTTTTCCAGGTGACGCATTTAATTGGTATAAGTAATTGAAAAATACCATTCCTCATTTGCATATAAAAATAGCCTGATACCAACGCGCGTCACTATCAGTAAAACTGGTGGAATAGTGACACACTTATACACTTATTTAATTCCTATAAAGAACACTTTGTGCCTACCGAGTGGGCATGTACCTTTAAACTTTGTACGTCTAAAATGTAAGTGCAAACCTAAGATAGTCTGTAATTTCATATTAACCCTGTTTTCTAAGATTTAAATTTATTCAGCATAGGCTGCATATGATAGTCTCTAAATTTCACATTAACAATGTTTTCTTGTAAACAATTATTGGATTTACATTTATTGAGCATCAATAAATTTAAATCCATCAATTGAAATTTCCAGACGATCTTAAATTTGCACTTATGAACATTTTAGTTGTACGAAAATTAGTGAATTATGGCACCATATCAGGATATTGCCCTTCAGTGCTGGAAAGGCACTGTAATTCCCATGCTACTGTCTCTGCCCCTACCCGCATCCTCTTTCGCCCATACATGTGTAAATCCTGATGTATTCGATCAATCAACTACTGATTTCGAGAAATGCAAGTTCATGTCTTATTATATACGTATTTTCATTTCCCATTGAAACACAATGGAATGCAAGACATCAATATTTTTCAATATGGACATCTCGTGAATATTGGTCAGTGCTGGAACTACGTTTCACTTCGTAAAATAGTTCCTTCTAAATCATCACTATTTTGTTTACTGTATTCATATTTTGTATATTTGATTTATATGTGGATATACCGTAAAGATTCTGATAGCGCTAATAGATGCCCACCCCCCACTTTTTACGTTGAAAATAACCTATTTTTTGGCTGATTTTCATGAAATTTGTGCCTCTAATAAACGCCCAGTACTAACTTGAAACAAAATCGGAGCCAATTGTCCAACTAGATTTCGTTTCTTTCTAGTATTTCCTTGAAAATCGGGAAAAAAACCATAATTGGTACTTTCACTTTCAAAAGCGAAAGCGAAATTCAACTTTTTCCGGTGTCACAGTAAATTCCTCATCGGCAGTAGCTATTTGCACGGACACAGTTCGATCAGAATTTACACGGTTATGGGGACTCCATTTTCAAAGCACCTCAAACCCATCTCGTATAATATGGGTGAAATTGACATCATGTTGGATTGTTGGCCGATATTTCCTAGGAGATAAGCAAAAATAAATATGTCTTGTTCTGGACGTGGCCGTGGGCCGAAATTAATTGCACCGATACGGACCAAAAATGTCCACGAGCCGAAACGTCCATGGTCCAAAACGGTGATGTCCATAGGCGTAAATCTGATCAGCATTAATGATTAACGCTGTATTGATATATACATTACCAGTATTTAAAAAAAATTACCGAGTGTACCATAATGACCAAAGTGGGCCGAAACGTCTTGGTCAAAAATGTCCATAAACTGACAGACACTACAATCAAGTCGGTCAGACGTTTGAGAGTAACATCCCTTCGTTATTTTTTTGTTTAGATAGTAGAAAATCATATATTTTTATCATTTTCCCTTTGCTGAATAACACTTGCCTCTATTAAACACCCACACAGGACTTTGGAGCCAGTGGTGATTCTAATAGATGCCCGGGCGTCTATTAGAATCTTTACGGTATGCTACTCGTTCCACCGCGCAACGATATTACGCTCCTAAAGTCGCCACATATTGCACACTACAGAACTCGTGCATACGTTCACATACAAATCAAATAAGATCTAATGCAACTTCAGAATACTATCTACATATACTTATCACATACTCAGCCATGGACGTGTTCAGAAAGATTTATAATTTTGGTTTCAGATCACGATCACAGAGGAGCAGTTTGATATGGACAACCGCACCAACCTCACGTCCGTGTCTACCCTGTGTAATGAGGCTAAATCCACGGCCCAGAGGTTGCTCAACCATTATGTCAAGGTGCAGGGACTGGCTATATCCCAGGTAGTATTCAATAACATAATAAATAGAGAAATCCAGGCTAGTGCTTTTTGATATCTAGCTTATCAGGCAAAGCTTAGGAATGTAACCCATTCCAGTCTAAGGATACGATCTTTTTTGTTAAAAAAAATCTCATTAAAATTTGTATTTCTCCATAAACGTATATGTTGTTACCACTCGATGAGATGGTTCAAACGAGTGGTAACAACATTACTTTCGAGATGAAATGAATAAAATATGGATTTTTTCTCTCAAAAGTTTCATACTACTATTATTGTATCCCGTCTCTATTGGGTTAAATTGGTATCATTAGGTATCATTATTTCTCCATGAAGGTATATGTTGTTACCACTCATTTGAACCGTCTCGTCGAGACGGTTAAAATGACTGGTAACAACATATACTTTCGTAGATGAAATAAAGAAAATAGGATTTTTTTCTCTCAAAAGTTTTATACTACTATAATTGTATCCCGTCTCTGTTGGGTTAAATTGGTATCATTAGGTAACATCATCTGATGCCATTCAATCAATGGAACGCCTGAGAAAGAAATTCAATTCATTGTATTCGTATCTAGTCAAATTAAGTCTATACATGATATTACATTGAGGATATTCCATTGTATATGTTTGAATAGCGTGAAATAATACACGACTGTTCGTCGGATTTCTCGTAAACAACGAGTAAGCAAAGTGAACGAGTTGTTTATACGGAAGCCGATGTACACGAGTGTATTATTTGAGGCTATTCAAACATGTACAATTGAATATCCTATTTATTAGATTTATGAACTTAAATTTGAACAAAGATGCATTGTTTCGGGGGCGTTTGCATCTGCATATGAATTTTTGTGGGTGGTGCTTATTATATAACGACTGTGCGAGAGTGCACACGGGTGATTACGAGTGTTCTCTTCATGGTGTATTAATTTTAAGTTGACAATTATGAGATTTCACTCACAGACAATTCCATGCATATAATAGCTTGAAATGTAATATTAAAGTTTGTTATCAGTCCACATGTCTAGCGAGTTACCTGATAAATCGTCTTGACAGGTTGCTGATTATTTGTGACTGGAGAAATGGGGCTTATGTGATCTGTGATCAGTGTAGATCATGATCAAATATCACACTCCTGTAGCCTGATAATGATCTATATATCTTGTTAGAAACTAGACATGCGTTTCGTTGATGGAATGGCGAACAGTGCAGATCCTGATCAGACTGTGCGGATGCACATGCTGATCTGGATCTACACTGGTCACAAAACCCATAAGCCCCATTTCTCCAGTGATGGCCATATGTGTTGTCTGATCTATATGGAACTGCATCATCTACCATGTTTCATATCGGATACAGAAGATCTAAATTGTTGCTAAAACAAAATCTGATACTTCTGCCAATATTCAACATCGTTTACAGAATATATGAATGATTTGCAACATCATAAAACCTAAAAATACCCATGCAAGGCACCTGGCCCAATTGATGAACCGTATCTATTTATAGATGTTACGGAAAAGTGTGGAGACACGTGATTGGTTGAACACGATAGAGCCACGGAATGTGCGGGCGGTGATGAAGCGGGTAGTCGAGGATACCACGGCCATAGATACACAGGTAAACGCCCCACACTTGTATATGTAAGACTCAGATCGGGAGTCAGTCCCAGAACGGGGGCCAAATCGCAGAACGGAGGCTAATCCCTGAATTGGGGCCAATTCCGCACGTTCTGGATTAAGACGTTTTGATTTCAAGCTTGAATGACGTCAAAGTTAAGTGACGTAAGGTCACGCTCTCGTCGCACGCATGCAGATAAAATGGCGGCAACTTGTGAAGATGTCAAATTTGTCATCAAGGCTAAATCTATATTACCCACCGTGAAGTGTTAAGTTGTGAAGTTAATTAAATGTATGCCTCTACTTTTTCCATGACAGTCGTGTCTTGCAAATGTCCCATGTGTGCAATTATCTTGCCTTTTCCGGCCATTGTCAGATTGGCCCCTGTTCTGGGATTGACGTCATCATAGCCAGTCTATCAGACTCGGCAAGCCTCAGAATTCCTGCATGTTTCCTAGTCTTGCCTAATAAACTTGATATAAAAAGACAATAGCCTGGTATTCTTTATTTACTGTGCTTAGGTCCTGTGTTTATAAAACTGCCTATACATGTTTCTCATTTCTATAATTTTATCATTGTATACATCATATTAATATTTTGACCCTAGTCATCTGATTGACTACAAAAGCTAACATACTATTTTACTATTATTTTTATTTTTCATCTACATTGCTTGGCCCTAAATGATTCTCTTTTGTGTTGGTGGGCCGTTAAGCACCATTCTATTCCATTTCATTCCATAATAATATCTGAATATATATACGCTGTGAATTTTTTTTTAGAAACTAATCCGTTCACCCCTTTTCCATATGTTATCTCCCTTGAGCTAACATATACTATTCCCTATAGTTTTCAAAGTTTTTGGCTCTGACAGTTTATCAGTTAAATTCTGGAAAATATGAATCAAGACATTTAGTGTGTATGAATACAGCAGTTATTATCTTAATATTAGATGACTAGCATAAAAATATGAATACGATGAACAATTTAAATGAGCAACATGTATTCAGGGACAGGGCCAAACGATGTGTAATAGTTTTCATCATTCCATTCGTCCGTCACAAAACTATACTACCCGGGCAAATGTCTTGTTATTTCTGTTTCCTTGCACTGATCTGCTTGATATTTCACACACACATTGCTCTAATTGTCCTCTACCACCGATAGTTCTGCCCCCACTAAGCCTAGGGTCAAGGTCACATGCTTGGTGCAATCCAAACTCGGGTAAGTGTCTTATAATGTATGTTTCCTTGCATGGATCTGCTTGATATTTCACACACCCATTGCTCTGATGGTATGTTTTCATGCTGTGACAAATCCACGCTTCTCTGGCCCTCTCTGTTTTCAAATATGCCTAGTTTTCTTTGTCTGCCAGCGGGGGCATTCTGTGCCAACAGGCCACATTTCTAGTTTAATAGATGATTGATAAGTTTTTGAGATAACATATTTCAGTACTTTGATTTTACTATTCCATTAATGATAAAATGCGGAATTCATTTAGAATTTAACAATATGGACAAATGCTGCAGATCTTGATGAGACGGCGCGCCACCACTATCTGGTTTTTAATCCCAGGTCCGAGTGTTTCACATGTGACTGTAAAACCCGAATCAATCAATCTATTGTATTTCCTACCTGTGATTGATTTATTGATTGTATCACATGCCTGTAGGTGGGTCAGCTCTATGAGGAGGGGGTGAGGAAGGAGCGGAGCAGTGACTCGAGTCGTCGCGCCCACAGCTACAGTTACGCCGCGTCACAGCAACGTCGCGGCCAGTGGAACTTCACACCAAGGTACTGTAATAACCATAAATATTCGGACACCATTTAGTTGGGGAAACATATAAAATGTTAAATAAATATAAATATAAATATAAAAATATATGGTTTCCCCACAACAGTGAGCGTGCCAATATTTAGGGTTAGTATGGCAGTAGTGGTCTAATCACAATTACAATGTATTTGGATTTGCAAATTGTGTGGACAAGGATATTCCACCCTCGTGATCAGATGATAAGTCTTCAGAAACTCGACAAAGCCTCGTTTCTGACAACATATTCTGACACTCAGGTGGAATATCCTTGTCCCACACTAGTGCATATGATGGATACTCGTATTCGCAGTTTAACCCTTGGAGGGCGGGAAACGAAAATTGTCGTCTGCTGTTGTTTAATAGTTTGTCTTTATTCTTGATAAAAAAACATGGTTTGGCAGCACTTCAGAATCATTTCCATTGGAAATGATTCTAAAGTGCTGCGAAACAATGTTTTTCTTTCTAAAAATGGAAATTAAAAAATAAACAGCAGACGACAAAATGAATTGCCCTGACTGAGAAAAGGTAACTTATGATGTGTGTAATCAGCATCTCCCCAGTCCCAGATCAACCTGCGCATCCGCACAGTCTGGCCAGGGCATACATTGTTCGCCATTCAGTCACTGATGTAGGCTAACCCTTTCAACACCACAGACCTGTAAAGTGGTATTGGCAAACAGTGTAGATCCAGATGAGCCGGCTCGTGACGAGCCGTCTCATCAGGATCTACACTTTTTTGCTAGTAATTTTCATATTTTTAATAACAAAAACACCCCCTTTTCATAAATGGACTATTCTGAAAATCATTGTGACAATTGGATTGGTTGCAAAATTAGCATATCAAAATCCATTCCAGTTACTTAGGGGTGAAAGGGTTAAACTATTCTAATTCTGTTGAGACTATGTGCAAGAGAACCAAGATCTTTAAGCGTTGTAACGACCACTTTCTCAGCCAATTAGGCCATAAAAAAGTACTTTGGTTCTCAGATATTGCGTGTCTAAATAATCCCTACGCGTCGAGCATTTTATCGTCATGGAGAAATAAAATGCTACTATAAATTCGCCACATGATCAATAAAAAAAAATACCATGCAAAAATATGTTAAATCCAATCATGTCTGACGAAAATCTTGTGATTTTTCTACAGGTTGTAGTAACTTTATGGTTTTAGATGTTCGTCTTGATTTCTTTACAGGTTGCCAGATGCATATATGCATCTGGCAACTTGAAATAAATCAGAGATGAACATCTCAAACAAAAAAATATAAAATATATTAAAACAATCCGCCCTCCCGCTTCACAATCCGCAAACCCCGTGTCTGAGAACCAAAGAACTTATTTTGTATACATTGAGATAAGCTGTTTGCTGGTTTCAGCATAGACAACAGCTTGATGAGCAACATACAGAAGCTCTTCTCAGAGAAGATAGAAATATTCAGTGCCGTCGAGTTCTCCAAGGTGTCTGTACTTACAGGAATCATTAAGATCAGCTTAAAGGTGGGTCACGGTCACGGATCAGTGGAATATGGGGGCTAACTCCCTCACGGAATGAGTTCCCTTATTCCACTGACCGCTTCACTTGGGGATCGTAGCTAGTCTATTTATTTATAGAAATCCGGTCCAACTTGTATATTTTATGGCCTAATTGCTTGTAATAAAACTGAATATCGCATGATTTGTTGTGTAAAGAAGCCATTATAGTGTTTTTGACTAGTGTTGATCCAGATCATCCTACATATCTGCACAATCTGATTAAATGATTACTGCATTATTTGCCAGATTCATATTTTACACTTATTAATTGTATTGCAATCAGTGTAGACCCAGATCAGACTGTACATATGTGCAGTCTGATCTGGGTCAACCCTGTTTGCAGTCTTTATTTTTGCAAGTTATTTGGTAAGAAATAAACGCTAAAATAAACCAAAGGAACGGATCTCTATAAATAGATTTGCAAAGGGGAATAACTACCTAGCTACGATTCCCCATTGTTAGACGGTATATAGGTTGTGTTGGATGGTGCCTCAAACTCTCTGAAGTCAAAGTCACGGAGTTAGCCCCGTTATTCCACTGACCACTTCAATTGTTAGACGATGGTGTTGAGCTTGCCTATGAATTCACATTCTCCTACAAATACCAGTGTTGCGCACCATGATAAAGCGGTCTGCGTTTTAGCTCAGTCCTTTCTGATCGCTACTGTCCATTGTATGTGTGACGTCTGAACAACACATGCGCTTCCATCGTGGTGTGATGCATTCATTTTGATACACACATTTTTGTTTTTGGTTTGTCCAAACAATGTTACCATATTTCACCATTTTGTTCCTTAGCCATATTGTAAAACTGATCTTCTCCAGGAGAAGAATTCACATAAGTGTAAAAGCTTGTTTTCTAATCCTTTTTCTCAATTGTATGTATATAATATATATATCTCACTTGCCATAATTTGAAATGAATATTGTTTAAAGTACCGGTAATTGATTGAAAAATGCTGGACGTTTTTCATTTGTGGTCAGTGATGACCCCGGTCTGATCAGGGGGGTGTTTCACTAAACTTTGTACGACTAAAATGTTTGTAAGTGCAAAATTATGATAGTCTGTAAATTTCACATTAACACTGTTTTCTTGTAAGCAATTACTGGATTTACATTTATTGAAGATAGGCTGCTTATATAGGCTGCATATGCAGCCTATGTCAATAAATGTAAATCCATCAATTAAAATTTCCAGACGATCCTAATTTTGCACTTACGAACAATTTACGGCAATTTCTGAGAACAAATGTACTTTTTTTTTATGACCTAATATTATGCACCAATGGAACGCTGTGGATATGACTATTTTCTCAATTGTGGCCCATACTTGAAGTGGTCATTGGAAGAAGGGGTCAACTTTTATTTTGGGATTTAACACACAATTGTAACGACACCAATATCTTTATTCTATTAACTACATATCCTGAAATTGGTCAATATGCCTGTACATATAAGTACTTTTTGATGATTGCACTGAAACTTGATCTGAATATCTGCCTTTGAGAATTCACTCCATCCCTCGTACCAAGCCCTGCAGCTGAATGCACAGTTCTCAACAACGCATCCATACAGGTACATTCCTGTCCATATGTGGCTGTGACGACGAGAGAAAAGGGGCTCACGTGTTTTGCGACCAGTGTAGATCCAGATCAGCCTGTGCATCCACACAGTCTGATCAGGATCTGCACTGTTCACCATTCCATCAATGAAACACCTATCATGCTTCTAACAAGTAACAAAGCTCGTTATCAGGCAACAGGAGTGTGCTATTTGATCAGGAGCTACATTGGTCACACAACCCATAAGCCCCATTTCTCTATTCACAGCCATGGTGTCAAAAGTTCAGAGTACATGCAGAATATAATTCCACATGTACTCTGAATGTTTGTCAACTTCTGACTGTATTTATGAAAAATATTGTAAATTTTGTAAACATATTTCATGAAATTATGCAGAAGGTACAAAATCACATGGCGTGCCTCATATGACCTTCATGTAGAACAGATTGAAAGCCCCAACCAGTAAACTCTGTTCTCGTACATTGCAGACATTCCTGGAATGTGTGCGTGTGCGGACGTTCGGTAAATACGGTCTACAGCAGATACAGGTGGACACCCACTACCTACAGCTGTATCTATGGAGATTTGTCTCCGATGAGAAGTAAGTCTGTAAGGTCATCGCCATGGTGATCCGAGATGTCACATATCCATAGTCATAAGTGGCGTGTAAAAATTGTGTTTCGTATGACCTAATACTAGACAGTGACAATGGCATTGTCATAGTGACAGGGATAAGGTATCTCTGTGGTGATCAGGAAAAGGTCATCGCCATAGTGATAATACACATCGTCACTATCATGGTGAATCATGTATGACAGAAATGATGTCATTGTGGTTGTAGAAAAGTAATCACCATGGTGATGAGACACAGTGTCACCACCATTGTAATCTTATGAAAGTATGCCATCGCTATGGTGATCAGATACAATGGTATCACTCTTCGGGGATAAGATATGTCGGCAGCCTATATGTACCAGTGATCCTTTATTGTATAACCTGTTTGAGTTGACGGTGTCAGAGACAGCATTCACAATGCAAGCGACATTGCCAACTATTAAACACATTTGTCCGAATTTTGCATATAAGTTTGTTACCATGCTTAATCAGTAACGTCCTTACATTGATTGATTTTTTACGGTGACATTGACCTATTATGCAAAATATAGGTCATATCCTGTTGATAGTTGGTGGGCTGTTTCTGTCTTTAAGAGACATTGTAGTTGAAAATGTTTAACCACAATGAATTATCAATCCTATCAATTAAAAGAGACCATGCTGTTGAACACATTGAACTACAACCAATCAGTCAATCTATCAATCCTGTCCATAAGATTTGATTTAATGGTGTTTAATGGCCTGTCAATAGCTACGGTCTTTTTAGGCCAGGTTAACCGGGTCGAATACCATATGTTACCTGTTGTGATAAGGGGTAAATCCCAGAATCAGAACTGAATATTTACAGAAAAAAATATATATTCTGCCCTGAAAGTAGATCGGACCTGGTGCCAGGTCCTAACCAGACCAGTCGCTTAGTGCCACTCCCTAAAAGTAATATGATTAGTACTAATCTGACTACTGTTATAATGGGTATAACCGGATTCAACTCTCAAGTAACAAGGAAGCAAAAATGTCTCCGGTAGTTAAATTACCCATCACATGCTTCTTAAGAAATTCTGCTGTGAAACATATTGAACCATAAGCAATGATTCCCTGATTTCAGCCTGGTGAATGTCCTGTTGGATGAAATTGTGTGTAGCACGGGCCATCGGTGTCTGGAGCCGGTGATGATGGAACCGAGTGTAAGTCTACCTATGTCTGTATGGCTACAATCTGACAACATTGGGCTGATTTTAGACACGCCATGTGATGTTGTACTTAAGAACATGTGCGATACCCATGTGAAAGATATTTACAAAATTTACTATATTTTCTGTAAATGACGTCGAAAGTTGACGAAAATTTCATAGCAAATGACGTCATTTATAGAAAAATATCAGTTTCTGTAAATGTATTTCATGAAAAATTGCACAAGCTCTTAGGTACTAAATCACATGGCGTCTCTCAGTTTATTCCTGATTACTAATAATCTGGTGGAATGGGGCTTTCATACAATTTGTGCCCAGTGTAGACCTTGATCATCCACGCAGTCTCACTGCTCGTCATTCAGTCATTGATGTACCCGTTATATTTCTGACAGACAGTGTACATCCTGATCAGCTGGAGTGATCTAGCGGAATCGAGAGCTAGACAAACCGTAAACATGATATACCCCTAATAACAACATGTAGAAGCATAACAGGGGTCTCACTCACTGAACAGCAAACGGTGCAAATCCTGGTCAGATTTTGCTAATGTAAAGGCAATAATGGCCATTTCCCCTTTCACAGATAATGACACATACAGCTTGTTATTGAACTTGATCATTTTAAATTATTTGCTGTTTGATTGGTCAAAGGAAACATGTCATAGTGACGTTACTGCTAGCATTTCCCCATATATGGGAAACACGAGAGTAGTGTAAACATATGTCGCTCTACAAAACCGAGTGCTGTAGTTCACCGTTATGTGTCGATCTATATAACTTGTCAGAAGCATGACGCGTGTTTCATTGATGGAATGGCAAACAGTGCAGATCCTGCTCCGACTGTGCGGATGCACAGGCTGATCTGGATCTACACTGGTTGCAAAACCGATAAGCCCCATTTTTCCAGTCACAGCCACACATTTGTGTAAACTACTGGTTTAAATGTTAGAAATTTATTCTGTGCTGTAGAATATAACAATTGTGTAACTGAACCCACCAAAGTTATCAGTGGGCCTTAAACTTCACATGTGGATATTCATGATATTCAAAAATACCATTCAATCAGTGTCTATCTGCCTGTGTTTATTTGTGTGTTCTGTATGTTGTAGGTGATTGAACTGATCTGCGAAAGAGGATAGACACTAGACACATCACAGCCAGATGGATCATCAGATTTTTTGTATACAAATCCTGAGTACATGCTCCGACAGAACGTTATCTTAACAAACTTTCAGAGCGGCTATATAGAGAATAGTAGCTTAGAAAAAATATCTGGCAAGGCTTAGGAAACGGGATGGGCGAGGCTCTGCTGAGCACATCCCGTTTCCGTGCCGCGCCAGATATTTTTCCCATTCACGGCACTAACCTACTATTCTATTTAATTTATCCCGTCAACACCTACAATGGCTTTAAAATGCAAAAAAAAATAACCCCAGTCACCGCACTTATTCATACGCAGTGATTAGGTTGTATTGACAGGATATCAAAAATGTTTCACGGCACATACACACTGTGTTGACGGGATAAATGATTCTGACACTTGAAATCTGACCTTTCGGAGCCAATTTCAGGTATTCCAAGTTCCAGTACCTGTTCAGAATGTTATACCTGATAATAACAGTTGTAGATTTTCTCTCGCTCACGTTTTAAGACAAGTGTCTCACCACGAAGGTTGAAGTCGCCCGATGACACTGGCCATCCATGTGAAGAAGGTATTGTTGGAGTTTAGTAATGATCCGACTAACGTAACAGGAGATATTCAACATTTGGAGACAATTGTTGATGCCTACAATGAAGTTGCCAAAACTGGAATTATGTCTCACTTTCCACTATAAATAGTGGAAAGTGAGACATAATTTCAGTATTGGTGACTTCATCGTAGGCTTCAGCAATTGTGCCCATATGTTGAATATCTCTCATGTTCATCGGACATTACCAAACAGCAACAATAGCTTATTCACCTTGATGGCTATATGCCCAGTGTCGGTGACTTCGACTTTTGTGGGTGAGACACTGGTCTCCGATCGCCTTGTCATATTATTGAGAACATCCTACTGTGCAATATGAACTATTTATATATTTAAGAGCTGTTACTGTATTTAAGTGCCATTATATTAACATTCCTTTGAAAGTTGGTGTTGTTGCCTTGCTGTACATCAGGCATACTGACTGTATGATACAGTGTATTAAATGTATACATGTACAACTTACAACCTGTTGGACTTGAAATGGAAAATCAATACTCAGATGGACATTGCAGTGTACACTTGGCTGAACTATAAGTCGGTTATTGTTCACATATTGCATTTTCCAGGAACTAAATGCTGCGGTCGCTAATGCTCCCTCGCATTTAATTCCTTAAACATCCAATGTGTGTAATAGATGACGTATTTCCAATGAGTTGGAAAACTGGTAAACCCTGTTGCTTAGCAACCCTATATGTGAAACCTCAGTGGACTCGCGGATTCGGAAGTCGTCTATAGCCAAAACTATTATTACATTCCTCTTGTATTCATCTTGCAGAAAGGTCATTCTCAGGCGAGTTCATAACCAATCTTTTTATTGGATGAAACGCCATTTATCAGGCATATGAAATCAATAATTTTTGTGATGCTGCCGTGTCATGAAGCCATCGGGCGTTTCATAGCGAAACATTTCCGTAGTACTTTATGAGCCCAACATCTGCTTATACAGTGGAACCTCCCTAAACCGGGCACAGAGAACGGTTAGTTGGGCTTAATTTTGACATGTTTCATTACCATTTATCTCGGATCATGTCTGTTCATGATCACAAAGCACTCACGCGCGTCTTGAAGTAGTCATCTGCCTGTGTTAGAGTGGAACCTCTCTAAACAGGACACCCTGGGGACTTCCCAGGATGTCCGATTTAGAGAGGTTCCGCTGTACTTACTTCACGGACATCTATTTTCTATATAGTCAGCACAAATGAAGTTCAGCATTCTTCATCTATGGTTGTTGTCTTAAAACCCACGTCATTCAGTCTGGAAACACAACATCTACTTGGCAACACCAATACAACATAGGGTAATGATGCCACATACGTCCTGCAAAGTGGCAATCAAATCAACTGCCGATTTCCATCGTAACGTTTCGATTTTAATATGTGAATGTTGGACTTTTGTCCAAAAAAAAATGTCTGTCCTGCTTCATGACGTCATTTATTCGATGACGTCACAATCATGCTGATAACGTCAGGCATCTGCAATGAATGGTAAAAGGTGATATTTCGAAAGAATAATAGCGGAAAATATAAATTTTCTAAAATAAATGCAACAGTACTACTTATTGGATGACCCTCGTATATCCAGATGAACCCACAGGTGGAAGACTCGGATTTGTGACACACAAAAAATGCCCATTAAAACATTTGCATTAAGCCACCCACCTAGTCTACTAGTAAACAGTACAGTACGAGACCAGGTGGGTGGGCATTTTTTGGGGGGTGTAATGGGATTGTTTAATGGGCATTTTTTTGTGTGTCCAAGTCTTCCACCTTTGGATGAACCGGCTTGTAATGAGGGAGAACCCTTTCAAGACAATTTTTTAAGGCATGCAAGCAGCGTAGATCCAGAAGAACCTGCTCATAATGAGGAATAACAAAAAAAACAGAAATCAATTGTTTACTGTTTGCAAACAGTGCAGATCCAGATGAGCTGGCTAATCAGGATATGTACCGTTTGTGGATAGGTTTACATTTTTAACTAAAATAACCTATTTATGGAATAGCCTGACAATTAAGATGGAATAGTCCATTTCGGTTAGTTAGGGATGAAAGGGTTGAACTCTGGCGTGGGGAGTGGGAGCTAGCCAGGATTGATGGGACATGTGTTATATGTTCTCCTGTTGACCTACTTAATCCTTACATGTCTGCTGTTTAATTTTAATATTTTATCGATGAAAACATGTTTTGACAGTGAATATGTTTCATGTGCTACCAAAGCATATGTTTTGTGAGAAATACCTGCAACTTAAAAATGTTAAACAGCAAACGGGACAAAGAGGTTCTACTGGTTTTCCAACCAATCGAAGTGTCCCAAAATGATTTTCAGACTAGACCATTTATGAAAAGGGGGTATTTTTATTCTCAAAAATATGAAAATTACTTGCAAAAAGTGCAGATCCTGACGAGACGACTCGTTACAAGCCGTCTCATCTGGTCTACACTGTTTGCCAATACCACTATGCAGGTATGTGGGGTTGAAAGGGTTAATGCACTCAAGACATGTTTGTGTGTGTTCCAATCACGGGTGAATGTTTTAATGCAATATGGCAAATCCATAAGATACAACGAAACCCAGGTTAAAATTATTAACAAACAGTGGAGATCCTGATGAGACGGCTCGTTACGAGCCGGCTCATCTGGATCTGCACTGTCTGCAAACATTGTCTCTATAGAGGTCTGTGGTGTTGAAAGGGTTAAGAGAGGTTTCCACTGTAATCAGATACAGGAAAATGTCTACTTTGCAGTGAGAAAATAAACAGTATTCACCAGGTCGGAAACAACAAGTAAGACACTAAATACATGTAGTGTGATTATATATGATTTATTTCACACACGAGGATGACTCAAACATACATGAGCAGTACAAGCCAAAAGCACACATTCCAAAATCTTCAAGGTCATTGCAGCTTACTGTCTGTTTCATGAAACCAGCCAAAAAAAATTACAGCTACATAAACAAGGCAAAAACTTCTCTTTTTTTGGATAATGTTAAATTTTATCAAAACTTAAGTATGAGCCTTTTTATTTCCTGAAATTTGGTCCAATATTGATTTTATTGTGAAAATATATCCCCTTGTTAAAACATCATAGACTGGGGATTTAACAGGACTTTTCATTCCAATTTCAGAAATAGTGGACCAATTTTCTTAGGTGGATTTTTTCAAAGCTATCGAGCCAGGTTTCAGAATTACCTGTTGTGATGGTGGTGGGGGTAAATCCCAAAATCAGAACTGAATATTTACAGAAAAAAAATAAATATGCAACCCTGAAATTAGAATAACCTGACCTGGTGCCAGATCCTCAAAAGTAACTTAGCCCCACTCTTCCCATAGAGAAATAACTTTTCGTAATAAAATAAATATTTTACCAAACTTCACAAAACAAAAAAGGCTCGTTCTTAAATTGTGATATTTAATTCAGCCGAAAAAAATATTGTTTTTAGATTGTGGATATATCCGTAGAATTTGGCCAGGTTTTATGAGTAGATTCTCGTCCATCCATGATCCTGTCTATTCTGGTTACTACCGGTATCATGTTTACAGACAAATAGGCGGGATATGGTCGAAAATGGTCCTGGTAATCAGGATATATTTAAACTTTGTTTTTGTTTGTTTGTTTATTAGTGTTTAATGGCCTATCAACAGCTAAGGTCATGTAAGGCCGGGCAACGGGTTCGATCCCATTTTAACCTGCTGCATTGGGGGGAAAATCCCAAAATCAGAACGGAATATTTACATCAAGAACAAATATATTCAGCCCTGAAATTATAATAACCCTTCCCCTAAAATAGGATTACGAATATCGTAATACTCACATAAGGGGTATAACCAGATTCAACTGTCGTATATAAAATGCCAAAGATGTTTGTGAGGGCCAAACCAGGTCTCCAGTCGGGATTCCGGTAAGGATGAACCCCTCGCGTGCTCCCACCTGCCACCCACTTAAACTTTGTTATCATAATCGCATCCGCAAATTGTTGATTAATTGAATGATTGGGGTTTTACATCAGGAGAGGAGATATGTGTATGTGCCCGGTTAGCTCAGTCGGTAGAGCGACCGTCTTGTAAGCTAAGCGGGAGGTGCCGGGTTCAAGTCCCGGGTCGGGTGCATATCTGTCTCTTCCAGACATTCTCGGTTATTCTGTGCCAAATTTAGGATATAACTAATATAATCATATAGGGAACCAAACATTTCACAAAGATGTTAAATCCAGGATTTTGTTAATTCGTAGTACGCTAAATACAGATTCCTCTGTACATTGTAACCAATTTCATGCTGAGGATATGTCATTTTGATTGGGGAAAATCATAAATATTTTCTTTAAATGTGCTTAGAAGTATATGTCGCAACCACCATTTGAACCGTCTCATCGAGACGGTTCAAATGAGTGGTCGCGACATATACTTTCATTGAGAAAAACAAAAATGAAAATAAAATATTTAAAAAAATTTATACCTGTAAAAGTGTAATCGGCATGTAACGGGTTGGACAAGACTAGGAAATAGAATGTGTAGTTTGTTCTGGATCCAAATTGTATGATTTGACCGCCTATTTGCACGGATAACTTTTACACACTATACATATACTCCTGCCATGTAACACAATATCCCTACACTGTTTGTTTTGTGTTAAAGGTACATGCCCACTCAGTAGACACAAAATATTCTACATATCATAGACATCATCCGAGACATTTTCTGGCAAAATAAACATTCATTCACCATTACCCCACGTATTTATTGGCATTAGTATACATTTTATATCAGACGTAAATGTCCACACTACTTTCAGGGGAGATAACTGTGTTTCCTTAAAATGTTAACTGACATTACTATTTACTCTCTGTATTTATTTTTTGATGTGCAATGATCATACTTTAGAATCTGTCGAAAATATTATTTTTTCAGGTTACAAATTTAATTAGTATAAATAATTAAAAAATATCATGCCTCATTTGCATATGAAAATAGCCTGATAACACCGCGCGTCACTAACAGTAAAATAAACATTGCTAAATGATTATATCTATATAGCGGGCACTCGTAATTTTTACAACTGGTGGAATAGTGACACAATTATACACTTATTTAATTCCTATAAAGAACATTTTGTGCCTACTGAGTGGCCATGTACCTTTAACTCCTATATGAGATATATGACGATACTTCAACTGCTGGACTGTATCTATTTTCACCCATAGAGGTACATAAATATTGGATTTCCAATCTTGTTGCATTCAACAAGATAGGAAATCTGATCCGTATGTACCGATATCGGTGAAAATTGAAACAACCCAGCAGTCCTAGTATTGTCATATATCTTCAATTAAACCACTTTACACAGGGCCATGATGAAAACGCGTTTTTATTTTTTTAATCCTGATATGCCACTTTAAAGGGCCCCTGAAACAAACAGTGTCTCAACATGTACAGTTATCACGGCAGTAATGGTTAACATAGAATAACATTAATCTCATTGCTCGAGATAATACAATCATCTGAAGGGTCAGTGGAAGAAGGACTTAGCCCCCTTCTTCCACTGACCCCTTCAATTACAAATGGCCTTGGAATTATGTCTCCTGGGGGGCGGGTGGGGGCGGGGTTTCACTAAACTTTGTACGACTAAAATGTTTGTAAGTGAAAATTTGCAATTGACGGATATACATTTACAAGAAACGTTGTTAATGTGAAATTTAAGGACTATCATAATTTTGCACTTACGAACATTTTATAATCATATTTCACCTGTTCAGTTGGGGTGTGGGGTTGGGAATATCAAAATCAGAATTGAATATTTACAGAAAAAACATAGATTCAATTCTGTAGTTACCACACCAGATCACTTGGCCACACTTCCTAAAAGTAATACGATTTGTACTACAGTCTACATCCGTTTACTCAAAGACGTTACGTTGAATTTGTGTCCATGTCCCGTTTCAAATCCTATTATTAACTTGCTACTGTAACTTCGAATTTCGTGAAGTCAAATTTCTTGAACTACTTGTTTGGTCCCAAAAACATAAATGTGTAGTATTTCACGCTCGTTAAGTGAAAGTGTCAGTTTGCATTAAAAGTGCGAATTTGCGACGCCAATTTACCGGATCAAATAATGGACTTGTTTATCTGTGTAAACACGCTTTGAATAATTGTTAATGGTGATTTCCTTGACATCAATTAATCACAATCTCCTAAAATCAGAAGTGTAACTCCGTGTGTCACGGGTCGTATGGGAGTTGCGTCCCGTAACTTTTATGGAAATATTTTGTTACGTCGAACTTCGGTTTACTCAAAGTTTTCATCATAGTCTGACGGACTTCAAGTAAAATATGGTGTAGACTGTACTTCTATAATGGGTACAAGCGGATTCAACTCTCAAGTAGCAAGGAAGCCATAACGGTACCTGAGGGCCAAACCAGGGACATCGGGATTTCGGTAAGGATGAACCCTACGATAAATTACCCTTCGCACGCTCCCAGCATCGATGACCAAATTCCAAGCTCACTTGACCACTGTAATAATGCTGAATGGGAATCATTATGCAAGTTTCACGTATCGCTGTTGTTTTTTTTGTACTATACAAAATGCTTCTTTCGACTAAGTGCGATTCTCACCTTGACAAACTGTCGTAAGCTACACATGAAGTCATTAGAAATAAGTCGGAGCTCCAGATTTTAGCAGAATGCGCATTGATTATCAAAAGTGGGAGTGTAAAATCCTAACAGCAATGTGAAATGTGTTGAAAATTTACTTAGTTGAGCTGCAAAAAGCGAATGTTAAAATGTTGAAAATTTATTTAGTTGAGCTGCAAAAACCAACAGTGTTTGCTTTTTGCAGCTCAACTAAGTAAATTTTCAACATATTTTCACAGTGTTTGCTTTTTTTAAATTGGTTTTATTTTTTTATCACTTTTTCCCCATTTAATAAGGAAGAAAATCAATAATACATTGGTAAAAGACGCATTGCATTTGAAATATGGGGGTATAATAATCTTTAGACACAAAACTTATCTGGAGCTCTGATAACTAAATCTTGAACTTAAACGGCATACAGTGGAACCTCTCTAAACCAGACACTCTGTGCATCTATTGTGTTTTAATAATTTAAATGGATTTTACTGTGATTTATTTCGTTGCCGTATCTGTTAATGATTGACAATGAAAAACAAATGTTCATGGATACTCTCGATCACATTGGCACCTCTCTAAACCGGACACACTGGGGATCTCACACAGTGTCCGGTGTAGAGAGCTTCCACTGTATGTAGATTATATTATTTACAAGAGGATACTAAACTAATCAAAAACAAAATAGCATGTCAATGTGTTAGCATTAGATGAACACACTGCGGTTATGTACATGTGGAGTATAACCAAATTTTGATACATTTACTTGAGGCAAAATATGTTTAAGCTTACAAACAAAATGCAGATACGCAGACATAAATCATTCACAAAAGCACCAAATTGCATTTGAGGTAAAGATTATCGTGTCGCCTGATCATCAAATAAATGTTACGATAGTATGGCAAACAGTGTAGTCAGTGATCACAGAAAACACATTAAAGTGATCTGGACCAATATTGGTTATATTTTATTTAACCCTTTTCATGCTGAGGATACGGCATTATGTTTGCAGAAAATCCTAAATATTTTCCTTCTATGCGCTCAGAAGTATATGTCGTGACCACCATTTGAACCGTCTCGTTGAGACGGTTCAAATGAGTGGTCACAACATATACTTTTGTTAAGAAATAACAAAAGTAAAAGAAAATATTTAAGAAATTTCATACACGTAATGGTATATTCCGAATGGAATGGGTTATTGGTGTCAGGATTGCAGTCAGGATTGCAGTCAGGATGAACCCCATCATTAAATTAGCCTTCACATGCTCCCAAACTGCCACCAGATCACTAATCAGAGATGTGTTTGTTTGTTTATTTGTGTTTAACAGCCTATCAACAGCTAAGGTCATGTAAAGCCGGGCAAAGGGTTCGATCCCATTTTAACCTGCTGCATTGGGGGTGGGGGGGGGGGGGGGGGGGGGAAATCCTAAAATCAGAACGGAATATTTACATCGAGAAAAACTATATTCAGCCCTGCAATTAGAACTAGAAATGTGGCCTGTCGGCACACGAATACCCCCACTGGCAGCCAAAGAAAACGAGGCATTTTTGATTAAAAGCCATTTAGCCGAGCGTTAAGGTTTCAAACGCATCAAGTCTGTGACCTTGACCCTGGGCATAGTGTGATGATCCATGCATCGGTGTAAAAGATATAGAGCGGAAGGGAATTTCAATAGGTTTGACCTTTGACCTTCAACTGTGACCTTGACTTTGGACGTAGGTGCGTGGTTATTGATCGCGACGCACCTTCTCATCATGAGAAACATTTGTGCCAAGCCATTTGATAATCCATGCCTAGGTGTAGAAGATATAGAGCGGAAGGGAATTTCAATAGGTTTGACCTTTGACCTTCAACTGTGACCTTGACTTTGGACGTAGGTGCGTGGTTATTGATCGCGACGCACCTTCTCATCATGAGAAACATTTGTGCCAAGCCATTTGATAATCCATGCATCGGTGTAGAAGATATAGAGCGGAAGGGAATTTCGATAGGTTTGACCTTTGACCTTCAACTGTGACCTTGGACGTAGGTGCGTGGTTATTGATCGCGACACACCTTCTCATCATGAGAAACATTTGTGTCAAGCCATTTGATAATCCATGCATGGGTGTAGAAGATAGAGCGGAAGGGAATTTCCAACAGACCGACCGACAAGCTGACTCCTATATACCCCCAACAAACTTTGTTTGTGGGGGTATAATAACCCGACCTGGTGCCAGGTCCATACCACACCAGTCACTTGGCCCCTTCCCCTAAAATAGGATAACAAATAATCTTAATACTCACACCAGGGGTATAACCAGATTCAACTGTCGCATATAAAATGCCAAAGACGTATGTGAGGGCCAAACCAGGTATCCAGTCGGAATTCCGGTAAGGATGAACCCTGATCGTTAAATTACCCATCACATGCTCTCACCTGCCACCCACTGCTAAATGTGAACCATATAGTATATGGTTCACATTACAGGGGTGGGAACCGTTCCAAATACCAAATCCTGAAAATGGCAAGAGAAACATATTTTTGCACCCACAGATACGAAAAAATGTGCTTCCCTTGTTGAAACATTGTATTTCTGTAATTATCAGGAAGCTCAAATCCTGATTTCAGGAAATTCTCACCCCTGCATATGCCATGTAATTTACTTATACAGTGCTCCAGATAAGCTGCATATTTGCTTAAATACCAATTAAAATTACCAAAAACCCAATTGAAATCAGAAGTAACGAGTATCTATCAAAAAGCAATAACAATTTTGTGGTACATTTATCATGCTGCAGAAAACAATAAACAGACCACAAATATAGAATAGTTTTCTTATTTTCCATGAAAACACATCTTGGTATTTCATTAGAAATGCCAAGACATGTTTTCATTTCGAAGCAAACTATTCAATAATTGCTATCTGTTGTTGTGTACACAGTAGTGTGATTTTATTTTACCCAATTAAAATTTTGAAATACCCAATTGCTTCAGAAGTGATGGAGTGAAAATACTCAATTACTAATTCCTTATCTGGAGCTTGCTTATAGCATCATTTTAATCACTCAACAAAAGCAAGGTATAAGACAAATGAAACTATTCTAGCAAGCACAAAGTAACGAAAAGCAATGTTGAACTTTAAGATGTACATGTGTATACAAGTTTGATTTAATTATTGAAGGTAGATAAAGTTAAAAACAATTAATAAATCAGACAAATTAAGTGATAAATGAATGAATAGCCAATGAATATGCAGTTCCAGGGCCCGTTTCACTAAACTTTGTACGACTAAAATATGTGTAAGTGCAAATTTAGGATCATCTGGAAATTTCAATTCATGGATTTACATTTATTGAGCATAGGCTGCATATGCAGTCTATGCTCAATAAATGTAAATCCATTAATTGTTTACTAGAAAACAGTGTTAATGTGAAATTTACAGACAATTTTGGACATACAAACATTTTAGTCATACAAAGTTTAGCGAAACGACCCCCAGATGTGTACTATGAAATTCAGATATTTATTTGTGTTTCTAACATCAGGATGCATAGAGTAAACCAAGAAAGCTGTTGTTTCCAGTGATTGTCTTATCCTATTCGATCTAATAATAGAAACACAGAACAAATATTTTACATACTCCCTATGCGACAGCAAGGAGATATATTCTTTGCTCCATCAATTTATGCAATGCTGTGGTCATTTGCATTAACGTGTTGGGTGACATATTAAGGTTATGGTCACATTGAAGTAAGTATTTTTGGCAGATTTTGCTTCATATGCTCGTGTTATTATATCCCCAGCTTACGAAGCATGCCGATGGGAATATAGTTTTTGCCTATCCATCCGGTTGTCCATCCGTACGTAGCACATAAACTTAAATAAAAATTTGCATTAACCCTTTCACCCTTAAGTAACTGGAATGGCTTTTGATATGTTAATTTTGCAACCAACTCAACCATCAGAAAATGATTTTCAGACTAGTCCATTTATGAAAAGGGGGTGTTTTTCTTCTCAAAAATTACAAAAATCACGAGCCGACTCATCTGGATCTACACTTTTTGCCAATACCACTATCAAGGTGCATGATCACGTGGTTACAACAACAGCAACAATGGCTGAAAGTGTTGAAAGCGCGCCCACTCCAAGTAAGTATTATTTGATATTTTCCTTAATAGGCAACGGATTTTGATGAAATATGGCACAGCAAACGCGTCGTCATGAGCTGCATTGGATGGTACCGGGAGTTCGGCACATACTTATGTCGTTTTTGCAAAGAATCGATTTCCATGTCAGTAGACATGTAAATCGATTCTTCGCAAAAACAACAGAAGTTTGGGCCAAAGTAACGAGACCACCAAATGCAGCTTAATAAGACGCGTATGACGCGCCATATTTCATCAAAATCCGTTACATAAGGACAAAATAAAAGAATACGTACCGGTACATTGAATCGGAGGGCTTCAGGAAGTTTCAGTACTTGTTGTTGTTGTTGTAACCACGTGATCATACACCTTGACTATACAGGTCTGTGCTGTTGAAAGGGTTAATGTCTTTTTTGTCGGCTCAGGCGGTGGCCGGGGTATTCGTGAGTCCTTGCTCACTTACGCTCATTTTATTTAGGGCCCAGCGTATCAGAGGACATAACCATGTTTTATAAACACAATCTGTAGTCATTATAGTCATGATCTACAATTGTCAAATATAAAGTTTTCATCGGCCTATAGCTCATTTACATACTTTGCTAATACATGTACATAGATGTAATATATCAACATTTTGACATTAATACACCTAATATTGGCAAGAAGTTGCTCGAATAAACAACATAATAATTACTCAAAATCTGTAAGAAATTAAAGAAAGCAAAATGTGAGATATATATCTGCAGACCCCAGCTGGAATAACAGACCATCACAGCGGACGGAAACTTACACTTTTAACACAAATTCCAGAAATATCTACAGCAGAGGTGAAGTCAAAAATTCCATTACCCCACCCACTACTGTTGTAATGCATGTTAACATTTAAAGTAACGGGTCCATCTCGGACCCGTTACTTAAAAAAATGCCCATTGAAAAGTTCACCTTTGATCTGTAGTAGTCCATCAGTGTGTTTCGTTACGATGGACTTCAATGTGATTAATATCTAATGTTAATGCCTGTTCATAATTGGATAGCGTGCAGATTCACAATGGAACCCATAACTTTTATAAAGACAAGAGACGAGGCAACGTCACAAAGGCCAGGTTTTCTTCAAGGCATAGATAATTTGATAGTGGTATGTGGTGGGCACCCATTGGTTATGAACGTGTGCAAGTATGGTGGTTCTAGGTGGTATAGTACGGCAAGTGAGAAACAGATTTAAACGAGAAAACTTAACATTGAAAATAGCTATGTTCATTATGCGGAAAGAATAGGTCACAGTCAAAAAAGGTCACATGTTGGATAGTAGTGTGTGGTGGGCACCCGTTGGTTATGAAGTTGTGCAAGATTGGTGGTGGTTCTAGGTGGTATAGTAACAGAGAAATGGACCTAAACACGAAAACTTAACATCGAAAAGTCCATCACGTGGAAAAAATAGGTCAAGGTAAAGAAAGGTCACATGTTGGATAGTGGTATGTGGTGGGCAGTGGTGGGCGCAGGCTGGTTAGGAAGTTGTGCAAGTATGGTGGTTCTAGGTGGTACAGAAACAGAGAAATGGACCTAAACACAAAAACTTAACATTGGAAGCCGCCCGCCGCACACCAACACGCCCGGCAATCGCCAATCCAATACCCGGATTTTTTTGAGAGAAAAAACCCGCTAAAAACCATCAAAAACATTTTCCCGGTTTTGCAGTGGCGTAGCTAAGGAGGTGCGAGGGGTGGGAACATAACCCCTAAAATTTGGTCCGGTGTGTATTTTTACTTCAACTAACATTTTTCTGATGGAAATAACTACATTAAATGTGGAAACTGTAGCTGTAAAATCACTATAATCAAGCAAACTGAATGTAAAAATAATTATTTTTTAAGGTAAGGATGCTCATCAGCCGTTTCCGAACAATTCACCCCCTCAGCAAGAACCTGGCTACACCACTGCAGGGCTCCAGATAAGGAATTAGTAATTGAGCATTGTCACTTCATTTCTGAAGCAATTGGGTATTTCAAGATTTTAATTGGGTAAAATAAAATACACTGCTGTTTACACATCAACAGACAGCAATTATTGAATAGTTTGCTTCGAAATGAAAGCATGTCTTGGCATTTCATTAGAATTGCCTCCTTGGAGACAATTCTAATGAAATACCAAGATGCGTTTTCATGGAAAATAAGAAAAATATGCTATATTTGTGGCCTGTTTATTGTTTTCTGCAGCATGATAAAGGTACCACAAAATTGTTGCTTTGTGATACTCGCTACTTCTGATTTCAATTGGCTTTTGGCAATTTTAATTGGGTATTTAAGCAAAAAAGGCAGCTTATCTGGAGCTCTGCCACTGGTTTGTTTCACATAATAAATTAGTTAGCGAGTATATTCACTCAAAAATACAATGTGTCAAAATTGGCCTTATTCATGTTTTTGACCAATGTAGCTCCTGATCGGCTTTTAGCACACACATTCAGTCTGATAAGTAGGTCATGAACAGAGTAGACCCTGATCAGATTGCACATACATGTATCTATGTGTAAACTGATTTGGAGCTACAAGTCTCATGTGGAGCATCATGTATATATGAACATGTAAAATTACATTTGAACAATAAATCATCAATTAAAACACATACAATATGCAGAGCTCCAGATAAGTGTATCTAAAAGAGTATTATACCCCCATAGAAAACATATCTTGGCATTTCATTAGAATTGTCTCCTTGGAGACAATTCTAATGAAATACCAAGATGTGTTTTCATATTTCAAATTTTTACAAATGTATTATTGATTTTCTTCCTTATTAAATAGGGAACAAATGATAAAAAATAAAACAAATTTAAAAATTCACATCTACGAGCTGCAACTTTATTGCAGTATTTTCGCTATTCAATTTGAAAATCAATGCGTATTTTCACATTGCTGTGAGTATTTTGTACTCCCACTTTTGATAATCAATGCGTATTCTGCTAAAATACGTGTATAAAATACGCCACTACAGAACTTATCTGAAGCCCTGAATATGCATACTACATGTATATCACCAATATGGCAAATATCACCTAGTTAGCACAGTATTAATGCTTTATATGCAAAATGAACACACATTTTGCAAATAGTGTTCTCAGAACTCGATTCTAAAACATTTTGACAAAGTCATTCAACTCTTTGCATGCTAGCGGTGAAAATAGTCAACAAATTAAGAGTATTTTTCTTATTTCTCTAGGGCTCCAGATAAGGAATTAGTAATCGAGTATTGTCACTCCATCATTTCTGAAGCAATTGTGTATTGTATTGGGTGAAATAAAATCACACGACTGTTTACACATCAACAGACAACAATCATTGAATGGTTTGCTTCGAAATGAAAACATGTCTTGGCATTTCATTAGAATTGTCTCCTTGGAGACAATTCTAATGAAATACCAAGATGTGTTTTGATGGAAAATAAGAATAGATATGCTATATTTGTGGTGTTTATTGTTTTCTGCAGCATGATAAAGGTACTACAAATTTGTTATTGCTTTTTGATACTCGCTAATTCTGATTTCAATTGGGTTTTTAAGCAAATACGCAGCTTATCTGGAGCTCTGTTTCTCTCTGTAAATATATCTTGGAATTTCGTTAGAATTGCATGCTCCATACACAATCCTAATGAAATTCCAAGACATATTCATGATATCAACAGGGAGAAATAAAAGTTATATAATGAATTGTCTGTTATTTTTTAACTATTTTTTAACCCACACGTTTCCCAGCATGCAAAGAGTTAATATTAGAATAGGTGATAATTATATTTATCCACAAATAATGTTGAAAACTGACAAAAATGTTGGAGAAACAATGAATTACAAAAAGTATATAAATTATATAATTTGAATTTTCTGTAAGTAAAACATTACAGGCCCGTACCCAGGGTGGGGGGGGGGGGGGGCGGGGGGTGCACCCCCCTAATTTCACCGAGGTCCGCTATCTTTCAAACAGTAATCTCAACAAATCTTGAAATGCATTAATATACAGGTAATTTGCATGAAAATGTCACAATTTACCACCGTTGAAATCCGAATTTAAAAGACTTAAAATGCAGGAGAGTCATTTCAGGCCATCTAGGTTTAAAAAAATTCAGGGGGAGCATGCCCCCGGACACCCCTAGCATACTCGCTCCACTACGTGGGGCTCGCCCCTGACGCACCCCCCAATAGAAAATCCTGCGTACGGGCCTGCACTGGAACACTTTACATGCTTTGCTTGATTAATGGATGGATGATTTACGTGGCAGTGAACATAATACATTTTGACTGTGATAATGTAATAAATTCAGTATAATAATTCTGCATACTTTTAATCATCAAATATATGCAGTTGTTAGTTCTATATGAAATAATGCATTTCAGGAAAAAGAAGAAATGCGTCTGTCGAACGCGGATGCCACCTGCAGCATATTTGAGAAACTGTGACAAAGTGGTTAACCGAAAAGTGTGACGGACGGACAGACAGACAGACAGACGGACAGACGGACGGACGGACAGACGGACAGACAGACGGTCCAAACACTTATATGCCACCAGTTTCTTCGAAACCCGGTGGCATAAAAATTATTACTCCCTCAAAGTAAACTTTGCTAGAAAAGTATACTTTGCAATGTTGGTGAAATAGGCAGATCAAATAGTACCCTCATGTAGCCCGATAACGATCGTGCTGGGAAAAGTGTACCGAGTCCGAATCGGTGGGTGTCTTAGTCGGTGGGCGTATAAGACGCCCACCGACTAAGACGCCCACCGATTCAGACTCAATTCATTGTTAGAAACATGATGGATGTTTCATTGATGGAATGGCGAATAGTGCAGATCATGATCGGACTGTGCAAATGTACAGGCTGATGTGGATCTACACTGGTCACAAAACCCATATAGCCCCATTTCTCCAGTCACAGCCACATTTTGTTAATGGATAAAAGTAGGCAGGCCAGTGTTGGCAGAAATGTACATGACAAAAGAGACCTGACAATGTTTGTCACCAGCCTAGCCCCAATCAACATGGGTCAACTCCACTTTTGACGCCATTTACGGAAAATATTGTAAATTTTGTAAAGGTGTTTCATGAAATTATGAAGGTACAAAATCACATGGCGTGTCTCATATATGCATGCCGAGGCAAATGGGTTATAACTGACTAGAAAAAAAAAGAAAAAAGAAATGGGCTTCGTTCTCTTGCTATTATAGGCATGTATACCAAATTTGACAACTGTACAAGGTGAATACATAATACAGTCGAACCTCTCTAAACCCGACACCAAGAAATCACCCGTGATCTTATTTTTGATGCGTTTCTTGGTCATTTGTTTCAGGTGATAATGTCTGTTCATGATCGCATAGCACACAACTATGGCTCAGATTGATCAAATACCTGATTTACAGTGAAACCTCGCTAAACCGGACACCCTTGGGACATGTGTATCCCGTTCTTTCAAGTGGGCGTATAAAAAATAGCGGACAAGAAATAATAAAATTCCGCACCTTAACTGGAGCTCTGGTATAATATATAATCTACATTTTGGATTACATTACATAGACCTTTTCACACTTGTCAAAGTCGAATATTTCCTTGGTCCTCGCACAGACGACTTTCCCCTCATTTCTGGCGGCCATTTCTTCTAAAGCCTGCAAGAAAATTACACTTCAAAGGTAGTCAGTGGACCAGGGAAGAGTGACATAGTGCTATATGAGAATGAATTACCTAGGTCTCATAACCTTCTTAACCCTTAGACCGCTATCTTAATTTTTTTGTCGTCTGCTGTTTATTTTCTATTTGTATCATCAAAAAAATGCTTTGACAGCACTATAGAATAATTTACAACATGCTTTGACAGCACTTCAGAATCATTTCCATTGGAAATGATTCTGAAGTGCTGTCAAAACATGTTTTTATTGAGAAATAAGGCAAGATATAAAAGCAACAGCAGACGACAATTGTTGTGAGTAGCGGTCTAAGGGTTAATGTAAAGCACACATTTCGACTGCATTGCAACCAATACTAAAGAAAGAAACAAAAGAAAAACAGGCCAACTGCCATTGGCTCGACACATTTTCTGGGCCCATAAACCCGGGCTTGGAAGGTCTGCGAGCCAATTCCTACCCTTACATATAAGATAACTAACCAAGGCCAGGGGAAATTTGTTTTCTGATTCTCATCCCCACCTGCCCCTAAAATAAATTGCCAAATTATTTTTATTTGTATTTCTGACATTTCAAACGGTGGTGAATTTATATAATACATTAATCAGGTCAAATCATGTTCTCGGAGACACGCTCCGATCAGGGTCTGCACTGCTCACCATTCAGTCAGGCAAGCACCTGTCTTGCTAATAAACAAACTTTATCAGGTAACCTACCCTGTATTGACTGAATACGTACGGACTGATAAAATATTGTTGTATCAGGCCGAGCCTGACAAACTTGATATTAAAAGACACTAGTATGGTATTCTATTTCTTAGAAAACGTTCTATACAAGAGGATGGGCAATCTAGCATGGCTTTCGTTGAAAACAATGCGGACTTGCTTACGTTGCATTATTACTCTTGCGTCATTCGATAATGTCATGTGACACAAACGTCAGCGACGGTAGTTGGAACCCGAATGTGTTTATCTAGTCAGTGCAGGATACATGTATGACAATGTGTTATCAGTCAGCGAGTAGTTACCTAATAAAGATCATTATCAGACTGCTGGCGGCCATTTCACTAAAAATTGTATGACTAAAATGTTTGTAAGTGCAAAATTATGATAGTCTGTAATGTTAACATTAACAGCGTTTTTTTGTACACAATTATTGGATTTACATTTATTGAGTTGTACGAAGTTTAGTGAAATGGCCCCCAGGAGTGCATGCACAAGCAGACCAGACGCGAGAAAGCCCACAAAAATCATAAGTCCCATGTCTCCAATGGCAATGAAAACCGCATATGGTTTATTTTCCAAAGTGAAAAGTGAATGGGTTTAACGTCCCAGCAACAGCTAAGGTCATATAGAGATGGGACCACAGTGTAAAGTCTCGTCCGACAGACCAGTGGGATGGAAATACTATGAAAGTAGTTTTGATGCTAAGGCGAGGTTTGAACCTACAACTACCAGATTGGAAGTCAGGTGTTCTAACCCTTAGGCCTCAATCCATTCCTCGCTTATATAGTAATTTCCACTTACCGCATACCCGTATACATAACCGTTGGGAAGCATCATGGGCGGGTTATGCTCATTCAGCAACTGGCCCGATATATAGCAGATGAGCTTCGAGTTGGCACAGTGGGAGTATGGCAGTTGGCGCCCAAGCTCGTTCAGGTGTTTACTACAGACGGGACATTCAGCATTCTTACCCGCACCTTCGAGCTTATAACAGTAACTAAAGGACAGTTAAGGATTGATTGAATGGGGCTTTACGTCCATTCACAGGTTTCATTTTTGGCTATGTTCTCAAAGGTAAATAATATTATATTTTTTTTCCAATTTAGTAAAAAATAATTCCCAGTTGAAAAATTAACTAGAGAAAGTTACCTGGAGCGACAACTAAAACGGATGGAGGATGGGATGGAGGATGTTAACATAAATTTCTAATAAGTCGGTTGACCTTGAACACAGGGGTTGCACAGGTGGGATACATGTACAGAATGAAAATAAGGATGATTACAAATAACTTTATGAAGTTATCATTATCCAACAGACAGACAGAATATCGACTGTATGTACCCCAATATTTTTGGGGTGGTCAGTGTGAAAGGATACGGTGTTTTCAGGGCAGACAAGCCGGCCTGTAGAGTGACGGTGAACACAGATGAGTTATTCAGCTGGTGCAGTTTGAAGTTCTCGTGGCGGAACTGTTGTACGAGTGAGTTCCACCGCTCCAGCTCCAGCAGTTCCTGCAAGGGGAGGTAATCAGGGGTAATTACAGTGACGTGGTGGGGGAGCATTGTAGTGAATGGGTTTTATGTCCCAGCAACAGGTTAGGTTAGGTTAGGTAGGGACAGACCCTTGGTTTTAAGTTACATATCTCATCACAGAAGGACCCCGGGGCCCATTTCACTAAACTTCGTACGACTAAAATGTTCGTAAGTGCAAATTTAGGATCGTCTGGAAATTTCAATTGATGGATTTACATTTATTGAGCATATGCTGCATATGCAGCATATGCAGCATATGCTCAATAAATGTAAATCCAATAATTGTTTACAAGAAAACATTGTTAATATTAAATTTACAGACTATCATAATTTTGCACTTACGAACATTTTAGTCGTACAAAGGTTAGTGAAACGGCCCCCTCAGGGAGAGAAATACATGTACAATGAAAGTATTTTTCATGCCTATCGTGTGAACTTGCAACCTTTGTAGCCCATTTCACCAACATTGCAAAGTATACTTATCTAGCAAAGTATACTTATCTAGCAAAGTATACTTTGAGGGAGAAATTTTCAATTGACAGATAAATTTAATAATTTTTATTATATTGAATTTATTACATTATCACAGCCATTTTGGCTGTGCTAATGTACTAAACTCAGTATAATAGTGTTGCATACTTTTAATCATCAAATATATGCAGTCATCAGTTCTATATGAAATAATGTATTTCGGGAAAAATAAATGATTACTCCCTCAAAGTAATGTATACTTTGCTAGATAATTATACTTTGCAATTTTGATGAAATCGGTTACTGGTATTGAAGTCCAGTGTCCTAACCTCTAGGGAAGATTGTAACTACTGTCTATCGTTTTTTCGCAATAAAATCAATATTTGAGGGAATTTCTTCAAATAATGTTTTTTGGGGAGGGTGACTTTTTTGTTATTGATGAAAACCTACTTACATTTATTATTTTTAAGATGTAATGTGTTTAATGGCCAAAATTTTGTCGGCAGCAAAACGTGAAACAGACTGTAATTATCGTATGTGGCTGTGAATGGAGAAATGGGGCTTATGGCATTCATGACGGGTCTAGCTCCTAAAACTCCTGATCAAATACCACACTCCTGTTCCATGATAACATTCTATATTGCATGTTAGAAGGGTGTCTCCATTGATGAAATGGCAAACAGTGCAGATCCTGATCAGACTGCGGATGAACAGACTGATCTGGATTGGTCGCAAAACCGATAAGCTCCATTCATCCAGTCAGAGCCACAAATCAATTGATCGTTCTTACTTTGTATGGAGACATCTGTGTGTCCCCCGGAAATGCTAGAAGTCCCATGACTTTCTGGATCTCGTGTAAATGCTCGTCTTCACCGAGACTATTGAAGTACTTCCTGGCGTGCCTAGAGGACAACATAAGGATGTGTTTGTTTGTTGTATGGTGTTTAACAGCTAAGGTCATTTAAGGCAGAGACAACTCGTTATGAGCCAGCTCAACAGTGTTTGCAAATAGTGACTTTATCACTTATCCAGTCAACACAGTGCGTATGTGCCGTGAAACACGGTGCCGTGAAACATTTTTGATATCCAGTCAATACAATTTTTGCATTTTAAAGCCATTTTAGGTGTTGACGGGATAAATAGAATAGTAGGTTAGTGCCGTGAATGGGAAAATATATCTGGCGCGGCACGGAAATGGGATGTGCTCGGCAGAGCCTCGCCCATCCCGTTTCCTGAGCCTTGCCAGATATTTTTTCTCATTCACGGCACTAACCTACTATTCTCTATATGTATGGCTGATAGCAGAGGCTCACGGATACCCCTAGCCGCCGCCTTGACCAACAAACAAACACTTTAAAGCAAATATTTAAAACTTTAACACTAATTTGACCTTGATCTTGGAGGCCGGTTGGTTGTGATATGGAATGAAAATATGGATGATGATAAGTCAGTATATGAAGTCTAACGTCAATGTGACTTACCGTTGCAGAGATAATGGGTACCCCAAAACTTTAACGCAAATCTTACGGACCTTAACCTTGGATATGAAAGCCGCATGGGTGTGGTATGGAATAAAATATGAATGATGATAAGGAAGTATATGAAGTTGGAAGTCAATCCGACTTGCCGTTGCTGAGATAATAGGTACCTGAAAACTTTAACGCAACTTTAACGCAACTTCTTATGGACGCAAATTTCTAAGTAATTTGACCTTGCCCTTGGACATGAAGGCCACATGGGTGTGGTATGGAATGAAAATATGGATGATGATAAGAAGGTATATGAAGTTTGAGGTCAATCCGACTTACAGTTACAGAGATAATGGGCACCCAAAAACTTTAACACGGACGGACAAACGGACGGACGGAATTACGAAAACTATATACCCCTCGACATACTTCGTATGCTGGGGGTATAATAACAAAGACTTCAGATACTGATGAGACAACTCGTTATGGGCAGCTTACCTTGATCTCCAGTGTTCATAAATAGTGACTTTATGGTATGTAGGGCTGCAAGCTTTAATTCAGGGCTCCAGATAAGGAATTAGTAATTGTTTATTTGTTTGTTTATTAGTGTTTAACGGCCTATCAACAGCTACGGTCATGTAAGGCCGGGTAAACGGGTTCGATCCCATTTTAACCTGCTGCATTGGGGGGAAAATCCCAAAATCAGAACGGAATATTTATATAGAGAACAAATATATTCAGCCCTGAAATTAGAATAACCTGACCTGGTGCCAGGTCCATACCACACCAAAGTCACTTGGCCCCTTCCCCTAAAATATGATTACGAATATCGCAATACTCACATAAGGGGTATAACCAGATTCAACTGTCACATACAAAATGCCAAAGACGTATGAGGGCCAAACCAGGTCTCCAGTCGGGATTCCGGTAAGGATGAACCCCGATCGTTAAATTACCCATCGCGTGCTACCACCTGCCACCCACGAATTAGTAATTGAGTATTGTCACTCCATCATTTCTGAAGTAATTGGGAATTTCAAAATTTGAATTGGGTAAAACAAAATCACATTACTGTTTACACATCAACAGACAGAAATTATTGAACAGTTTGCTTCGAAATGAAAACATGTCTTGGCATTTCATTGGAATTGTCTCCTTGGAGACAATTCTAATGAAATACCAAGATGTGTTTTCAAGGAAAATAAGCAAAATATGCTATATTTGTGGTCTGTTTATTCTTTCTGCAGCATGATAAAGATACCACCAATTTTTATTGCTGTTTGATACTCGCTAATTCTGATTTCAATTGGGTTTTTGGCAATTTTAATTGGGTATTTAAGCAAATACGCAGCTTATCGAGAGCTCTGTTAATTTCAGAGATAAACAAATAGACTGAGTTACAACAACACTCCACTACACACTTCCACATTTGTAGCACTGGGCACAATAAAACAACTGTGAAAAGACATCTGACAGACATGTACCTACCTCACCGCCTCTATTCTACAGTTACTTCTCACCATCTCGATGAATTCCTGTTGCCGCAGTTTAAACTCCAGGGTGCTCTGTAATGTGATCAACGTTCCAGATACACGTTTACTGTATCAGGCTCTTCATTATAATATGGAGGATATATATATAGGTGATTTAGTATATTTATTAAACAAGTTTACTATGCCAAAACACAAATGTCAGATTATATTTATTACATAAGCACAGCATCAAACTTGAATTCTGTAGCGGTCTCATTTGCATATTTGTTACATAGATGATCTCAAACGAGTTCATCCCCGTCTGCGTGTAGACTCCCTGAGGCTTGTACCTCTATGTCAGAAAAGCGGACGTTAAACCCTATTCACTCACTCACTCAAACGAGTTCCCATTTGATATTATATTTATGAAACGAGTCGCACACAATTTATGCACCGAGCCTCTTGCGAGGTGCATAAAATTGCGGACGAGTTTCATAAATCTCATATTAAATGGAAACGAGTTTGAGATTGTGTTTATCACATGACTTCACAGGCTAAAGAGTAGCCAACGTGGAGATATCTACTACGTTTCTTTGAGCAGACGCCATTGACTATTTTCGCATCTAGTTAAAAATCTTAACAGAAAAAAATAGTTTTAATCCTTGCAAGAAAATTACTATAAATATGCCATATAATATTCAAACAATTTCATTAATTTTAATGAGTCACTGACACTTCTAATGACGTTTCAAACATGATGATGTCAACGTCAAAACATCATTGCTTTGTCGCGCCATTACGGACGTCATTTGGAACATCTCCATTTTATTAATTTGACATAACGGTGGCGCAAAATACGAATACATAATTAGGGTGATGCGGCCAGCCAATCAAATTCGCTCCAGGTGTTATTACACGTGTGTCATATCACATTTATGAAATGGGTTACAGCACGGAAAAACAATATTACATGCTACCCAGTGATTTTGCATGATTCTGGAGGGATTTACTTCCTTGATGGAAATATTTCCTCCTAGACATTCGCGAGACGTAATTGATGTCACAATTTGATGTCATTTCCGGCGAAGAAACAATTCATACGCTAACGTCAAATTTTTCGAAGAGCATGCAATATACAATTTATTCCACTACTATTTTGAAATACCGTATTTATTTCCCTTGACATTTGTAAATCCGATAAAGAAACTCGTGCTCCGCACTCGTATCTTTATCGGATTTCCAAATGTCTCTGAAAACAAATCCGGTATTTCAAAATGTCAGTTGAATAAACTCTATATGCTTTCCTGCAAAAGCCCATTTATTCAAGTAACATATGTATGTATTAACCCTTTCACCACTGGCAATTACGCCAATGTTTGGAGACTGCTCGCTATGTGCCAGAAATGGCAACAACTGGAAAATTGTTGTTCTCCGACAACACACCAAATATAATTGATATATCTCAAAAACATTTCAGTACAATGTATGGCATTCATAAAAAATATGAAACCCATATCAAAACACAGCATCCGACATGGTTACCTTCAGTTTTCTAAGCTTAGATTTGTTTTCATAGCACCAGGTTAGACACGGGCCGGTCTCTCTGTTAATTAGCGACTCTTCTACTGCCTTCGATGTCATGAACAGGTCTATATTGGTCAGGTCCTGAAATTGGTAATCGCCTTTGCTTGACATATCCAAATTGTCACTGACAGCAAGCATAAATTTATATCAGGGCTCCAGATAAGCTGCGTGTTTGCTTAAATACCCAATTAAAATTGCCAAAAACCCAATTGAAATCAGAAGTAGCGAGTATCAAAAAGCAATACCAATTTTGTGGTACCTTTATCATGCTGCAGAAAACAATAAACAGACCACAAATATAGCATAGTTATGAAAACAAATTGTGGTATTTCATTAGAATTGTCTCCTTGGAGACAATTCTAATGAAATGCCAAGATAGGTTTTCATTTCGAAGCAAACTATTCAATAATTGCAGTCTGTTGATGTGTGAACAGTAGACGGATTTTATTTTACCCATTGAATTAAAATTTTGAAATACCAAATTGCTTCAGAAATGATGGAGTAACACTACTCAATTACTAATTCCTTATCTGGAGCCCCGTTATATCATTACCATATTATGTATGTGGCTGTGGCTGGAAACATGGGGCTTATGGACTTTGTGACCAATCAGGATCTGCACTGTTCGCCATTCCATCACATCAATGAAACACTTGTCAAGCTTCTAACAGGGAATACAGATTGTTATCAGGCTACCGGGGTGTGCTATTTGATCAAGAACTTCACCGGTCACAAATCCCACAAGCCCCATTTCTCCAGTCACAACATTTCAACACTTACCATTTACAAATTAAATTTTTTTTTCCATTTTTAAATTAACCCTTAAACAGCTATCTTAATTTTTTTGTTGTCTGCGGTTTATTTTCTATTTTCCATTTTTATCATAAAAAAACATGCTTTGACAGCACTTGAGAATAATTTACAACATGCTTTTACAGCACTTTAGAATCGATTCTAAAGTGCTGTCAAACCATGTTTTTTATTGAGAAATAAGGCAAGATATAAATGCAACAGCAGACGACAATTGTTGTGAGTAGCGGTCTAAGGGTTAATGTAGATGTTGCTATACTAATTTGAACCATTTTGCTTAGATAGTTGCAACGAATATCATCAAGAATCTATATGCGGCCTGTTGAAGAATCCATATTACCACAAGCCACAAGCCAATACAAATGAACTAAATGATCAGGATCTACACATTTTTAATTGCTGTACTGGTGATTCAACATGATTCGCTAATAGGTCTTGTATAGCACTGCATTAACCCTTTCAACTATACAGACCTGTATAGTGGGATCGGCAAACAGTGTAGATCCAGATGAGCCGGCTCGCTCCCATCAGGATTTGCACTTTTTGCAAGTAATTTTCATATTTTTGAGAACAAAATCACCCCCCTTTTCATAAATGGACTAGTCTGAAAATCATTTTGTGATGATTGGATTGGTTGCAAAATTAACATATCAAAATCCCTTCCAGTTACATAGGGCTTAACCCTTAGACCGCTATCTTATTTTTTTGTCGTCTGCTGTTTATTTTCTATTTTCCCTTTTTATCATCAAAAACATGCTTTGACAGCACTTTAGAATAATTTACAACATGCTTTGACAGTACTTCAGAATCATTTCTGAAGTGCTGTCAAACCATGTTTTTTATTGAGAAATAAGGCAAAGATATAAAAGCAACAGCAGACGACAATTGTTGTGAGTAGCGGTCTATGGGTTAATAATCAGAATCTATACTGTCCATAATTACCACATGGCACATTATGATCACCAGCACTACGCAAGCTCCTGCTCAAAATCAAAGCACATGCTGATAAAATGTACGGGGAATGTATTCATGCTTTAACTCTTTGCATGCTGGGAAACTTGTGGGCTATAAATAGTTCAAAACTAGCGGACAAAAATTCATCATATTTTCTTGTATTTCTCCCCGTAAATATCATGAATATGTCTTGGAATTTAATTAGAATTGAGTCCTGAGGACTCAATTCTAATGAAATTTCAAGACATATTTACAGAGAGAAATAAAACATACACTCCTAATTCGTTTGGCGGATATTGTCGCCGCTAGGACGCAAAGAGTTAAATCAAGAAGTTTAATTGGTCTGTGTGATCAAACTACAAATTTGGAGAACGTTCTATCGGGACTCGATTTCCACCTCGACATAACCGAAATATCAACATTTCCGATATCAATTTATCGGGAGTAAAATACATGATATATATATGAAATTCGGCCGGGACTTCGGACGTATATCGAGGCAAGCAGGTATGTTGAGATAAGCGATATCGAGATAAAGAGAATCAGCTGTAAACGTACACAGACGGACGTACGGAACCTCAAGAGCAACGCCATATGCCCCCCCTGCTATCGCATAGGGGGCATAACAAACCGATTTGTTTGAATAGTTGACTATAATAACAAACGCAAGGTAGCTATCTGCTGGTCAACAACTCAGTAATTTTAGTCGAACAAACTTTAGTGAAACAGCCCCCAGCTCTGTAAGTTAGTACTGGTACTAACCTCAATACCGGAATGTTGAGCAAGCTTCAATGCCGAATTGTAATACCCCGCCCTCAGAAAGTACTCGACGAGCATCCTATCAAGTCGTTTCTTTTGCCAGAGAGGGCGTGTACTTTCTGACAGATGCTCCGCTTCTTTAAGGTGATCGACCCGGCGTTTAATCATCCGTGCAGCCTCCAACTCTTCATTCACGCTCTCATCAGCCTGTAGTTGGGAATAAATGTGGCTGTGACTGGAGAAATGGGGCTTATGGGACTTGTGACCAGTGTAGCTGCTGATCGAATAGCAAACTTCTGTAACCTGATAACAATATTCAGTATACATTTGCAGGGCTCCAGATAAGGAATTAGTAATTGAGTATTTTCACTCTATCATTTCTGAAGCAATTGGGTATTTCAAAATTTTAATTGTAATATAAAATCACACTACTGTTTACACATCAACAGACAGCAATTATTGAATAGTTTGCTTCGAAATGAAAACATGTCTTGGCATTTCATTAGAATTGTCTCCTTGGAGACAATTCTAATGAAATACCAAGATGTGTTTTCAAGGAAAATAAGCAAAATAGGCTATATTTGTGGTCTGTTTATTGTTTTCTGCAGCTTGATAAAGGTACTGTACCACAACATTGTTATTGCTTTTTGATACTCGCTACTTCTGATTCAATTGGGTTTTTTTAAATTTTAATTGGGTATTTAAGCAAATACGCAGCTTAACTGGAGCTCTGCATTCGTTACCTCAAACTCTCTCATGACAAACTAATGTTAACTCGAAGTCAAATTCTTGTTCACAAGTGCATGTTTTCCTATATAAACTATTGTTAACTCAAACATTTGTTATCTCAAAGTACATGTATTATCTCTAGTCTCCTGGACATTGAGTAAACGAGTGTAGACTATATTGCTAGTTAGAAGCATGACGGGTGTTTAATTGATGGAATGGCTAACAGTGCAGATCTGATCAGTTTGTTTGTTTGTTTGTTTATTAGTGTTTAATGGCCTATCAACAGCTAAGGTCATGTAAGGCCGGGCAAACGGGTTCGATTCCATTTTAACCTGCTGCATTGGGGAGAAAATCCCAAAATCAGAACAGAATATTTACATCGAGAACAAATATATTCAGTCCTGAAATTAGAATAACCTGACCTGGTGCCAGGTTCATACCACACCAAAGTCACTTGGCCCCTTCCCCTAAAATAGGATTACGAATATCATAATACTCACATAAGGGGCATAACCAGATTCAACTGTCACATACAAAATGCCAACGACGTATGTGAGGGCCAAACCAGGTCTCCAGTAAGGATGAACCCTGATCGTTAAATTACCCATCACATGCTCCCACCTGCCACCCACTCAGATCTGATCAAACTGCGGATGCACAGCCTGATCTGAATCTACACTGGTCGCAAAACCCATAAGTCCTATTTCTCCAGTCACAGCCAGGAATAATGAACACAGATGGTCAGACAAAAGGACACAATCACAGTGATAACCCTAAATATTAGAGACAATTTATTCTAGGAAACACATAGAGAATAGTAGGTTAGTGCCGTGAATGGGAAAAAATATCTGGCAAGGCTTAGGAAAAGGGATGGGCGAGGCTCTGCCGAGCACATCCCGTTTCCGTGCAGCGTCAGATATTTTTCCCATTCACGGCACTAACCTACTATTCTATTTATCCCGTCAACACCTACAAATGGCTTTAAAATGCAAACAAATAACCCCAGTCACCGCACATATTCATACACAGCGATTAGGTCGTATTGACAGGATATCAAAAATGTTTCATGGCACTGTGTTTTACGGCACATACCCACTGTGTTGACGGGATAAATATAAACATCTGGTTTCCCACAACAAATAGTGTCCCAATATTTAGGGTTAGTAAGATTGTAGTGGTTCATCACAATATACAATATAATTGGATACAATTTGTTTTGGGAAACCCATTTTAAATGCTGTCCGAATAGGGTTATTACTCTATTGTCGACCATTGGACAGAGAGAAAATTTCTATTTGGGTTGAATTTGGGATGCACCGTTAATGAGAGAATTAATTCATTATTATACCCACTTTTTTGAAGAAAAACAATTGGTATATTGTTTTTGTCGAGGGTTTTACCTTGCAAGAATTAAAACTTTTTAACCCGTGATAGGTAGTGACTTGAAACTTGATGTGTGCCTTACTTATGGTGTGAAGATGCACAAAGTGCATTTTGATTTTTGATTTGACCCCTGGTCATGGATTATCTCCCCATTTCAACTTAGAATTTCACAATTTTGCCTTGTAAGAAGTAAAACTTTTTAACTGTAATAGCTAGGGACTTGAAACTTGGTGTGTGCCTTCCTTATACTGTGTAGATGCGCAAAGTGATTTTTGATTCAACCCCTGGTCATGATTATCTCCCCCTTTTCGACTTAGCATTTGGGAAAAGTCGGTATATTGCGATGATGCGCCACCGACTGTTCTATAGTTTACTTTTGTATGCGATCTTTCACATTCACATCCAACATGATCCCTGCAAACACATATTTTAAACAAGACCTGTGAAAGATAGGAATAGCTAAACCACAGGTTGAAGTAACGGACCAAAGTCTATCAATATATTAAATATACCTAAAAGTATCAATAAGTGAAAAGTTAAGTTAAAGTTAACTTAAGTTAAATATTTTTTTCTCCCTGTTATAACACATTACCAAGGCCCCTAACGGACTCTCACGAAACAGTTGACCAATTTATATTTCGCCTATTGCAGAAGTTATGCAAATGTTAGCCCTTTTTCTGTATTTATAGACCTTGATCCGTTATTTCAACCTGTGAGCTGAACAATTGGCAGCCTACTATGTAAGCAAAAGGTTTATGAAATGATGGTCATATGATGCTTGATAGTTGAAACTGGAAAGTTACTGTGTGGATGCACAGGTTGATCTGGATCTATAAGCCCCATTTCTCCAGTCACAGCCACATGGCATAAACCCCATTTCTCCAGTCACAGCCACATATCATAAACCCCATTTTCCAGTCACAGCCACATGTCATAAACCCCATTTCACCAGTCACAACCACATGTCATAAACCCCATTTCACCAGTCACAGCCACATGTCATAAGCCCCATTTCTCCAGTCACAGCCACATGTCATAAGCCCCATTTTTCCAGTCACAACCACGTCAGAAGCCCCATTCCACCAGTCACCACCATGTCATAAGCCCCCATTTCCACCAGTCACCACCACGTCAATAAGCCCCAATTTCCACCAGTCTCAACCACGCCATAAGCATTTTCAGCCAGTCACACCAGTCAATAAACCCCATTTCACCAGCCCACCACCGGCATAGCCCATTTCACCAGTCACAACCACGTCATAAGCCCCATTTCACCAGTCACCACCACGTCATAAGCCCATTTCACCAGTCACAACCACGTCATAAGCCCCATTTCACCAGTCACCAACCACGTCGTAAGCCATACCATCCACAACCACGTCCTAAGCCCCATTTCACCACACAACCCACGTCATAAGCCCCATTTCAACATCACACAATGTCTAAGCCCCATTTCACCAGTCACCACCACGTCATAAGCCCATTTCACCAGTCACCACCACGTCATAAGCCCCATTTCACCAGTCACAACCACGTCATAAGCCCACATTTCACCAGTTCACCACCACCGGTCATTAAGCATTTCACCATCCTCAACCACGCCCCATTTAACCCCTTTCACCAGTCCACCAACCACGTCAGCCCCATCAACCATTTCACCACCACCGGCAAAAGCCCATTTCACCAGTCACAACCACGTCAGCCCCATCCACCAGCACCACTCAAAGGCCACCGTCAAAGCAAAAAATTTCACCACACAAACCACGTCATAAGCCATATTTCACCAGTCACCCAACCACGTCATAAGCCCCATTTTCACCATCCACAACCAACGTCAGCATTTCAACCATCCACAACCGTCATAACCCATTTCACCAGTCACCCACCGCTCATAAGCCCATCACCAGTCACCACCCGTCAGGCCCCATCACCAGTCCCACACCACCGTCATAACATTTCCACCAGTCACCCACCCCTCATAAAGCCCCACCATCACCAAGTCACCATCACCACCTGTCATAAGCCCCATTTTTCACCCAGTCCCCCCACCACGTCATAAGCATTTCCACCAGTCCACAACCACGTCATAAGCCCCATTTTCTTCAGTCAGTCACCACCACGTCATAAGCCCCATTTCACCAGTCACAACCACGTCATAAGCCCCATTTCACCATCACAACCACGTCCAAAGCCCCATTTCCACCACCTCACAACACGTCATAAGCCCCATTTCACCAGTCCACCACATGTCATTTCAAGCCCCATCACCCCAGTCACCACCACGCCATCAGCCCCAGTCACCATCCACACCACGTCAAATAAAGCCCCTTTACACCACCACAATACGAACATAAGCCCCATTTCACCATTTTACCACCACGCATAAAGCCCATTTCACCAGTCACAACCACGTCATAAGCCCCATTTCACCATCCACAACCACGTCATAAGCCCCTTTATTTCACCAGTCCACCACCACGGTCATAAATTTCCCCATTTCACCAGTCACAACCACGTCATAAGCCCATTTCACCAGTCATTTCAACCACGACATAATAGCCCATTTCAACCAGTCACCACCACGTCCAAAGCCCATTTCAACCATTCACAACCACGTCATAAGCCCAGTTTCACCACAGTCATAACCAACTTCTACCGCCCCATTACAACCAAAGTCCCCACCACCACGTTTCATAACCCATTTACCCTCACCACCACGCCAAAGCCCCAAATTTCACCACACGTCATAACCCATTTCACCAGTCACAACCACGTCATAAGCCCATTACACCAGTCACCACCAAGTCATAAGCTCATTTCACCAGTCACAACCACGTCAAAAGCCACCATGTCACCAGTCACACCACGTCATAAGCCATTTCACCAGTCTCAACCACGTCATAACCCATTTCACCAGTCACAAACCACGTCATAAGCCCCATTCACCATCACCACCACGTCATAAGCCCCATTCACCATCACACCACGTCCCAAAGCCCATTTCACCAGTCACAACTAACTCATAAGCCATTTCACCAGTCCACAACCACGTCATAAGCCCCATTTCACCAGTCACACAACACGTCATAAGCCTATTTCACCAGTCACCACCACGTCATAAAGCCCTTTCACCAGTCACAACCACGCCAATAAGCCCATTTCACCATCACCACCACGTCATAAGCCCCCTTTCACCAGTCACACCACGTCATAAGCCCCATTTCACCAGTCACCACCACGTCATAAGCCCCATTTCACCAGTCACAACCACGTCATAAGCCCCATTTCACCAGTCACAACCACGTCATAAGCACATTTCACCAGTCTCAACCACATCATAAGCCCCATTTCACCAGTCACCACCATGGCATAAGCCCATTTCACCAGTCACAACCACGTCATAAGCCCCATTTCACCAGTCACAACCACATCATAAGCCCATTTCACCAGTCACAACCACGTCATAAGCCCCATTTCACCAGTCACCACCACGTCATAAGCCCATTTCACCAGTCACAACCACGTCATAAGCCCATTTCACCAGTCACCACCACGTCATAAGCCCATTTCACCAGTCACAACCACGTCATAAGCCCCATTTCACCAGTCACAACCACGTCATAAGCCCATTTCATCAGTGACAACCACGTCATAAGCCCCATTTCACCAGTCACAACCACGTCATAAGCCCCATTTCACCAGTCACAACCACGTCATAAGCCCATTTCACCAGTCACAACCACGTCATACGCCCAATTTCACCAGTCACGGCCACCCCTAAAGCCCCATTTCACCAGTCACAGCCACGTCATAAGCCCCATTTCTCCAGTCACAGCCGCATATCATAAACACCATCTCACCAGTCACAGTTAGCCAACTTACCTTTCGCTTGAGAATCTTGAGTTTTTCCACCATATTATCGAGTGCCTTGGTCACCTCCCCGATGGTGCATTGTTTGTTCTGTAGACAGACCTCCAGATCCGAGCCGGCTCCCTGCACACGGGACACCTCACGGTCGATATTCTTCTGGGCGGAACGGAACTTCTTGTTGAGCAGTTCATATGGAACCTGTGTAGGATATGGTATTGGTGTCGTGACCGGGAGAGTTCCAGATAAGTTTTGTATCTGAAGAGTATTGTACCCCCATATTTCAAATTGAATGCGTATTTTACTTTTACAAATGTATTATTGATTTTCTTCCTTTTTAAATAGGAAACAAATGACAAAAAATAAAACAAATATAAAAATTCACTTATTTGAACTTACAACCTCCAGTATTGAAGCCCAATGCTATATCCCCTAGGCCATGGCCCATCCCTAAGTGACTACAAAGAAGTGGACGGACAGCGATGTTTACACATCATACATTGTATGTGGCTGTGTCTGAACAGTCTTATCACACTGGTGATGCACTCCATGCCGGCATAAAATAACCACGTTAAAAAATGCACCGGTTTCCTGACGAGATGACACTCAGTTCCACTTAGAGAAGTCGCAAAAACACATTTTTCGCCTTGTAACCGGCACAAATTTCGAAAATGTGTTTATGCAATATCTTCTGCATGTAGCTGAATAGGAATTTGTCAGGAATCCGGCACCTTATTTGACAATCACATGAAACAGTTTACACCAGCGATGAGTGCACTAACAGTGTATCATGTTCTATACTGTTCGCCTTCAGTCGGGGCATATTTCTGAATACATAATTCTAATGACAACAGTTGTTATCTGCCCCTGATCAGGGATTCCGCTGGCGATCGCCACTTTCGCAATTGGCGATAAAAATAAACAATTGGCGATAAAAAATACAATTTTCGAGAGAAAAAAATCGTGAACATATGATGCGGATAGTTGAAACTGGAAAGTTACTGTGTGGATGCACAGGTTGATCTGGATCTATAAGCCCCATTTCTCCAGTCACAGCCACAATTTTTTGAAATGGCGATTTTTTTTCCCCCAGCGGAATCCCAGCTGATACAAGGTTGTATGATAACTTGTGTATTACATTTTTCTCATATATCGCACATTTTTAGATAGAAATGCATGCTGAAACTTTGCTACTGCATCAGTTTACTGTTAGATAATACATGTATATATAACTATAGATACTGTAGATACTGAACAAGAAACGAGGCAAAGCCACAAAACAAAATGGCTCAGTGTTTCAGCGACATTTGGACGGTGACAAAGGTCAAGGTCATGTTAATTGTGGCGCAATTCTGTGACAAATGTTCAGGTAATTCAAGTGTACAAGTATTGAAGCAATCCTTGATATTAATATTGGATTACATGTTGGAGAAACTCACATAATCTTTTTGCCGCAAATGTACATGGACGGACGGCATAGCAACTGATCATATTGTTTCATGGAGAAATAAGAATAAAGCATGTCAGTGAGAAAGCGAACAGTGTAGGCATTTATAATTTTTTGACATGGAGAAATAAGACAAACATAAAGACAAATAGTGTAGCGACTGATCATATTGTTTCACAAAGGAACAGGATAAACATATTGATTAAATGGCGAACAGCATGGGCAATGATTAATTTTTGGTTGGCATGGGCAAATAAGACAAACCAGCTAAACAGCAAACATGTAGTGACTTGTCATATTGTTTCATGGAGAAATAAGAATGAATAGATATTCTGTTAGATGACAATTATGATATTAAAATTAATTCAGTTGTTTTAAAATATTGACAGCTTATTCCCAGATTTGCGAACATCGACCCCCTAGATCAGGTTTATTAACTAGCGTTTCTGTGAGTATATGGCGATAACACATGGTGTGTATACTAGTTATGAGTACATAACTCTAATTACATTTCATTACACTGCATTACATAAGTGTTATATGACGGAGTAGTCTTTCCAAATGTGCATTTGAAGCATTCTTTGTTTACTTTCTACTCCGTAGAGAGTGACCTAAGAATTTTGCTAATACACAGTTATTAGGTAAGTTTAATTGTAATATTTTTGTGCCATATTGTAGAATTGTTTCTCAATAACAATATAGCAAAGTATGAAAATCAATGCCCTGCATGTTTTTTTCTATATTTTAGTGCGCAAATGTAAATACTATTACGCAATTTTTTACTGTTGACCGTGGTGTAGAGATATAGTGCAACCCGTTGCCTATAAAACGGAAAACATGCAGTTATGTGTATAGTCTAGACGACCTGGCTGGTAGATTCCTGTATGATTCCAGTATCCGATTTCATCAAAATTGCAAAGTATACTTATGTAGCACTAGCAAAGTATACTTTGAGGGAGTAATCATTTATTTTTCCCGCAATACATTATTTCATATAGAACTAACGACTGCATATATTTGATGATTACAAGTATGCAGAATTATTATACTGAATTTATTACATTATCACAGCCAAATTCAATTGGCTGTGATAATGTAATAAATTTAATATAATAAAAATTAATAAATTTATCCTTAAATTGAAAATTTATCCCTCAAAGTATACTTTGCTAGAAAAGTATACTTTGCAATGTTCGTGAAATAGGCTACAGGTCAACACTGAACACAATTGGCATCCACCATCTTAGTCCAATCACAAATAAATAAATTCTTTTGTCATACTTAGTCTGTTGTGATACTTGTACATTATGTTATTGAGCATGATCAGGAACTACACTATTCCCTGCTACATTGCATGTAATAATGTCCGTTATACCAGCCATCATGTAATCATGTTTAGCTATCTGCATACTTTCATGGAGAAATATGGTAAACTAAATAGAATTAGTAAAATCAATCTACGATTTTTATTAATAATAATTACTATTATGTTATTTGCTAATTATCTTCTAAATCATTAGCTTAATAGGTCTAATCTATTATTTTGCATTCATGAGCAAGTACATTTGACTATGTAGTCCTGGGGTGTTTAGTAGGACCGCATTTCTAGGCACAAATATAAAATTTGAGCATGTTGAGACGACCCCTAAAATCGTGGAACGGAATTCAGAAATGGCAAAAATTTACGATAGAGTCCATCATAATTCAGTGTTGCAACCTTGAAATAGCTAATTGTTTGTTTATTAAAACTGTCTTAAACGTAGTTAGTGATTTACAGTTGTGGGGAAATATATATTAACCTTTAAAGTCGGATGTTCAAGGGACTTCACATCTGCCATATTTGTTGACATTTTGTGGATGGCAAGTGGCTAGGTAGTCAATGTGGTAATGAGTCACATCGGCCCTATGATATCTCGCCCAAACTGAAGACAACTCGGCGTATTTGATAAGTCAGCTTCAACTTAACGTTTATATGATCGTTATTATATGTGGCTGTGGCTGGGAAAGCGGGACTTATGTGTTTCGCGACCAGTGCAGATTCATATCAGTTTTTTTGTATCTGCACAGTCTGATAAGAATCTGCATTGTTTGTCATTTCATCAATGAGACACCAGTCATGCTTCTAACATGCAATATAAACCGTTATCAGCCTGATAATCAGGATACAATAGTGTGCTATTTGATCAGGAGCTACACTGGTTACAAATCCCAGAAACCTAATTCTCAAGTTACAGCCGCATTTACGTTTCACCTTCACTGACCAGTACGTGTAAATGGACATAAGACCGGTTATTGAGCAAGACACTTTATCCACAGTGCTTCAGTCCACCTACTAACTGGAGTATATATCGATAGGTTGTTATTTCTCGCTGCGGCGACGATGGGGACACAAGCGAGGGATGTTTATAGAACTATTTGCATGCACAGTGATGCACAATAGTCCCCACTAGCAGCTGAAGCTGTTAGTGTTAGCTATTATATATAGTCACATTGCAACACATATTTATTATGAACCGTATATCTGACTAGTATTAGAGTCAACTTCAGTGCCTGTTGAAGATTCTGTTACTTTCACTGTATACTTGTCTCTTTTTATATGGTCTGCAATAGTCACAGTGTAGTTTACACGGGCTTTTCGGTCTGCTTCGGTATACTATTCCTATTTTACTAAAAATATTATTGTTTTGCTCAGTTTCCCTAAATCGAAAATTACAAGATAATGTCAAGCTAGCGAGCTGAGTTGTCTCTACGTAGTCGATCAAAGCCTGTGATGACCACTGGCTCTCTCCTTATAGTTCACACTATGCGGATGATGTAACCATACTTAGCGTTGAGCACAAACCGTACAATATCTTCTAACTGTAGCCGCTAATTACTAATTACACTCCTTCATAGGTACATTAAACTTTGCCTAGTTCAAACCATATATCAAGATAACTATCAGCCCTGTTTTTCACCAATAAAACCATTATTTTGTTAACTGATAACAATAAAACCGGTCCCAAATTGTTTGTTTAGATCAATGTATTGGACCTGAACCGCCAATGCAAGTCAAACATTTATATATATCGTCTGAAAAACGTCAAATATTCTCGGATAGATGGTCGGCTGGTTGCACAGCCGTGTTAACCGCTTAACAGCGCGCCGTTCATTGGCTGACACACATGTGTCATCCAATAATAGCGTAACGGGGGATGTCGTAGTGGATTTTGATACATCGCGGGAAAATGGCTATCCAATCAAATGGCGTGCCACTTGTGCAATCTCCGTTCTGAAGGCTCCCCAGAAAATCTCGCAATTATATGGATTGTAATGTCTTAAATGTAGGAACAAATAAATGCAGTTCACGTTATCTATCGGCATCAGCAGGTTGATATATGTCTGCTGAATCGATAAAACTCGAATTTGAAGTCTGTGATTGAAAATTGATGATATAATCGGTCTGAAAGCAACACATGTTGGAAATTGTATTGGCCAAATATTGAAAAAGCTTTCATTCCTGGGGTATGTTGACAGCATAATAGCAGTCCGAAAGTTCGAAACGGTGAATGTGTAGATAATGATTGCTGTCGTGTGTAATGATTGAGCATTAGTAGTTTCACAAAACTATGTAAATTACCCAAAACCAACGAAGTCAACCTAAATTCACCAAAATACCCACATGGCACCAAAATAATGACCATCTGATCAAATACCTGTGTGCCAGATACATCCATAGTATCTTTATCCTGATCAAAACACGCGTAACGTTGGCCCGTGTGGTACCTTATGTTCAACCACTGGACTATAATTATCTGATATTCCCATTTCTACCTCAGCTATTTCAACTTTCTGCATTGTCTCTAACTCAAGTGTCTTACATTCGTAATCCAGTTTAACTTTTGCCATTTGCAAATCTATTCTTACCTTTTTCATTTCACTCTCCTCCATCAATCTGTCTGCTTCCGCATTGGCTTCACGGTCTAATCTTTCGGCCTCAAACCTATCTTTAATCATCCTGTTTTTCTAGAAATGTATAGATAGTTCTAACTGGTAGAAGAAGATTCATGAACATTCTGGTAAATTATATTCAGAACTCGGTAGAACATTCTAGAACATGAAAAATGTGTAGTGAATATTTGAGAACAAGTCATAATAATTATAGAATGTTCTGGGACTTTCTAGAATACTTAATAGGCACATATAGGCATGTACTATTGAGTCATTAGTAGAGTTGAATCAACGTTATTAAAGCATATTAGTTATATTCTATGATAGACTGTATATTATAAGTGGACTTACAACGTAGTTCAGTGCAGTGTTGCGGCTGTAGAAAGTATCCACGTGCGTTCTTTCAGTGATGCTGTTATTTTTCCCATCCTTGATGGTCGTTGAGCATGATCCAGTCATTTCGACAGTTATGCCAAGTTTTCCTATTTTTGCATTCATTGTGTCATTTTACATTGAGTGCTTGTGCTAACAGGCGATTGTGCTATGCACAGTTCGTAACAAAAATGAACAAGTACAATAAAACCACACATGCAATGTATACCGTTTCTGGTAGTCGTGTAGGCGATTATCATTGATCGCTTGACTATGTCTTGTAATATTATGTATTATGTGCTCAATCAGAATTTGAATTCAGTGAATCACCATAACAAGTGGTGATCGTGATTAAAGTTATATAGTATAATTATATTGTTGAATTTTTCTTTAGACATTCATGGGTGAATTGTTATTTATTGCTTGTTTTTTTGGTGTTTTTTTTATACGACCGTTTTTAAAAAAACGGTACGTATTATGTTTTAACTCAGGGCGGGCGGACGGCTGAAGAAAAAGTGCATAGTTCGTGTACACAACTCCTCCGAAACCGTTCAGTCGATCGTTCTGAAACTATACACACGCCTTCTACACATATTGAAGATGTGCACCTTGGTGTTTTTATGCCTAAAAAATATTTTTTAACAAAAATATCGCCTTTTTAACTTAGCCATTGTTTCTACATTTGTCAATACAATTCTATATACGGTACAGAGTTTGTGTACACAACTCCTCCGAAACCGTTCAGTCGATCGTTCTGAAACTATACACACGTCTTCTACACATATTGTAGATGTGCACCTTGGTGTTTTTATGCCGAAAAAATATTTTTTGACAAAAAATATCACCTTTTTAACTTAGCCATTTTTTCTACATTTTTCTATACAATGCTATATACGGTACAGAGTTTGTGTACACAACTCCTCCGAAACCGTTCAGTCGATCGTTCTGAAACTATACACACGTCTTCTACATATATTGAAGATGTGCACCTTGGTGTTTTTATGCCGAAAACCTATTTTTTTAACAAAAGTATCACCTTTTTAACTTAGCCATTTGTTCTACATTATTGTATCCAATTCCCAATCATTTCTACTTTACACTCTACTTTCTATCTCTGCCTAAATTAGTATGCATGTTTAGCACAACGAGATGAAGAAATAATGCTATAGACTTTCAAATTCTCATTAATGTTTCTTGCCTTGGTGACAGCTTCACATTTCTGCATCTTCGCTGTCTGGCCCATATTCGACGGGCGTATTTTGTGACATGCGGCACTCATGTTGTCATATTAGGATGGTTACCTTCTCGATAATTCATTGGGGAATAGTTGTTGTGGGACTTACATTTGTTTTAGTTTATGTAGTCCACGTTCTGCTGCTTTTCTTTTGGGACCGCACAACGCTGGCCATGGAATGCATGTTTGTATCGAGTTGAAGGACCCCGACCACCGCCGTGCGCGTTTCATGTGTTTATCATGATATACTGCTGTTTCTTGGGTTCATGGGTCTACTTTGGGTATCTTAATTATTCTCTATTGTGTAAATTATTGTGTAACGTCTGTATCTTTGTAATTTCAATAACTCTTGTTGTACAAATTTGCTGAATTCATTCATTTTGCTATTGAGAACTGTCTGTCTGATCAGGGTATACAAGTGTTGCAATTTGCCAGGGACTAATATATATACTGGTCACAGTAAACTCATGTTATACCACAATGAAGAGGCAAAATGTGCACAACTGTCAACATGACTGTAGTGTTCAACGACTATTAATGGTCTTGAAATATAATAACACTAGAAGAACGCGCGTAGAGACTTATAACAGCCGCCACATCCGTCAATCGTGTTCAACAGCCCCAGTGAACAATTTATTTCGCTGACCACTGCAATGTGGCACCATGTGCTGGTATTTGTGTGTTTGTTCTTTTTCTGACTGTGTCTGTTGTTTTCTCGGTGGTTCGTTGGCATTTTTTCTTGTGGTGTTTTTGTTCCATTTGTTTTAGGTTTAATATTTTACGCATGCCGTTGCTTTTATTTGTACCGTACACAATTGATCGTGGAGTGCATGTTTGTTTCACGTTGAATCGCTCTTCAGTAACTGCTGCCTTGTATTAATTAGCCATTACAGTGGATATACCTAGGTTCTGGATAATAAGCCTTCGTTGGCCAGTTACTAGATCTATAAGAATACAAAAACAATTATTCAAAACTTTTTAAAACAATAAATTTATCGTAAAAGTGCTGTGAAACCAGATTTATCTAAAAGTCCTGCTTGTTTCCATGTCGTCCATTTTGTTAACGTATCATCCAGGCGCTTGTAGAAAATAGACTGTGACCTTAGACTCTGGATTTTTGTTGTTTGGTTATTCTCATCCTGTAGTGTGGCGCACCATCGGATCAGAATAAAAAATGGTTATCTAAATTATCAGAGGAGTGTACAGTAAACAATTTTCCACCATTTCCTTTGCCAGTCATAAATAACAATAATATTATCACAAGGCTAATAATCATAATGCAAGATGCTTTCAGATCACATTTAATTTTCATTTGTGGTACATGCTATTTTACCATATTCAGTATGGTGCGCACTACAGGCAGGATTTATACCAACAACAAGATAATAACAATCTAAAAACTGTAGACTATTATTCTGAGCATTTTTACAATCAACAGAACAATAAATTATATTAAAAACACAGAGTTTATATCTACATCTGTGTAATCAAATATAATTCTGTGTTAGTTTGTTTTTCATATAAGACCCCCCCAGCATAATGAGAAGCTCTATTCTGGTAATTTGACAGCTACCAGTCTGTGTTTACATGCCATTGACTTCTCAAAATGGCTAAAGAATCCAGTGACACAGACTGACCGAACCATGCTTTGTAAATATTTTTCAATAATGAAGTTTATGAGTGGAAAAAAGTGGGAATAGCTGAAACACAACATTTTGAAGGTATTCTAACAATGTTGATTAAAACATTACATGACCAAGGGCGATGTGGAATATTTGTAGATGTCTTCTGCAAAAAATGTCCGGGAAACTGACCGTGAAAGTTTCCATGATTAGAGATAAATGCGGTTTACGAAAATTCCCGACGCGGGGGTAATCCCGACAAATGGTTACGCTGCTGTATATTATTTGTTTCTTATTGCCTTGTATGTTTTTTCTCCTTTTGAGGCATGATGACTATGTTTGCGGGAGATTTGCGGATCCGCGCTAACAATGTTCTAGCTCTCTAGTGGATTGTCTTGTTCACTAGCCATTCCAAGGTGGCACCCTTGTTGTCATGTTTTCGTATGCTGTACTTCAGTGTGATTTGTTTTTCTTTTAGGGAATAATTATTATCTCCATACGTCACTCGAGGAATCGTTGTTGTGGAACATTTGTTGCATTTGTTTTATGTATTTCACGTACTTTCGATTTTCGTTTGGGACCGCACACCGCTGGGAGTTTTGCTTTTAAGTTTGTTTTTAATTTTATTGCAACCTTAAAGTTTTTGTTATGAAAGTGCTATCATGGCAATTTTGTGTATTGCTTGATTGATTGGGTGACTCAGCTGTCTATCTTGACAAAATGGCTGGGTCGTTCCTTCTTTCCTGCCATCATTGCTATTGCGTCCTCTGCTCTGAGTTCGTACTATTTGCGTTCATATTTGTTTCTATACGCGTACTTCTACAAATCGTGGTACGTTAACAGATTGGTCATCGTTTGATAAAATGACTGTGCCGTCAAAAACAACATATCCCAAACCATTTTTTTTTAAAGTGTATTTATAGGCTACATTAAATAATATATTAGTAAAATATGCCAGTTAATCAATTTATGAATGTTTCAATTTGTATATTGTATTATATACAATTATTTAACAATTTAAACATAATCTCACCTGTCTGCGAATTTACGAGATTTTGAATCTGGGTCAAGCACTCGTGCAGCGGCCCGCTAAATTCATTTTGTCTACCATATTTTGTTGACTTTATGTTTTGACAGGTAACACCGCATATGCTGTTTGCTCATTATAAGTTGTCGAAGTTCTTATTGTTCTGAGGTTAGTCAAGAAACGAATCCAGTTGAAGAAAACATGCATTCTTTGTTGGTAAGTTTAGTACCCGGCTTGTTTCGTTCGTCCCCCGCACGTTTCGTACCCCTGCACGATTGGTTCCATGTCAATTCGTACCCATACCATTTCGTACACATACAAACACATTTTAATTTCATTACCATGCCCATATTCAGTTCAAATTCCATGAACATTGAAGGCAGTTCAAAGAAATCTGTACAGGTTAAAGTGACTGTCTCGGATGGTATCTCCGAAAATGCATTTACAAAATCAGTAGCTATCAATGAATACTGTATAGTCACTGTTCTCATGGAGCCGTGCCCATAAGCACATACATTCATATTGTGTGTTATATTCTGATTAATTCCTGAAAATGTATTCATCAACATAAAGTTCAAACACTTGATTATGAGTGCATATAAGGAATTCGCCAAAATTGTTGTTTATGCAGGTCTTACGAGTCACTAAAAATAATCCACCCAAGTTACCTAATTGATCTTCAAACTTCTCATCAGGTTCGTGCCCTACAACTGTTTGCACATTTGAGTGACATTCCTTGATCACTCGTACAATAAAGAAGTGTTGCTGCCTAGATGCATCAAATTTAAATATGGTGAAGTCCAGATTCACCTAGAAATCAACATGTAATGATGTATCACATTTTATACATAATTTTCGAACAGACCCTCTCCGGATTAAGGATGTAGAAAAATCACAAAATAGGTAGTAAACCACAATTGTATGTAACTGTAACTTACAAAAACCATGGGAAACAACTTAAAATACCTTTTTAAAATAATTTTCAATTAACACTATTCTTAGAATGTACTTATTCACTTGTTTCTAGGGAATCAATGAGAAGGCACACATCCATGATAATTGGGGCTAAATACAGTCACAACTGGTCCTTGGGTCATAATCATGTTTTTGTCGTCTAATTATCGCATTTGAATATCAGCGATCAATGTCGTAAACAGCAAGTTGAGGAAATTCCATGCTAAATTTAACTTGGCCGAATTTTGCCATCGAAAAACCCGCTAGCAGTGATGTAATTCCTTTCAGTCAAGTAGAGGTGAGGGGAACTTTTGGTTAACCTTACAGTATGTAGCTTAGAAAATTTCGGCTCTACAGATGTGTTACTATTTCATCTGTCTTTTATATTGTCTGTATCCGTGAGAGCTGAGACCCTTATAGTGTAAAATTTAGTCACAATAACAGCCCAATTTGTCGTTTATATTATCTGTATCCTTATAGCTGAGAACAAGCCATTATATAATATGGTGACAATAACATCCCATTCTGTTCTCGCGTTTTGCGAATAGAGCAGAAATAAAATGATAATCCAGGTTAAAACTTAAAGTGGGTATATTCCAATCAAAACAAGTATGACGCTTGTTGCTGAATCGGTACGCACCCTACAAATTTGACCAAGCCTTTCATCCGCTGTGTGGCATTCCATTTCCGAAGTAAATCAATAAAATAGCATCTGATCCTTAGCTACGATTTTGGGTATACCTAGTCGAGGCTCTACCAAAGGAACCAAGTTGTGATCTACATAGCGAATGTGAAAAGCCGAAGATTGCAACTTTCTGTTTCGCGGAACAGTGCAAAACTTTTTTTCAAGAGTTATATAAAAAATGGATATATTCTGATGAAATGGTTTGATGACGAGAACAAATACTGTTTATTACATTATTAACTATTTATTTCAACCATATTTGGCTACCTTTATTGTCAAAAAACGTGAAAAAATCTGTAAATATCTCGGACAATTTCGGCGATTTCATACCTACATAGTTTCATCCTTTTTGAACCTTGAACCTTGAATCTTCGGCTCCGTGAAAGGAAAATCCTTGTTAAGCCACCCTGAATTCAGTCTTTACTTAAATTAGAACTTTTTCCAATCGATGTAGCCGGAACCCGATTGAAGGGATATTTTAGTTGGGTATTAACTAAATATGCAAAATATATGCACATCCAAGTTCATAAATGGGTATTTTAAATGAATGTAAACAGTAACTTTGCTATTCGTCTAACATATTGACATAAATGCTGCTCTGCTACATTAACCCTTAGACCGCTACTCACAACAATTGTCGTCCGCTGTTGCTTTTATATCTTGCCTTATTTCTCAATAAAAACGTTGATTGACAGCACTTCAGAATCATGGAAATGATTCTGAAGTGCTGTCAAAGCATATTGTAAATTATTCTAAAGTGCTGTCCTGCATCAGACGATTAAACAATTAAGATAGCTGTCTAAGATTTAAAGTAAAATGTGTTATTTTGGAGGTTATGACACTCACAGTCACATTGTCATAGGTAAAACAAATAGGTAAAACAAAATCGCTTGCAATTAGATATCCTCAATTGTGGCTGTGACTGGAGAAATTGGGCTTATGGGATTTTTTGCCGAAGAGCTACTACTAGTCTATAACAGCAGTTTGTTTCACCATGCTTGAAATTGAGTAGCCAATCGCCCAGTCAAAAAACAAAAGTAGAGCCTGGAGTACAGTCCTCTGTTAAGGCCCAGTCACACTAGGGCTACGGATGGTCCCGGATCTCCCTGGAGCTTGGTCCTTGGTCAGTCCATAGCCAGACCGTAGTGATACCGTGACGAACTGTGGTGATCCAGCATGGTCCGTAGGTCGGCCCGGCCATGGCCATCCAGGATGATCCTTGGAACTCTCTGGTAGGGTAGTGAATCCGTAGTAGCAACGGGATGGCCGTAGTGGGTCCGTAGTACCATCATAGTACTTCCGTGGCGATCCGGTGTGGACCGGGAGTGTTTTGTTTCTGGAAGAGGGTGACAATGTGACCGTCCGGGGCCGTCCGTAGTGGTACCGGGTCGACCGTGGCAGCACCGTAGTGCGTCTGTAGCGCCGGGGCCGTCCGCCACGAACCTTCGTCCGTGGACATCCGTAGTTCATCCTTGTTATGTGTGACTGGGGCTTTAATGACACTGTCCAGCCGTCGAAAATTGACATTGCGATTCATCAACTCAGCAGTCATACCATTTGAAATTGTTATTGACATTATTGTTTGTTTGCTTGATTTATTGCCGGACCTGTTCCGACACCCCTGTTCTGTGACCTTTGTGTGACCTTGGCCTATAATTGCAATATTGACATACACAGGGATTCCGCTGGCGATCGCCACTTTCGCAATTGGCGATAAAAATAAACAATCGGCAATAAAAAATGACAATAAATTTATTTTTATTTTTTTTCTTTGAAAATTGTAATTGTCGCGCCCGCTTGCGGACAGCGCGATATAGTCGGCACTTTGGCGTACGTACGTACGTACGTACGTAGTACGTACATACATATGTGTGTCCGGTTAAAGTTTTTGGTTAAGTTGTTTGGTTAAGTTATTTGGTTAAAGTTTTTTGTTAAGTGTTTTGGTTAAAGTTTTTCGTTATACTATATCTCTGCAACTGCTTTGCCCATTACCTTGAAAACTTCACATGGGTGTTTATCATCATCTATATTTTCATTCTACCCCCCTCCAGTGCGGCCCCTGTGCCCAAGGTCAAATTACTTTGAAGTTTTTGGTTAAGTTTTTTGGTTAAAGTTTTTGGTTAAGTTTTTTGGTTAAAGTTTTTCGTTATACTATATCTCTGCAACTGCTTTGCCCATTACCTTGAAACTTCACATGGGTGTTTATCATCATCTATATTTTCATTCTACCCCACCTCCCGTGCGGCCCCTGTGCCCAATGTCAAGGTCAAATTACTTTGAAGTTTTTGGTTAAAAAAAATTTGCGCCCGCTTACGGAAAGCGCGATATAGTCGGCACTTTGGCGTACGTACGTATGTGTGTCCAGTTAAAGTTTTTGGTGAAGTTTTTTGGTTAAAGTTTTTCGTTATACTATATCTTTTTTTTTAGTGTCCATGCCTCGCCACAAGGCGCGACATGCAGGCCGTGGCCATCTAGTTTTTTATCGCCAATTGTGTTTTTGAAATGATGATTTTTTTATTTTCCCCAGCGGAATCCCTGCATACATGTAGCTGTTTCCCTTGGTTAAAGTTTCTGTAAGGGCTTGTAAATTCAATAGTATTAGGTCTCAAGCCACCATAATGTACTTGCACAGTGTGATGGGCCAGTGATGTGCACTACCCACTGTGAATCAGATGACCTTTGTATGACCTTGACCAGGGATTTCCCGGATCCTTTTTTGGGCGTCCCTGATGCATTTTATTGGCCGAGAACCCACATTGACAATTGGCACTGCATCCCATGGATGGCGGTGCCAATGAATCATTTTCAAAAGTTTACAGCATTTTTAACCATGGATGGCGGTGCCAATGAATCATTTTCAAAAGTTTACAGCATTTTTACACTTTTCTTGACTTATTTCTCAATATAAACATGGTTCTAAAATGCTGTCAAACCATGTTGTAAAGTTTTCTAAAGTGCTGTCAAAGCATGTTTTTGATGATAAAAATGGAAAATAGAAAATAAACAGCAGACGACAAAAAAAAATAAGATAGCGGTCTAAGGGTTAATCTCGTTGCACTGATCAACTCCAGAAAGGAGATTATTCTCGAAGCAAATAGTGCACTCTATTTTACAAGAAATGTCAATGATATTAGCACCATGTCGAACGGAGGCCGTTATTTATGGTCAACATGAGAAGTACATACAGTGGAACCTCTAAGACTCTAAACCGGACACCAAGAAAACACCTGTGATCTTATTTTTGAAGAGTTTCTTGGCCATGGCTCAAAATCATCTCTCAGGGTGTCCGGTTTAGAGAGGTTTCACTGTAAAAATATTCTAAAAAATATGGAATTGACTGGATTGTCCTGATCAAACTGCACACACCTGTAGTCTGGGCACGATCTATATTGTATTTTAGAAGCACGACGGGTGTTTCGTTGATGGAATGGTGAACAGTGTATATCCTGATCAGGCTGATCTGGATCTACACTGACGCAAAAAACCCAAAATCCCCATTTCTCCAGTCGGTCACAAATATGCGAAGCCAGGTACACTCACCAACTGTTTTAAGATATTTAGCACATTTTCGTCAGCATTATAATTATTTATCTACTCTCTATCACATATTTTGTGATTTGCACAAACTGAATATTATATTAATGTGTTTCCCAAAAGTAAAGTTTGTTTATTATAGTGTCACCCCTAGTTTATTAGAGTGTCAACTTCGGCTCACCAACCGACCACAATTATATGGGATTTAGTACTAAACCCATTGACCCGGCCTTAAATGACCTTAGCTGTTGATAGGCCGTTAAACCCCAACAAACAATCAATCCGAGCAGAGGCTCGAACCTTCGACCCCAGTTGCGAGGCGCGTGCCTTATCCACTATCATCATAATATATGCATTTTCAAACAAAAAATACTCTATTGAATACATAATAATGGGCTAATGTTTTTAAATTACCCAATTAAGGATTTGAAGCGTCAAATTGATTTCAAACATTTTTTGTATTAGCCAATGTCCTTATTTGGAGCACTATAAGACGTTATTGCATGTAATTAATTATAAGAATATCAAACATTTTCATGCTTGATATTTCTGCTAACTCCAATGTCATAGACTTGGTACATTCTGAAAAATTAACGTCGATGTAAATTTATATTAATGTCTGTTTACTTTCACAGAACTACTTTAACCCTTACACCGCTATCTTAATTTTTTGTCGTCTGCTGTTTATTTTCTATTTTCCATTTGTATCATCAAAAACATGCTTTGACAGCACTTTAGAAAAATTTACAACATGCTTTGACATTGAGAAATAAGGCAAGATATAAAAGCAACAGAAGATGAGAATTGTTGTGTGTAGCGGTCTAAGGGTTAAGGGCCTCTGAGAAGCAGTTGTACATGTATTCCATATGCACAATATAGTCCTCGGCAATCTAACGAGACTCGTGAAAACCGCATGCAAATAGTCCATGTCTGTGACAAGTTATAGAGGTTTTATCCCTTACAATGCTGAATTAAATTGTGTTGTCTGCTGAATATTTTTTATTTTCCATTTTCCATTTTTCTCATCAAAAACATGGGTTTGGCAGCACTGTTAGCATCATTTCCATTGGAAATGATTCTAAAATGTTGCCAAACCATGTTTTTACGGAAAAGACAAAATATGAATTAACAGCAGACGACTATTTTCGGTTCCCGCATTCTAAGGGTTTTAGGTTTCAAATACCTGTACATATTTGCTGAGACCTGTAGCCGATTTCACCAAAATTGCATGCAAAGTATACTTATCTTGCTTAGTGCACTTTGGGGGAGAAATTTTCGGTATAATAATTCTGCATACTTTTAATCATCAAATATATGCAGTCATTAGTATATGAAATAATGCATTTCGGGGAAAATAAATGATTACCGGTATTCCCTCAAAAAATACTTAGCTAGATAAGTATGCTTAGCAATTTTGGTGAAATTGGCTACTGGTGACTTTTATCAGAATAAATATATGTTGGATGATCTCCCTTTAGTAACTAATGTCAGCTAAGTTGATGTAGTTTTAGACATGTCTTGTTTTGTATACAGTGAGAAAGAACTATATCTAAGCCAGGGATTCCGCTGGCGATCGCCACTTTTGCATTTGGCGATAAAAATAATCAATTGGCGATAAAAAATTACAATTTTCGAAAAAATAATTTTTTTTTTCTCATTTTTGTCGCGCCCGCTTGCGGAAAGCGCGATATAGTCGGCACTTTGGCGTGCATACGTACGTACGTGTGTCCAGTTAAAGTTTTTGGTTAAGTTGTTTGGTTAAGTTTTTTGGTTAAAGTTTTTGGTTAAGTTCTTTGGTTAAAGTTTTTGGTTAAGTTTTTTGGTTACGTTTTTCGTTTTAAAGTTTTTCGTTAAAATTTTTCGTTATACTATATCTCTGCAACGGCTTTGCCCATTACCTTGAAACTTCACATGGGTGTTTACCATCATCTATATTTTCATTCTACCCCGCTCCCGTGCGGCCCCTGTGCCCAATGTCAAGGTCAAATTACTTTGAAGTTTTGGGTTAAGTTTTTTGGTTAAGTTTTTTGGTTAAAGTTTTTGGTTAAGTTTTTTGGTTAAAGTTTTTCGTTATACTATATCTCTGCAACTGCTTTGCCCATTACCTTGAAACTTCACATGGGTGTTTATCATCATCTGTATTTTCATTCTACCCCACTCCCGTGCGGCCCCTGTGCCCAATGTCAAGGTCAAATTCTTTGTTTTTGGAAGTTTGTTAAGTTTTTTTGGTTAAGTTTTTTGGGTTAAGTTTTTGGTTAAGTGTGGTTAAGTTTTTTGGTTAAAGTTTTTGGTTAAGTTTTTTGGTTAAGTTTTTTGTTATACTATATCTTTTTTAGTGTCCATGCCTCGCCACAAGGCGCGACATGGAGGCCGCGGCCATCTAGTTTATTGCCAATTGTTTATTTTTATCCTATTGGTTATTCCTTTTTTCTTTTCTTTTTGAAGTGGCGATTTTTTTTTTCCAGCGGAATGTATGTGTAAATTAACCGGTAGAATGCGGGGAAACTAAAATTGTCGTCGGCTGTTATTTTATATTTTGTCTTCAATCTAAATGAAAACATGGTTTAACTCCACGTTAGAATCAATGGAAATGATTCTAAATTGTTGGTAAACCATATTCGTGACAAAGAAAAATGGAAAATAAAAAATGAACACCAAATGACGATAACTTTTAATTCATCGTTGTAAAATCACTTTACCTTGTACCACTGACTATATATATATATATACCGTGCAACCTCTCTACAACAGCCACCCGTGGGATGATGCAAAACTGGCTGTTGTAGAGAGGTGGCTGTTGTAGGGAGGTTAATGCTGAATTAAATTTTGTTGTCCGCTGTTTATTTATTTCTTCGATAATTCTCTACAAAAACATGTTTTGGCAACATTTTAGAATCTTTTCCAATGGAAATGATTCTAAAATGCTGTCAAAACATGTTTTTATTGAGAAAGAAGGCAAAAGCAACAGCAGACGACAATTTTCGTGCTCCGCAGTCGAAGTGTTAGATATAGCGGAAATCATCCATTTGGGATATAAAATAGCGGCTGTTACAGAGAGGGTGTTGTTGTAGAGAGGTGGCCGTTCGGGGAGGTTCGACTGTACCAACTGTATACCAACCATGTATGTCAGGTGGGACTGTGTCCACCCACATGGTCTGATTAGGGCTTACACTGTTTACCATGCCAGACAGTCAATGGAGAAATAGCTGATCAGCATTCAGCGGAAATACCTGCCCCAGGAAATACTCTCAAACGTTAAAGGTACATGCCCACGCAGTAGGTTATAATATAGTGATACAGATACTTTTGTATATTCTGTACGTATGACATTTCCTGGCAAAATAAACATTCATTCACCATTACCCCACATATTGATTAGCATTATTATACATTTTATTTTAGAAGAAAATTTTCACACTGATATCAGGGGCGATAACCGTGTTTCCTTAAAATGTTAACGGATATTACTTTTTATTCTCTGTATTTATTTTTTTATGTGCAATGATCATGCTTTATAATCTGTCGAAAATATTATTTTTTCAGGCGACGCATTTCATTTAATAGTATAAATAAGTAAAAAATATCATGCCTCATTTGCATATGAAAATAGCCTGATACCAACGTGCGTCACTATCAATAAAATAAATATTACTAAATGATTATATCTGTTTTCCAGGCACTTGTAATTTTTAGAACTGGTGGAATAGTGACACAATTATACACTTATTTAATTCCTATAAAGAACATTTTGTGCTTACTGAGTGGGCATGTACCTTTAAAGAGACTTTAGCGATGCCTCTAACCAGAAAGTGTTAGCTGGTCAGTTTCAATTTTCATAAACTTTGGTATTAGAAATCTGGCAGTTTGTTTGGCTGAGACATACCATTCCGACCTTGCCAGGGCTCCAGATAAGTTTTGTATCTAAAGAGTATTCTATTTCAAATTGAATGCATATTTTACTTTTACAAATGTATTATTGATTCTCTTCCCTATTAAATAGGGAACAAGTGATACAAAATAAAACAAATTAAAAAAATACATTATTTGAGCTGCAAAACACTTGATTTTTGCAGCTCAACTAACTGAATTTTAACTTTATTACATTATTTTCACTACTCAATTTAAAAATCAATGCGTATTTTCAAATTGCTGTGAGTATTTTGTACTCCCACTTTTCATTATCAATGCGTATTCTGCTAACATACGCCAATACGCACCTTATCTGGAGCTCTATACACCATTCAAACCTTTCTGATTTCAAGCATCAGAACTGAGTACATGCTCAGAAAGTTTTATCATCAAATCAATTGTCTATAAGCTACTCTGGCCGTACCCCCAATAAGCCCACCTTTGTCTTGGCTGGCAGGATGGGACTTGGCCTAGGGGATATGGACGTTAATACCCGAGGCGAGTTCAATCCTCACCCAAGGCATGAACAATACTTACATAGTATTTCCATCCCATACGTCTGTTGGATGAGACTTCAAACTATCATTACGCAAACACGTCTTATTTGGAATTAATAAATCATTGAACTACTTTCGGCAAGGGAGATAATCAATATCACGCGAACTATTTTCATACGAGCCAAGCGGATTGTTCTGTTTATGATTAGGATATATAGTTTTAAGCTATCTCCTGTGATATATAATGATACATTACTTTGTTATGTTATGGGTACTAATACATGTTGTTTCAATAGCGTATCTCTGTAACGGTATTGTTGTAGATGGAGTTGCAAATAATTTAATAATTATTACGTTCAAATGGTGGCGTAATACTGATAGCACTTCTTTATAACTGTGATTGTCATAAATGGCGCAACAGTCGTGAGGTTAAGGTCGCCTACTTCAATGATTTAATTACCGATTCCCGAAAGGGTCGGGGGTTCAAACCTCGACGTGGTATAACAAAAATTTCTCCATATATATTATTTTTGTGATTTTAATATTTTTTAATATTTTCACAATTTTACGATTTTAATAAAAATACCTATAAATTGATAGAAACTTACCAACAATTAAAGTGTCTGTCTTTAAGTAATATACACAGACAGTTTGTTACTGATGTTTTAAGTTAATATATACAAAGACAGTTTGTTACTGCTTTTTTAAGTTTGAGGTACTGTCTATACTGTCTATACCATATAATGTTTTACTGTCCCAAAATCTTTTTTTTTTGGCTGTCTGTCACAATTAATTAATTTTCGGACAGCAAACATTTTTTTATGAATTTGAAATAATTATTGTCCTCCATCTGCTCACAACACTGTTCGAACTGCGCCTGTGGCTACCACGACCAGAATTCACTGGCCGCAAACACAGTAGCCATCGGCGTCTATTTATTAAATTATTATTTTGTATTGTATTTGAATTCCGCGTGAACGCTGCATTTTGTGTCAACACCATTTACAGAAAATATTGGTGATTTTCTAAACGAATATCGGAGAAATGCGGCTATATATTTTGTCAATTTTCAACACCATTTACGGAAAAAAATTACTGATTTTTTAAAACAATATCGGCACAACTAAATACGGTGATAGAATTTTTGTCAACTTTTCAACACCATTTACGGAAAATATTACTGATTTTCTAAAAACAATATCGGCGAAGGTGTACTGAACTACTCTTTATTTTAAATAACCAGCCGTCTAATAGATCTGTGTATAATCGAGAGTATATCGTTAATTGTCATGTTGTCTCCGACAGTGAGGTATTGCGGCACACATCAAAACGACACGTCAATTTCAAAACATTGCCTAAGGGTCACAGCTGTGTGGTGTCATCAGATCAACACCTCGTCACACACAACTACGCATTATCGATTTTTCCCCCACACAAAGCGACGTGTATTTACAACTAGATCTGTGTAATGTGTCGGGTGTAGCCAAAGACCATACATAAATTCGTAATTAGTCACAGATGTAGCCTTAAAATATAATCGATTTCCTTAAATTACGTCCGCATGTTGACAGATATTTCAGAGCAGACGTCATCGTAATTTGCCGTTATTTATTTCCAAAATTAACCATATATTCTGTAAATGGCGTTGAAAGTTGACAATAAATTAAGACCAGATCAGTACGTTAAATCGCTATCGACGACAACTGACGATCCGATGAGAGAGTAATACCGTTTAAGCGTATCCAATGTTAAATATACATCGTTATTTTTTTATGACTTTCGTAGTTTTTACCGAGAAATTCAAACCGTTTCCAATTATTGGGGAACATAATATCATGATTAGCACATCGTTTCACTAAGCGGGGGCTACTCAGGAAATGGGATCACAAGGTCTATTGTTTACACTGGATTAATGGCGGCCTCCATGAGGTCTCAGGTAAATCTTATTTTTCAATAATACGACTGTGGTTTCTTCCTTTTAGTGATAACCATGTTCCAGCCGTTAACACTTATTTAGCAACATTACTTAATATGTAGTTAGTCTGAACATTCTGCAGAGAAATCTGAATTGGACGGAATCTAGCGTTGTTTAAACTTAGTCCGGTTCATATGCACAGGTCAAAATATGAACTGAAAATGGCGCTTTGTGTGACAGAAATCCGTACGCGGACGAATAAAAAAAAATTGTTGTTATAAATATCACATACAGCGAAACAGCGGTAGCATCTACTGTTTTAATAATATGCATACATATTGTAATTAATGTTTAATAGTGATATACTTATGAATAATATACGATACTATGGTTTATACTCCAGCACTATGTTTTTAGGCTGTGTGATTTGCCTCAATATAAACTGGATTAATTAATACTTATATTCATGCGCTTCATGACAACATCATTACATTTAAAATATACAAATATTACTTAAAGGGGTACCGATATGATACATTTTAATAATATAAATATTGAAAATACACATTACAATCGCTTACAACATAAGTTATTGATTGAAAATAGTCACTGCATCGTGACCTATTTGACCGCATTGCCTATTGCGCGGCAACCTCACCAAACCCGCTGTTTACATAGGTAACCATGGGTTTGGTGAGGTAGGCTCGCTAATACAATGTTTGCGTAATGAAACTATGGTCCCGCCTCTATATGACCCTACATGTAACAGATCTCCAGTTAAGGTGCGTAATTTGACCAACTTGTGGTGAAATTTTGTTATTTCTTCATCAAAAATGACAAGTTGGGAGTCCTTTAGAATCGTCTCATTGAGATGATTCTAAAGCACTCCCAACTTGCCATTTTTGATGGAGAAATAAGAAATTTACCTCCAAATTACGCACCTTAACCCTTTCAACACCACAGACCTCTAGAGACAATGTTTGCAAACAGTGCAGATCCAGATGAGCCGGCTCGTAACGAGCCGTCTCATCAGGATCTCCACTGTTTGTTAATAATTTTAAACGTCGTACAGATTACCCTTTTAGAAGAATGGGATAATTTGAATGAACAAAATTAATGAAATAGTGTGAAACATTGGCATGGAACATCCTATTAAGGTACTTGGTTAACTGGAGCTATGTATTTGGTCAAATTATGCATCTTAACTTGAGCTCTGATGTAAATGTCGCTGGGATGTTAAACCCATTCGCATTGTCTTGGCTGGTAAGATGTTCCGCCCTAGTTGTACGTTATCCCGTGGGTCGTGCAGTACAAGAGTTGTACATAATCAATGGATCAATGGCCCCTGTAGGTACAGTGCACATGGAGTGTATTATCGACTGTATAACAAGAGGTGCTTCGCATTGATTTTATGATGTGGCCGGCCTGGAATCAATGTTGGTTTTAGCGCCGATTGTATAATGTTTCTGAACTGCTGATACACAGGGTTTGGTTTCAAATGCAAGACGGCATTGTGTTGTATTTGGACTTGCCACTGAGAAAATGTACCGTATGGTATTTGTAACAATTCTGAGTGTTTGTCCTCTTAGAATCTAATCTTTTTATAAAGATGACGGTCACTAGAGGCTAGGTCAATGGCGAACAGTGTAGGACATGATTGTGCAGTCTGATCTGGCACTACACTGATTGCAAACGTCATAAGATAATTTTTTAAGCCAGAGGTTAATTTGTATCGTGGTGTCTTACTACATGTGACATTTCTTTGTAATTATTGTTTGTTTCACTGCTATTTATAGACATAATTTATGGGCCAAGTCTCTTGCGTAAGAAGTGCAGAAGAGCTTATGGCATACCCCCGGCGGCGGCGGCTTAACTTAACTTAACGTTGGGTAAATGTCTATAACTTCTGTTTCCTTTCATGGAACACCTTGTTATTTCATACATGCGTTCCTCAGATGACCCTCTATCATGCTGTAGCAAATCCATGACCCACCACCCAACCCTTACCCCAAGGTCAAGGTCACAAACTTAGCACATTCATAAACTTAGCGTTGGGGTAATTTTCTTATAACATCTGTTTCCTTTCATGAAACGCCTTGATATTTCATACATGCATTCCTAAGATGACCCTCTATCATGCTGTAGCAAATCCATGACCCACCACCCAACCCTTACCCCAGGGTCAAGGTCACTGCTAGCATGTTCATAAACTTAATGTTGGGTAAATTTCTTATAACATCTGTTTCCTTTCATGGAACGCCTTGATATTTCATACATGCATTCCTCAGATGACCCTCTATCATGCTGTAGCAAATCCATGACCCACCACCCAACCCTTACCCCAGGGTCAAGGCCACAAACTTGGCACATTCACAAACTTATCGTTGGGGTAAATGTCTTATAACTTCTGTTTCCTTTCATGGAACACCTTGTCATTTCATACATGCATTCCTCAGATGACCCTCTATCATGCTGTAGCAAATGCATGACCCACCACCCAACCCTTACCCCAAGTTCAAGGTCACAACCATAGTACATTCATAAACTTAACGTTGGGGTAATTTTCTTATAACATCTGTTTCCTTTCATGGAACGCCTTGATATTTCATACATGCATTCCTAAGATGACCCTCTATCATGCGGTAGCAAATCCATAACCCACCACCCAACCCTTACCCCAGGGTCAAGGTTACAATGTTAGCATGTTCATAAACTTAACATTGGGGTAAATGTTGTGTAACGTCTGTTTATTTACAGGGAACGCCTTCATATTTTATACATGGTTTCATCTGATGATACTCTATCGTGCTATAGCAAATCCATGACCAACCGCCCATCCCTTACCCCAAGGTCACAAACGTAGCACATTCATAAATGTCTTATAACATCTGTTTTCTTTCATGGAACGTCTTGATATTTCATGCATTCCTCAGATGACCCTCTATCATGCTGTAGCAAATCCACGACTCGCCACCCAACCCTCACCTCAAGGTCAAGGTCACAAACCTAGCACATTCATAAACTTAACGTTGGGATAAATGTTGTGTAACTTCTGTTTCTTTACAGGGAATACCTTCATATTTCATACATGCATTCATCTGATGATACTGTCGTACTATAGCAAATACATGACCCACCTCCCACCCCTTTCCCCAAGGTCAATGTCACAAACTTAGCACATTCATAAACTTAACGTTGGGGTAAATGTCTTATATAACATCTGTTTCCTTTCATGGAATGCCTTGATATTTTATACATGGATTCATCTGATGCTACTCTATTGTACTATAGCAAATCCATGACCCACCCCTTACCCCAAGGTCACAAACTTAGCACATTCATAAACTTAACGTTGGGGTAAATGTCTTATAACATCTGTTTCCTTTCTTGAAACGCCTTGCTATTTCATACATGCATTCATATGATGATATCCTGTCGTGCTGTCGCAAATTCATGACCCACCGCCCACCCCTTACCCCAAGGTCAAGGTCACAAACTTAGCACATTCATAAACTTAACTTTGGGGTAAATGTCTTATAACATCCGTTTTCTTTCATGGAACGCCTGATATTTCATACATGCATTCGTCAGATGACCCTCTATCATGCTGTAGCAATTCACAACCCACCACCCAAGCCTTACCCTAGGTCAAGGTCACAAACTTAACATGTTCATAAACTTAATGTTGGGGTAAATGTTGTGTAACTTCTGTTTCTTTACAGGGAACACTTTGATATTTCATACATGCATTCATATGATGATCCTCTATTGTGCTGCAGCAAATCCATGACCCCCCCCCCTTTCCCCAAGGTCAACATCATAAACTTAACGTTGGAGTAAATGTCTTTTTATAACTTCTGTTTCTTTACAGGGGGAACGCCTTGATATTTCATACATGCATACGTTGGGGTAAATGTTGTGTAACTTCTGTTTCTTTACAGGGAACGCTTTGATATTTCATACATGCATTCATGTTATGATCCTCTATTGTGCTACAGCAAATCCATGACCCACCCACCCCGCCCACCTCTTTCCCCAAGGTGAAGGACACAAACTTAGCACATTCATACATGCATTCCTCATGTGAATAGCTATCATGCTGTAGAAAATCACCAACTTAGTGCGTTCATAAACTTAAAGTTGGGTTAAATTTTGTTTTACTTCTGTTTTCAGGGAGCGCATTGATATTTCATACATGCATTCATCTTAATATGCTATATTATGATACAGCAAACCCACGACCCACCTTGCACCACTGACCCCAATGTCAAGGTCCACCGCACGCCCCTTAACCCAAGGTCAAGTTATATAATATCCATGTTTTTTTATGCAACTGTGCCAAGTTTGAGTGAAGGCTGCTATTTATAGACATTATTTATGGGCCAAGTCTCTTGCGTAACACATTTTTGTGTGTGTGATTAGCGTACATTGTACAGATAAACCTCAATGAACGATCACCTATTCAACAACTCACTCCCTGTAACAGCCACTGTTTTGTATCCCGATTGTATAGTTTATATATATTCAACCTCCCAACAACAGCCACCTCTTTAAAGGTACATGCCCACTCAGTGGGCACAAAATGTTCTTTATAGGAATTAAATAAGTGTAAAATTGTGTCACTAGTCCACCAGTTCTGAAAGTTACGAATGCCCGCTATACAGATATAATCATTTAGTAATATTTATTTTACTGATAGTGACTCGCGGTGGTAGCAGGCTATTTTCATATGCAAATGAGGCATGATATATTTTAATTATTTATATTAATTAAATACGTCACCTGAAAACATTATATTTTCGACAGATTATAGTGTGATCATTGCACATCAAAAATAAATACGGAGAATAAATAGTAATGCCCGTTAACATTTTAAGGAAACACGGTTATTGCCCCTAATATCAATGTGTAAATTTACACCTAAAATGTATAATGATGCCAATCAATATGTGGGGTAATGGTAAATGAATCTTAGTTTTGCCAGAAAATGTCTCGGATGATGTCTCCGATATAAATAACATTTTGTGCCTACTGAGTGGGCATGTACCTTTAAAACATCTAATTTTGCTCATCGGGATCAGCATGCACATTTTGCATGTATTTTTTAACAAAAACACCCTCCTTTCATAAATGAGTCTGAAAATAATTTTGTGCTGCTTGGATTGGTCGGAAAATTAACATATCACAGATCCTCATTTTCAAGTTGTTATATTTTCTCCTCACATTTTGTAAAATCTATCCAGGTAAGGCGCATATTTCAGTTAAATACACCTAGTAGGAGCTGTGTACTATACATGTATATACATTTCTAGGCTGGTCTGTGTTTTTTTGACACTGGTTACCATAACATATATTATTTTTTGAATTGGCAAGCCCGCTCTCAAGTTTAGCAATTGAAGGCAGAAGTAAAATCAAAATTGATGAACTGGAAAATTGTCTTTCGATGTCAAGCTTTCAAAGACATTGATGTTACAAGGCAAGCATAGTTCCAGATACGTCAGCTATTTGAACCAAGATATGTCCATTATTTTTACCTCATGTCTAGTAATTTTCGCCAAAACATGCCAGTTGCGGATTTCTTTTTATCATCTTGTTGAACTGTCTTATTTTGTGTTGGAAATGGAAGAAATGTCTGATCTTTGACTTGTATACATTTATTTTTCTATTTCCTTTATTTCTCACTGTAAGTAAAAGTTACTTCAGCTCAGTTCAGTTGTGTGGTAAAACCATATACTTTTGGGGAGAAATAAGAAGAAATACTCTTTCCAATGAGAAAAAAGTGTATAGCTTCAGCCTGAAATAGGTTAACCCTTAGAACTCTACTCACAACAATTGTCATCTGCTGTTGCTTTTATATCTTGCCTTATTTCTCAATAAAAACATGGTTTGACAGCACTTCAGAATTATTTCCAATTAAAAATTGAAAATAGAAAATAAACAGCAGATGACAAAAAAATAAGATAGCGGTCTAAGGGTTTTAACCCTTTCAACATTACAGACGTGTATAGTGGTATTTGCAAAAAGTGTAGATAAAATGGTTAAGAAACATTCTTTCTTGCCTGTGTGGCAATCGGTAAAATACAATGTGGGTGTTCCCCTGGTCATATGGACCTAGAGCCCTGCATTATGTATGACCAGACGAGCATCTGTGGGTTTAAACAAGTGTGCTATGTTTGGGACATGATAAATCAAGTTCATCCTGCATGAATGGTTCTTTCTTTCTTTGTCAATGATCAGGATGATATGTGGCTGTGACTAGGGAAATGAGGTTTATGGGTTTTGCGACCATTGTAGATCCATATCAGACTGATTCTGTATTAGAATCTGCACTGTTCGCCATTCGATCAGTGAAACTCCCGTCATGCTTTTAACAAGCAATGTAGATGGATGTAGATGGTTATCAGGATATAGGAGTGTGATATTTGAGTAGGAGCTACTCTGGTAACAAGTCCCATAAGCCCAATTTCTCCAATCACATATACTGTAAGCAGTGCTTTTATAACTCAAACTCAACCATCATAATTTGCAAGGATGCACCATTTTGTATATACAGAAATTCTACATAGCTTTTGTGTTTCTTCCAAGATCTTGTGGCCACCATTTTTTAGCGCCTGCTTTAGCAGTCTGTCGTCGTCCGAAATTTCAAAAAATTTATACAAGCTTTGTCATCATGGTATAACTTTGATATTACATGACCGATCGTTTCAATATTTGGACACTTGATACATGTGAGCATTTGGAAAACACTCATGCTACCACTAACATGACCTTGACCTTTTTCACCTTCACATTTTTGTACAAGCTTCGTCATCATGGTATAACTTTAATATTACTTTACGGATTGCTTCAATATTTGGACACTTGATATATGTGAGCATTTGGTACACATATGATATAGTTATACACACACTCATGCCGCCATTAATATGACCATGACCTTTTTTACCTTCACATTTTTGCGTACACTTCTCCGACGGTTTTTGTGATGTTTACTTTAGCACATGCCCATGATCATGTTACGATCAAATGCCTTGGCAGGCGCGACACCGCATCCGTGGCAGAATTCTTATTAGTCATCTTTAGTCGTTGGATGAAGAGTGACCTGAATATGCATATATATCCTAGTTAACCCTTTTCATGCTGAGGATACATGTACATCATTTTGTTTGAGGAAAATCTTAAATAGTTTCCTTCTATGTGCTCAGAAGTATATGTTGCAACCACCATTTGAACCGTCTCATCGAGACGGTTCAAATGAGTGGTCACAAAATATACTTTCATTAAGAAATAACAAAAAATAAAAATGTTTTAAAAAAATTCTTACCCGTAAAGGTGTATTCCGCATGCAATGGGATAATTGCTATCTGTGAGTATGTATTAGGCCAATGCATAGCTAGTTACCTGATACAATAGAAGGATCCCTGTTTTGTCATAGTGTGTCTGGCAGATTCTTGCCAAGAATGTCGAGTTCCTGAACTAACAGACTGTTGGTTCTCTATCATAATAGGCTCAGCCTGTCTGGTATGCATGGCATACTTACTATACACTGTATTCATCCATATCCTGCTGAGGTTACTTTGTTGTTTTTTTGGAAACTCCTAAATATTTTCTTTATTATGTGTGCGTAGAAGTACGGTATATGTCGTGACCAACATTTGACTCATCTCGTCAGGACAATTCAAATGAATGGTCACAACAAACATATATAAAACTTTTTAATGAGAAATAAAATATTTAAAACATTTTTAAACAAATATTTAAAAAGTAAAGGTGTACTCTTGACTAATGTTTAATAATTGAGCAGTCGCTTGCAACAAGAACATTCTTACAATTTTACCAGTTTAAACCTTAAAGGTACATGCCCACGCAGTAGGTTATAGGATAGTGATACAGATATTTTTGTATATTCTGTACGTATGATATTTTCTGGCAAAATGAATATTCATTCACTATTACCCCACGTATTGATTGGCATTATACATTTTATTTTAGAAAAAAAAAATTCACACTGATATCAGGGGCGATAACCGTGTTTCCTTAAAATGTTAACGGACATTACTATTTATTCTCTGTATTTATTTTTGATGTGCAATGATCATACTTTATAATCTGTCGAAAATATTATTTTTTCAGGTGCCCCATTTCATTAGTATAAATAAGTAAAAAATATCATGCCTCATTTGCATATGAAAATAGCCTGATACCAACGCGCGTCACTATCAGTAACATCAATATTACTAAATTATTATATCTGTTTTCCGGGCACTTGCAATTTTTAGAACTGGTGGAATAGTGACACAATTATGCACTTATTTAATTCCTATAAAGAACATGTTGTCCTTACTGAGTGGGCATGTACCTTTAACAGAGACTTGAAACTTGGTATGTAGCTTCTTTATGGTGGGTCGATGCGCGAAGTTAATATTCTTTTTTACCCCCAGTCATGAATTATCTCGTCCCTTTGGCATGTTTGAACTTAGATTTCTTGGTATGTAGCTACCTTTCCTTATGGTGTGTAGATGCTCGTTTAGAGTTTTGATTTGACCCGCTGGTCATGGATTATCTCCCCCTTTTGATATTAAAATTTTACATTTTGGTCTTGAAACTCACAAAACTTTTAAACCAATAGCTGGAGGCTTGATAATTGGTATGTAGCTTCTTTATGATGTGTATATGCACAAAGTGAATTTTGATTTTACACTCGCCCATGGATTATCTCCCCCTTTTGGACATCTAACTTTGCAAATTTGCCTTGTTTACTATCAAACGTGGGGCATCTGTGTTCTATGCACAATTTATACTATTCTGCCAGCACAAACAAAAAATGTACTCTATCGGTTACATTAGAGACACGCTATGTGATTTTCTACCTAAGAACATGTACAATGTTTCATGAAAAATATTTACACAATTTACGATAGTTTCAGTAAATGAATCAAAAGTTGACAAAGAATTTCATAGCAAATATGCCGAAATGAATTCCGCATGTGCTATGCAAATGTTGTCATCTTTCGACACCATTTACAGAAAATATCACAGTTTCTGTAAATATATTCATGAATAATTGCACATGTTGCGTTGTCACATTTCGTGTTTCTTTTAAGTGCCTCTGCTATTAGGTCAGCGTAAAATTTAAAAGATTACCGGTAAACATTATTTTCCCATGAGTATCAGCAAAAAACCAGAAACATTTATATTTTACGTCTGGCCTGTTTGCATGCCTCCTCTTCAATGCCAAGTGCATGAAAAAAGCCACAAATGTTCCGTTTTCTAATTTAACCAACAGAGGCAGGCAGTGCTACTCGTATTGTTTTATCAGTTTTTCTCCATTTATATTTTGTACGATAATGTCAAATATTATTAATAATATCCATAACCATAATTAGCAAACCGTAGACTCTGAATATACTGTACTCAAGTTGTCTGATCGGGGCCTACATTGCTTGCTCCGCTCGTAACTGACATTCACCCAAGCCGACACATTGTACATTTTGTATATGCGCATTCCTGTATCTGTAATCTTGCAAGCATTGAGTTAGCTGTGTATGGATGAAATCTCGAGAAAATATCCGTGTTCCCATTTCGTGGTCATATAAAAGTATACCCAACTCTTGCACCATTGAAGATTATTGCATAAAATGACATGCACATGTTTTCATATTCCAAGTCTACCGACAAAATAACTGTAGATAGGCAATTAAACATGTAGAACCACAGATAAGCAGATAAGCAGATTTTCTGTTACCATAATTATTTCTTAAAAAGGCATGCATATTTTTTTCTAAGATTGATTTATTAAATTAGTTCAAGTAGTCTCTATAATAAATACTTTTTTCTACCATAGTTCTAAAAGTGTCGTGTTTCACAACTTGTGCTTTTGGTGTATAGTAACTGCAGAAATGCTTAATCAAATTATCTCCCCTGTTTATCAGTCTTTCTTAACAAAAATGCACAAAAGTTTTTGTTAAATAAAATAGTGTCCTTGTCGAGACACCATAATTAAAAAAAATGTGAGGTGGATCCGGGGTGGAAGCTGGCAACAGTCAGCCACCTGTCATGGTTAATTATCTTATAATCATCAAATTCAAAACAAAATTTATACACTGCATATCTGGATCAATAAACAAGTGTATAAAGGCAATAGAAATCTGAAAAACATGCCCATGATTTGTCATACACAGACCTCCAGTACCTGTTCACATGTTTACCAGTTTTCCCGTGAATTGTCGGCCAGCTAAATGTGTCATGATCAAGCAATACAGCTTTATGTCATATGAGAAACCGGTGGTTAACTGCCCCACATCCTGTTTTTGTGGCGTTAATTGTCAGTCCTACAAGTTGCTGAAAAATTCTCCAACTTGTAATGGCATGTACAGAGATTTCTGTGCCATTGTGATGTTTTTGCTGCTATAAAGAGTAAAATTGGTTACATGATAAGGGTTATTTACTTGCAGATTGACTGGTGTATAATTATAATATATACATTGTATATACATGTAGGTGTGTGTTATACATAAAGCAGGTTAGAGATGTTGTGTAGTGGTGTATTCTATATGTAGATTATTTATAGGCAAGAGGGGATATAGCGTTCGTCCATGTACATGCGTGAGTGTGTTAGTTACACCTTTCAATTTTAGGCGGGTTTTGAAGAAAAAAAATTCCGGCTATTGCATTGGCGAAAGCCGGGCGGGTGGGCGGGCGGCGGTGTCACAATGTTAAGTTTTTGTGTTTTGTCCATTTCTCTGTTACTGTACCACCTAGAACCACCATACTTGCAAAACTTCATAAACAACAGGTGCCCAGCACATACATTTGTACCACTATCCAACATGTGACCTTTTTTTGAGCTTGACCTATTTTCTCTGCGTAATAGACTTAGCCATTTTCGATGTTACGTTTTTGCATTTATATCTGTTTCTCACTTATTATACCACCTAGATCCACCATACTTGCTCAACTTCATAACCAACAGGTTCCCATAACATACCACTAGCCAACAAGTAACCTTTTTTTTTTAAAAACCTTGACCTATTTTCTTTGGAATAATCACTTCGCCATTTTCAATGTTAAGTTTTCATGTTTAGGTCCATTTCTCTGTTACTGTACCACCTAGGATCACTTGCACAACTTCATAACCAACAAGTTCCCATCACATGACACTATCCAACATGTGACCTTTTATTTTACCTTGACCTATGTTTTCTACCTTGCATGTTGGCAAATGTGTGTATCTACAGTTGCTAATTGACTGTTAACTCTTTGCATGCTTGCTGGGAAAATAACATCGTTTGCTATTTTTGAACTATTTATAGCCCAGAATTTATGTGATAATGTAATAATAACAGGTTATGTAGCCTATTTCACCAACATTGCGAAGTATACTTATCAGTACTCTTTGAGGGAGACATGTTATAAATTTATAAATTTTTATTAAACAGAATTTATTACATTATCACAGCCATTTCGGCTGTGATAATGTAATAAATCCAGTATAATAATTATGTATACTTTTAAAGGTACTTGCTTACTCAGTAGGAACAAAATGGTCTTTATTTTATATCAGCGACATCATCCGAGACATTTTCTGGCAAAATAAATACTCATTCACCATTACCCCACATATTGATTGGCATTATTAAACATTTGATATCGGACGTAAATGTCCACACTGATATCAGGGGCGATAACCGTGTTTCCTTAAAATGTTAACGGACATTACTCGTTATTCTCTGTATTTATTTTTTGATATGCAATGATCATACTTTCTAATCTGTGGAAAATATTATTTTTCCAGGTGACGTTTGTAATTAGTATAAATAATAAAAAATAGCATGCCTCATTTGCATATGAAAATAGCCTGATACCACCGTGCGTCACTATCAGTAAAATAAATATGACTAAATGATTATATCTATATAGCGGGCACTCGTGTAAGTTTTATAACTGGTGGAATAGTGACGCAATTATACACTTACTTAATTCCTATAAAGAACATTTTGTGCCCACTGAGTGGGCATGTACCTTTAACTCAGCAAATATATGCAGTCGTCAGTTCTATATGAAATAATGCATTTCGGGGAAAAATAAATGATCACTCCCTCAAAGTATACTTAGCTAGATAAGTATGCTTAGCAATTTTGGTGAAACGGGCTACTGGTTAGAAACATTACTGTTCTATGCTGGTCACAATCATAAGGCTAAGTTAATTCATATATATATGTCTGTGTCTGTGACTGGAGAAAATGGGCCTTATGGGATTTGTGACCAGTGTTTATTTCTTTGTTTGTTTGTTTGTTTGTTTGTTGGGGTTTAACGGCCTATCAACAGCTAAGGTCATGTAAGGCCGGGTCAATGGGTTTAGTACTAAATCCCATATATTACCTGTACAGGTACATGTTCAAGTACATGTACATGTACAAATGGGGGGAAAATCACAAAATCAGAACTGAATATTTACAATAACAAAACTATATATTCAGCCCTGAAATCAGAATGATCCTGATCTGATGCCAGGTCCTCTCCACACCAAAATCACCTGGCCCCTCCCAAAAGCAGTAGGATCAGTAATAATCTTACTACTTTTATAATGGTGACCAGTGTAGCTCCTGATCAAATAGCACACTGACCTGTTATGTGGCCTGATATATCTGTATTGCCAGTTTATAGGAGCATTATGGGTGTTTCATTGATGGAATGGCAAAAAGCACAGTTCCTGTTCAGACTGTGCAGATGCACAGGCTGATCAGGGTTTACACTGGTCGCACAACTCGTAAGTTCCATTTCTCCACAGCCACATCTCCCTTCATGGGGCAGTAATATACGTCCCTATATGACCTTAGCTGTTGCTGGGACGTAAAATCCCATTCATTTGATTTGATTGCTAAAAGTCACACAGGACTGAGGTCTCTATGTAATTATGTGACCCTGACCTGTGTGGATGGGATGGTCACCCTGCTGTATGTGAGTAATGGGGGTCATGACTTTGTTCCTCACCTACCAGGCCAGTGAGTGGTCAGGTGGTTGTGTGTGCAGGTATTATAGCTATGCACTCCTGAGAGAATGGACAGCTTGTCATTACTGACATTCTACTAAACAATACTTTGGTTTCCTCTTGCACTAAGGACCACCATTATGCCTCCATTGTTGTCAAGGCAAGCATTTTACATAAGTACTCTCACACTTGTTTGTAATTGTAAACTAAAGTTTTATTTTTATGCCACCGGTCTCGAAGAGCCGGGTGGAATATTGTTTTTGGACCGTCCGTCTGTCTGTCCGTCTGTCCGTCTGTCTGTCCATCACACTTTTCAGTTAACCACTTTGTCACAGTTTCTCAAACTGGCCATAGCATCTACATAAGTTGCTTAATCGCTTCAATACTTCAACACTTCATTCATTGGTATGTGTGCCACACCTGCCTTTTCATAATTTATATGACCTTCGCCTTTTCACCTTCACCAGGTTACTTAAATGACTTAACAATTTTGGTTAACCAGTTCGTCACAGTTTCTCAAAATGGCCATATCATCTACATAAGTTGCTTAATCGCTTCAATACTTCAACACTTCATTCATTGGTATGTGTGCCACACCTGCCTTTTCATAATTTATATGACCTTCGCCTTTTCACCTTCACCAGGTTACTTAAATGACTTAACAATTTTGGTTAACCAGTTCGTCACAGTTTCTCAAAATGGCCATATCATCTACATAAGTTGCTTAATCACTTCAATACTTACACTTTATTCATTGGTATGTGTGCCACACTTGCCTTTTCATAATTTATATGACCTTCGCCTTTTCACCTTCACCAGGTTACTTAAATGACTTAACAATTTTGGTTAACCAGTTTGTCACAGTTTCTCAAAATGCCCATATCATCTACATAAGTTGCTTAATCGCTTCAATACTTCAACACTTCATTCATTGGTATGTGTGCCACACCTGCCTGTTCATAATTTATATGACCTTCGCCTTTTCACCTTCACCAGGTTACTTAAATGACTTAACAATTTTGGTTAACCAGTTCGTCACAGTTTCTCAAACTGGCCATATCATCTACATAAGTTGCTTAATCGCTTCAATACTTCAACACTTCATTCATTGGTATGTGTGCCACACCTGCCTTTTCATAATTTATATGACCTTCGCCTTTTGACCTTCACCAGGTTACTTAAATGACTTAACCACTTTGTCACAGTTTCTCAAATATGCTGCAGGTGGCATCGGCGTTCGACAGACGCAGTTCTTGTTTTTATTTTAATTGTATCAACGCAGTTGTCACACAGCAAAACTAAATACCATATTTCGCAATGTGTACGTCTAGAACCAGTGATAAGTGATAATTATAGCTCACAAATTTAATTTTTAACCCTTTAACACACAAGAATTGTAGTCTGCTGTTGCTTTAAATCTAGCCTTATTTCTCAATAAAAACATGGTTTAACAGCACTTTAGAATAATTTCCAATGGAAATGGTTCTAAAGTGCTGTAAAAGCATGTCGGAAATGATTCTAAAGTGCTGTCGAGCATGTTTTTGGTGATAAAAATGCAAAATAGAAAATAAACATCAGACGACAAAAAATAATATAGCGGAAGGCTTAATAAACTAATTTCGAGCGAACTCTAGCGAAGGAGAAATAGGTTTATTAAAAATCCAATATTTGAACTATAACTGTTATTGTTTGTCACATCCAGTCACTTGTTCATTTGAATGTGGTCATTCCCTATACACACTTTCAAATTACGATACTATTGCGTGATTGGCTGTTTGACATCAAAACAATCTTGCACACACGCTAACATGGTGCACGTCACAGGAACTTAACATGGTGCACGTCACAGGAACTTAACATGGTGCACGTCACAGGAACTTAACATGGTGCACGTCACAGGAACTTAACGTCAACAAGGCGTGATATCTGTAGCCTATTTCACCAACATTGCAAAGTATACTTTTCTAGCAAAGTATACTTTGAGGGAGAAATTTTCAATTTTGGGATACTGGTTCTGAACATAACTTTTGTACTTGTTGCAACATTTCATGATAACTTTTGAAAGCATCGCAATATGCGATCAAGACAAAATGCTGTGCTTTCATTGGTCGACAAACTAGGGCAAACAATAACAAAAATAATACATGTACATTCACTTAGAAATGAGAAAAGGGATCATACATTACGCCAAAAGTTATTGACCAGGGCCCAGTTTCTCAAAGCTTCTGTTACTGTTAAATCCTTAGCATTGCTAAGAATTTAACAGTCTGTTAAGCTAACAGAGGTTTTGAGCAATCAGGCCCAGAATGGATTCTGATACGACTGTTTAAAAGTGTGAATAATGGTCGAGATGATAGTATCTACAGCACTCATAAATGAGTAAAGGGTCATTTTGTCTTATGACCTTGTTGTTAAACAGACATAAACCTTCTTTCAGTCACACATTTTCTCATTGGGGTTCCTTATAATTGTTAGTCTACATCAGAATCTAAACTAATTGTGTTCTTGCTTACCATACATCGAAGGCACTCTTATCTGGAAAAATATGGTACCGGTATTCATGTACATACCATACATACATGTATTTTGCTAAATGTACAAAGGCGTAACCAGAGATATCACTCTACATGTATATGACCCAGTGCATATTTTGAGTTAACCTAATCTGTATCAAATACAGTTAATAGAAAAGTCGATCACATGTACATTTCTGATCATTCTGACTGTGATCGTCCAAAAACAACTGTAGGGCAGTTTACAACTAGAGCTGATGCATATTTTAATGTTTCTCTTTGATGATAGTGAACATCGGGGTATAACAATCAATTGTTTGCATGTCTGAATGGAAAAATGTGTATGCCATGATCAAACTGTGCATGTACAAGCTCGTTAATGTAGCTCTGCTGGTTGCAGTCAGTGTAAGGAACGTTTAGTGTGCAGGTGGTCGATATGGACTCATCTTGGAGAAAGACTGTCATGTCTGGTATAACAATTCACTGGGTCCACAATTTATTGTGCAGTTTTGATAGTTGATAGATGTGTGAACATATTCAATAGTGTCACTCTGCCATTATGAGTATTGACACATTCCACAAGTAATCCTCCAATACACAGTGCATGATGTTGGTTGTGGTCAGATTCTACCATAAGCCTGTGTATTATTCCCTGACTTGTTTTCCCTTGATAAAGCCTCAACAGAACAAAACCTATAAACGTGACTGAAAACCACCTTTCCTATGCACCACTGGCTTCCTCTGAATTTTATCTGTCTCTGTTTCGCATTATCTCCAGATTACTCTAACTTGTGATCTGGAAACGTCTTCATTTATATCTAGTTGCTCAAAACCACAACCAGCATCATTTTCTTGCAAACCTGACTTGACCTTTATATTAGCTAAATGGCTTCAAACATGTTCACCTGAAGATACCTCCAGGTTTTGTCCTGGGCTGTTCTGTATGATTTACCATTCATTGCGCACCAAGTCATCTAGTGAGAAACAAGTCTTGGAGTGAGTGCACAGTTCTGGTTGAACATCAATACCGCAACACTGAACGCGAGGTTTCCCGCTTCACATCTGTATTGGCCGTTTCAGATTGCCTGTTTGGTTCTTGTTGAAACATCAGCATTGCTGGGAATAAATCAAACACGACATGGAAGCTGGTATTGTGGGGGATATCCCTGTTACACTGGTTTGGTTGCTGGTGTTATAATGTCCCTGTCACATTCCTGCCTGTTTTGTTGTTAGCAAGCTAGTTGATATTTGAATTCTCGCTTTGAAAATGCACTGCTTTTCCGTTAGCAGCTTTTGCACACGCAGACCAGCCTATACATGTATAATTATGCATTCTTATCCGCCTACTCTGTTAACAACGCAAAAACATTGTGTTACTCGGTAGTGTATTACACAGCCAAATTGGAACCCAAGTGTAGATCCAGATCAGACTGTGCGTCCTCACAGTCTGATCTGGATCTACACTGGTTGTTAGGGTAAAGGAGGAGATGGTAGTGAAATAGGTCCGCTTTCTGACGGCTGGATATTTGAACTGCCATAGACAGTGTACATGTGGGCACTGTACAGGATGTAGTTACCACTCTATTGGTGGACGGACGGCTACTTGGAGCCTTTGTCACTGAGTGAAATGTTTTGTAATGGCCGACTGTTTTGTAATTGCTTTCACTGAATGTTTTGTAATTGGCAGACGGTTTTGTAATGGCTGAATGTTTTGTAATTGGCTGGCTGTTTTGTAATGGCCGACTGTTTTGTAATCGCCAAATGTTTTGTGACTGTTTTGTAATTGGCTGAATGTTTTGTAATTGGCTGAATGTTTTGTAATGGACGACTGTTTTGTAATGGCTGAATATTTTGTAGTGTTTTGTAATTGGCCGAATGTTTTGTAATTGGCTTTGTAATGGTTGAACGTTTTGTAATTGGCCGAATGTTTTGTAATGGGCAAATGTTTTGTAATGGCCAAATTGTTTGTAATGGTAGGTATTGTGAGGGGAAATGCTTGTGGTAGAGGTCATGATGAACTTACTGACAGATATACCATGATCGTGATAATGACAAGGCTTTCTACCATCATAGTTGACTGCGGTTGATGGTTTGTTGATGCTGGTTGCAGTTTGTGTCGGCTCATCTGGATGTACAAAAACCACTCTCGAGGGCTATAGTGTTAAAAGGGTTTATAATTAAAACCCACAATCAAGCAATTTATTCTCTGAGATTACCTACATTGTATAAAATGACTTAAGTTGCTGATTGGCTGTTGAAAATAACAAATAATATATTCTCCTTATACAGTGTGCAAGACTGGTTCTACCAAGTGACCTGTTTGTTACAGCTAGACCACGTTCACTGGTGCTGCACTCCACGCCGGCGTACAATGTTTCGTGTCGATATAGGTGCCAGGGGCCCGTTTCACTGAACTTCGTACAACCAAGAAGTTTGTACGTGCAAAACTAAAATTTACAACAAAGTGTGCTTTAGCAGCCGGTTTTTGGAAAGTTTTGGTGGATTTGTTCAGATTTTATGACCCCTACGTGTAGGTGGAAAATGGTAGCATTAATGAACCACGTTAATGTGTGAAATGAATTTACAAAGATCTTCAATTTGTACAAACAGTTTTATTGTACAAAGTTTCGTGAAATGGGCCTCAGATTTGTGACCAATTCTAATTCAGCTACATAACTTAGTAAGATGCTGCATAAACAAATTTGTTTCCATCTAGTAACCAGCGCAAGATATTTGCACCGGTTACTAGATGAACAATGTGTCTGCGATGTGTCTAAAACTTAAAGGTACATGCCCACTCAGTAGGCACAAAATGTTCTTTATAGGAATTAAATAAGTGTATAATTGTGTCACTATTCCACCAGTTCTAAAAATTACAAGTACCTGCTATACAGATATAATCCTTTAGTAATTTTTATTTTACTGATAGTGACTTGCGGTGGTATCAGGCTATTTTCATATGCAAATGAGGCATGATAGTTTTTAATTATAAATTAAATTAAATGTGTCTCCTGAAAAAATAATATTTTCAGCAGATTATAAAGTATGATCATAGCACATCAAAAATAAATGCAGAGAATACATAGTAATGTCTGCTAACATTTTAAGGAAACCCAGTGATCGCCTCTGATATCAATTGGGAAATTTACGTCTGATATAAAATGTATAACAATACCAATCAATACGTGGGGTAATGGTGAATTAATGTTTATTTTGCCAGAAAATGTCTCGGATGATGTCTCTGATGTAAAGAACATTTTGTGCCTACTGAGTGGACATGTACCTTTAAGTAGAGATGATTGGCAGCTCGTCAGTACACCCGTGCATTTTTTATGTGAAACATTTTACACTGGCAAAGGGTGCAGCCCCAGTGATTTTAATAACCCTGCAATACATATTAATCTAGTCTCGATCAATTGAATCACTGAAATAAGGGTGCTATCTCCATTATACAGTGAAACCTCGCTAAACTGGGACCTCCCAGGGTGTCCGGTTTAGCGAGGTTTCACTGTAAAATCAGGCATTTGATTATTCCGAGTCATAGTTGTGTGCTATGCGATCACGAACAGGCATTATCACCTGAGATAAATGACCAAGAAACCCATCAACATTATGATCACATGTGTTTCTTGTTGTCGGGTTTTAGAGAGGTTCGACTGCACTCCATGATATGGAGTTAGCCCCCCTCTTCCAGTGACCCTTCAATTGTTTCATACACAGATCTTACAGGTCACGGATCTCTGTTTCATGAGGCGGTATCCGCACCTGTTTACTGGCTGGAATGTATGAGTAAATACGGTAGCAGATCCAGTCATGTATTATGCTGGTGAGATTAAACATGTGGGACTACATGAGAATCCGCCCATCTGGAATATGTGTATTGGATATTGATAAACCATCTCTGCATGTATGATTACATCATTCAGATCTCCTTGTTGATCTTTGTTATAGAGTTGCAAGATAACACAACTGATTGTTTGAGATAATCGCTATGTATAGGTTACATTGTACATAGTTTGTTGCCCATTTTTTGCATATCCCTACCACAGTGCGTTTCTCTATGCTGTTTCGAGTTGGATAGCTAATAATTTGTTATCTGGTGTCTTCATACATTGAGCGCTTTGTTGCAAAACAAGGCCACTGGGTTTCAGTTTCCTTGTGTGTGTAGCTTGGAATATTGTGTGTTCTAACTTGGGAACAATTTGAATTCGAACTGGTCAGCGTGCATTTGATGACAATAGCTGTGCAGTTTTCGTGGGTTTGATGAAATTCAGGTATGTGTTAATGATTCCCTTTCTACATTGTACACGTATTTTGTTTCCTAATAGTTTTGATAGGATTGTCAGTACCAGTATGATAGATTGTGTTCATGTTGGTTCAATTGATTTATATTTGCTGTCCATGGATGGCTGGTTGTGTGATAAATGTGTCGTAGTGTTTGGGCCCAACATAGTGCCAGATCAGCTATGCACAGGCGACAATCGGGCGAAACGGGGCTTATTTCATTGAGACCAGTGCAGATCCTGATCTACTGTATATGTCATGGCCCCTGTTTGAGAAAAGGTACATTATGACATATGCGACCAGCATAGTCCCAGATCAGGCTCTGCGCGTATACGCGCAGTCTGATCAGGGCCTATGCTGTTCGCAATTCAGTCGCTCAGAAATGCCAACTGCCGTCAGCAAAAGTTTCATCCCAATCAAGACCTATATGTCAAGACCTATATGTCTTATGTAGTGTAAGACTAAGGTGCCTTTTCTCAGCCAGTGCCATATGTGTAATGTAGTAGGTGGTATTCAACATTGTTTGGTTGTATGTCACACACCCCCCCCCCCCCCCACCACAAATATGTAGGGAACATATGTTCACGCAGGCTTCAAAGGCTACAAAGCATTGTTGGATCAGTGTCGTATCATTGTGTATATGACGATCAGGATCTACACTGGTTACAAATGTCTCTGTGACCGCCAACGCTCAACATACATGAATTGCTACGGTTTGTAGTATAACGTGTATGGTAATGTACGCTGATGAGCAGGCTGATCTGTGTCTATGCTGATGTACCTTAAGTTACAATTTGAGTTAATTTCACTTACTGCTTACAGCTCCAGATAAGCTGCGTATTTGCTTAAATACCCAATTAAAATTGCCAAAAACCCAATTGAAATCAGAAGTAGTGAGTATCAAAAAGCAATGAAAAATGTGTGGTACCTTTATCATTCTACGGAAAACAATAAATAGACCACAAATATAGCATATTTTCTTCGTATTTCATTAGAATTGTCTCTAAGGAGACAATTCTAATGAAATACCAAGATGTGTTTTCATTTAGAAGCAAACTATTCAATAAGTGTGGTCTGCTGATGTGTAAACAGTAGTGTGATTTTATTTTACACAATATAATTTTTGAAATACCCAATTGCTTCAGAAATGATGGAGTGACAACACTCAATTACTAATTCCTTATCTGGAGCACTGGCTTATAGTGTACATGTATATGATAAGGTGTGTTTTACTGTGGCAGCCATACATAGGTAAGTCATGATATGCAGCGTGGGTTTGTATACTGTACTACAGTACATGTATGCTATGGCTTCGCTGGAAAACCAGTCTTATGGTGGGCGACTGAATGTCATAACGCATACCATGCATGATACATACATAAACTGGAACTTGTGTTTCACTGTTGAAGGAATGTGTTAACCTGGTACAAACTCAAGACTCGGTTTGTCACAACTTGTTACATATGCCCCCACGTCGCCCCCGCCGAAAAAAAACCATGTAAATTCGTGAATCTGTATCACTTATTTAGTCATGGTGTTGGAACTGGGATGTAATCCTTTATTGCCAGAAAAGGGTCCTTCACTGAATGAACAGCTCCAGATAACGAATTAGTTATGGAGTATTGTCACTCCATCATTTCTGAAGCAATTCTGTATTTCAAAAGTTTAATTGTGTAAAATAGAATCACACTACTGTTTACACATCAGCCGACCGCACTTATTGAATAGTTTGCTGCTTCTAGATGAAAAATAATGGAAAATAATAAAATATGCTATATTTGTGGTCGGTTTATTGTTTTCTGTAGCATGATAAAGATACCACAAATTTTTCATTGCTTTTTGATACTCACTACTTCGGATTTCAATTGGGTTTTTGGCAATTTTAATTGGGTATTTATGCAAATACGCACCTTATCTGGAGCTCTGCACAGGTTGATCTGGGTATACACTGGCCACAAATGGCATAGGCCACCTTACTTCAGTCACATTGACACTCGCATTTGAAGTTGCTGAGTGGTGTGACATATGCACATAAACGACCTGATAAATGGTGTCTTATTAATCACATGTTCTTTCTGGGTTACTTAAGCTAGTTGACAAACATCTGAAATAAATAGAAAATGATGGATGTTTTTTATGCCCAACTTGTGTGGCCCCTGTGCCCAATGTCAAGGTCAAATTACTTTGAAATTTACCATAAAGTTTTTTTTGGTTTAGTTTAAAGTTTTTAAGAACAGTATATCTCTGAAACCACTTTGGAAATTTACTTGAAACTTCACATGTGTGTTTATCATCATCCATATTTTCATTATATGCTCAACCCTTGCTGCCCCTGTGCCCAATGTCAAATTACTTTGAAATTTAAGCTTTATTTTTTTTTAAATATTTGATTGTATGTGGACGGGTTGAAGCTTTTTTGCTTTTTTGTATTAAAAGTTTTTATGGTGGGGGAGGGGGTCATTATGTTTTAACCTGTCCGTCTGTGCGTCCGTAAGGCAAATGTGTTTGAAGTTTTCAATAACTCCTTAGCTCCTTCACCAATTTCAATAATATTTGCCCACAATATCTGTAGGGATGCTGCTTCATTTTGCGTACGACCCATGCCCGAACACCCAAGGTCAAGATCACTGGGGACTTATGTTCACCTTGTTTGTTAGGCAAATGCGTTTTAAGTTTTTAATATTTTCTCATTAACTCCTTAACTCCTTCACCAATTTCAATAATATTTGCCCACAATGTCTAGGGATTAGCTTCGTAATAATGATGCCTGTTTATTATCAAGGCTGCAGGTGGGGTTAGAACACCCGACTTCCAATCCGGAGGTTGTGGGTTCAAACCTCTCCTTAGGCATCAAAACTACTTTCATAGTGTTTCCATCCCACTGGTCTGTCGAATGAGACTTTAAACTGTGGCCCCGTCTCTATATGACCCTAGCTGTTGGTGGGACGTTAAACCCATTCACTTTTCTATGAACACATTTTCTAGTTTAGTACTATCAAATGCCTCGGTGGACTTGACATGTAGGCCACGGCCATCTGGTTTATATAAGTTGTATAATGTGTCGACATACCAGTGTTTTTGCTGTATAAAGGCCCATGTCGGTGTGTTTTTGCCAATATACATACATGTACCTTTATATTGGAATGTACATGTAATAAATCCGATTTTCTCATGACACTGGCATTATTGTATAAAGGCAAGGTGTATTAATAATAGTGGGAAGTATGTTGTGACGCTTCACTGCACGCTGACTAGCTGTAATGATCAAGTTGCAATGTACATGTACACAGATTTTTAGAAGCTCTTTGTGTTTGTTAGCATTCCAGATAAGGACCGTATCCTGGTTGGGTAATATTGTAATATTTTCGGCCACTTTTTCGCAAGTAAACATGCAGATTGATAGTTCTTTAGAATCGTCTCTGCGAGACGATTCTAAGGAACTATCAACCTGCATGTTTTTGCGAAGGCGGATATGTGGTGCGCTGTTTATGCAGCTTATCTAGAGCGAGACGTGTGTGACATTCACTCCATGTATACTGCACTCGGTGGTCTAGTGGTGTTGGTGAACACGGTATTGGAAATATTGTCTTGAATTAATACTGCAGACAGCCGGAAAGATTTCTGTGTTTTCGTAAATGCGACCTAGTTCTGCTCAACATCACAAAGGTATTAAATAATTTTGAATTTTCTCGGTTTGTATCAAGTGGTGTGATGTTTTCGCGATAAGGATTATGTGATTATACATGTGGATGACCTATATTAGTTGAGTGGTGGCTTTCGGGACAATACAAACAGAACTTTCTTTGTTCACGTCAAATTTAATTCAACTGCATATTGTCAATTTGTGCATATTCTCTTACAAGTCGGGTTGGCCATTGCACATGGAAGTTAAATATATGCAGGTATTTGTAATTAATATTTTTCTTATTTTCATGAACATGTATGTTGTAAATGTATATATATAGTAAATACTTGTATATCACTATATGTTTATTTGTAATTAATACCCGCAAGGGTCGTGCAAGCATTATGTATAGATAGACGTCATTTTCGCTACGTGATGGGAAGATTATTGGTGATTTGTAACCAGAGAATTTTTTAAATCAGTCGACTATATTTAATAATTATTTTATATACTCTTGCTGTTTGTTGATTCCTTATTGAATATAAAATTTGTATTTTAAAGTTCCATTATTCCGTACTGAATATAAAAAAATATTTTAACCCTTAGACCGCTATCTTAATTTGTTGTCGTCCGCTGTTTATTTTCTGTTTTCCATTGTTATCATCAAAAACATGCTTTGACAGCACTTTAGAATAATTTACAACATGCTTTGAAAGCACTTTAGAATCATTTCCATTGGAAATCATTCTGAAGTGCTGTCATACTATGTTTTTATTGAGAAATAAGGCAAGATATAAAACAGCAGACGACAATTGTTGTGTGTAGCGGTCTAAGGGTTAAAGTTCCTCAATTTGATGGATGTGGTGTATACAGTACTGGTTCTATCCACATGATGCTAAACTCCACATAGTTCATTATTGCCTGAATATAAATTACCGATATGTTGCATCCTCGGCAATAAATGGTTTAATATTTTAAAATACAGAGATACGATAAGGCTGCATATCTCGTACGCTTGTGGTATGTAATATACATAACACAACAATTGAGGGATATGGATATGGATATGGATTGACGATTGCAACGATGTACAAATGTATGCATGTACATGTGTAGAGTATAGAGCACGGGAATTTTGATAGCTGACCCCTGTGTTATATTGGGCATGATTTCGTGCAGTCATTGGTGCATGACTTCACTTAAATTGCTGTTATTATGCAACATATGCCTAGGCTATAGACTGGTAGCGTTTATATATGTTTTATCATTTGATATATTTTTGCAAAGGAGTTTACTGTCGCCATATCCCTCAATTATTGTGTTATGTATATTTATCAATGACCAAATCATCCCAAATAGTTCTTCCAAACACAAGAGCATGAGGATTATTCATAGAACTGCGGAATTAATAGATATGACACCACATTTTATAATCTGATAAGATTGATGATTGTGTTAATGGTCTATGAGTCAGGTTTTGAATAAACATGGCCTTATGTGGCTATAATTTATCCACTTAACCAGTATTGGTATGTGACGTGTCATGATAAAAAGGGGTTATTGCGTTTATGACCCCGGTGTAGCACCTGATCAGGGCCTACACTGTTGGCTGTGACTGGATAAATGTGGCATGTGACATATACGAACAGTGTAGCCCCAGATCAGACTGCGTGGATGTCTGATCATAGTCTGCACTGTTCGCAAATCAGTCATTGAAACATCCGTTATATATCTTTGTCCGTGCACCGCAATGTAATGATATGACATATGCGAACAGTGTAGCCCCAGATCAGACCTGATCAGGGTCTGCACTGTTCGCAATTCAGTAATTGAAACATCCGTCGTTTACATGTATCTATATATCGTTGTCCACACACAGGAGTGTAATGATATGACATATGTGGACAGTGTAGCCCCAGATCAGACTGCGCATCCGTGCAGTCTGATCAGGGTCTACTCTGTTCGCAATTCAGTAATTGAAACAACCTCGTTTACATATATATCCTTGTCCGCACACAGGAGTGTAACGTGCAGACTGAATACAAGTGCCGTAAGTCCCATTTCTCCAGTCACACCACATGTTTGTATCAGCCTAGTATGTCTTGGAATTTCATTAGAATTGAGTCCTGAGGACTCAATTCTAATGAAATTCCAAGACATACTGTGTATACTAGATGCTGAGGAGTTCTACTGGTCACAAACCCTGTAAAGTAGGCCCCGTTTTGTCATGGGCAACTACCTACTTGGTTCAGTCATGCAGTGACCAAAATGAGGTCTATGCTGGGTTTGTGAACATTCAGTAGTTTTGCAATAGCGTACTATAGGTATATCAGCTATGATTATTATCCCTTTCCCTGTTTTGCGATATTTCGACTCTTCCAAATCCAAGACATCTGAATCAAATGCTGGGTCAAATGATGGTTAAATTATCTGATAGAGTAGAAAACATTGTGGGAAAAGGAGAAATTGCTTGTTACAAGCAATTTCTCCTTTTCCCACAATGTTTTCAAAAGACATCTTCTGCAGAGGCGTGAAAAGTTGTTTCTATCAGGAAAAGGGTTAAATAACACACCTTTTTTTTAGGAAAATATGTTTATATAAGGTACTATGGTCATTTCATTTTCTTTGTGGGTATAAAAAGCACTATTAAGTTTCATTGCAACTGTTTACTAAAGTAGTTTGATCAATAAGAATGATATAATGTACAAGTTGAATGAATATATTGAACCACTTATACTGTCATATATACGGTAATAGACTGTAACGTGAAATATACATGTAGGTGTGTTTCATGTTACCTGAGATATAATGTATATATGTACAGCATTATAGTCAATAACATAACAACTGAGAATAACGCCATATCCGGCATTTCCAACCAGCTTAGAATATTGACAAATATTAAATATCATGTATTAATGGTATTACAACTGAAGTGGGGAGATTCATTGATCCAACAGAATATAATATAATATTGCTGTACTGTTTCAATTAGGTACATATATTTGTAAGTAATTGTTGCAAAACAAATTGTTGATAAGTTGAAGAATGTCCTTGGCTGATGTATGGAGCCAAGATAGATTGTTGGTTGATTTTCCCATGTGTGCTACCTTGAATTATTTCACTGATAAAAGTCTTGGTGTAGCATTACCTTACAGGTGAATCATACAAACAGTATCTGCTCATGAGAAAATGGGCCTTAACTCTTTGCATGCTAGCGGTGAAAATAACATCCAACAAATTATGAGTATGTTTCTTATTTTTCTCTGTAAATATGTCTTGGAATTTCATTAGAATTGCGTCCTCTGGACGCTATTCTAATGAAATTCCAAGACATATTCATGATATTTATAGGGAGAAATAAAAGAAAATACAATGAATTGTCGTCTGCTATTTTTGAACTATTTATAGCCCACACATTTCCCAGCATGCAATGAGTTAATTCCAGACAAAGAATGGAAGTTGAATGTAACTGAACAGCCTGATTATGTGATACAGGATGTAACTTTTTTAACACCAGCAATTGTTATATGACTCAGCACTGCAGATAAGGAATTAGTAATTGAGTATTTTGACTCCATCATTTCTGAAGCAATTGGGCATTTCAAAATTTGGAGACAATTCTAATGAAATACCAAGATGTGTTTTCACGGAAAATAAGAAAAATATGCTATAGTTGTGGTCTGTTTATTGTTTTCTGCAGCATGATAAATGTACCACAAAATTGTAATTGCTTTTTGATACTCGCTACTTCTGATTTCAATTGGGTTTTTGGCAATTTTAATTGGGTATTTAAGCAAATACGCAGCTTATCTGGAGCTCTGGGCTTTATATTGATTTATATTTAGATGATGGTGTGATGTAGACAGACAGAAATGTACTTAGAAACAAAATTGCTACCCCGCTCCATACCTCACGCGAGGGTAGCAATTTAACCACATCTCTTTAAACGCATGGAAGAGGCATTTTTGCAATCGGTTATCCCGCGTGTTTGATATGTTAGCGATATAAACCTGTCAAAGCTGTATCAATAAATTATTGATAAAGAACATACACTTGCAGAAATTGGTTATTGTACCATGTCATGGTGTTTATCTGACATTTACATGTATATCTTGTAAATTTGAAAGCTTCATTTCGTTATGTTGAATGTTGAACAACAACAAGAGCGAAGATGCCTTCCATGGGAAAATGATTTCCCTGTTCTATTATATTTGGCAATTTACTAGTTCTACATCAACAATTATTTGTTTAAAGGTATAAACTCTACAGTTTACTAAATTTTTACCTACATGCAACAGGTTTGGGTATTCACTTCTGTTACTCACATTTTTTGAATGGGTCAAATTGTAGCCGTAGATAATATATCGGGAGGCAATTATTGTAGCTAATATGTACTAAGCCTGTTTGTGGTGAATAATTTGCATGTACATACATACATTCAAGGTGTATGATCACGTGGTACTAACAACAACAGCCCCGTGCAGGCACCGGGGCGGGATCAACTGATCCTGAGAATAGTGCTGCAGTAGCCATTGCTTGTCGTAAAAGGCGACTAAACTGGCTTAACGATTGGGTTCATACTTTCCGAAACACACTATACCGGAATTGGCCCTCATGTACATTTTTGGCTTTCTTGTATGTGAGAGTTGAGTCAGGCTATGCCCCATATATAAAAGTAAGATTAGCGCTAATCCTATTACTTTTAGGGGATGGGATAAATGATGCTGGTGTGGCGAGGGCCTGGCACCAGATCAGGTTGTTCTAATTTCAGGACTGAATATATATTTTGATTGTAAATATTGAGTTCTGAAGTTGGGATTTACCCCCCTCGGACAGGTGGATACGGGACACGACCCCGTTGACCCGTCTGCGTGTAGACTCCCTGAGGCTTGTACCTCTATGTCAGAAAAGCGGACGTTAAACCCTATTCACTCACTCACTCACTCACTAACAACAACAACCAGTACTGAAACTTCCAGAATCCATCCGATTCACAGTACGTATTCTTTTATATTGTCCCTATTACGTAATGGATTTTGATGAAATATGGCGCATCAAACGCATCTTGTTAAGCTGCATTTGGTGGTTTCTATACTTTGGCCCAAACTTCTGTCGTTTTTGCGAAGAATCAATTTCCGTGTCAGTAGACACGGAAATTGATTCTTCGCAAAAACGACATAAGTCTGTGCCGAACTCCCTGGACGACCAAATGCAGCTCATGAAGACGCGCTTGCTGCATATATTTCATCAAAATCCGTTTCATATTAAGGAAAATATAAAATAATACTTACTTTGGAGTGGGCAAGATTTCAACACTTTCAGCCACTGTTGTTGTTGTTATAACCACATGATCATGCACCTTGACATTGTGTTGTGGCATATGCTGTCACATCGTAACATGTCAGAAGCGGGCTAGGCATGTCAACATGACATGCTAATGTGTGGCTGTCACTGGAGACACTTGCGCTTATGGTATTTGTGAACAACCTAACTACTGATCTGCTGATGCACCACACCAGCCTGATATTTAGGATTGCAAATTTATTAGGATTTACAACTGACAGTGACTGAATGGTGATCAGTGCAGACCCTGACCAGACTGTGCAAACTCACATTCTGGTCTGGGTCTACACTGGTTGCAAAGACAATAAGCCCATTTTCTCCAGCCACGGTATGTTGTGTTCTAAATATTATCAAACCCACTGGAGTAAGAATAACATCTATCACACCAGTCAACAACAGTTTCTAGCACAATGTCATACAGTTGGCGACCTTCTAACCCTTAGAACATGCATGGGGAGGAGGATGTACAAAAATTGTCATCTGCTGTTGTTTAGGTGAAATGTACGCAGGCTTTGATCCCATTAGGTTGGTTGGGAGCATGCGGAGGGTACATTGAACAGTGGGATTCTTCATTACCAGAATCCAGATATATTATACCAGTTTTAAAAGTAATAGGATTAATACTAATCCTATTATTTTTGGGGAGTGGGGCTAAGTTACTCTGGTGTGGTGAGAACCTGGCACCAGGTCATGTTATTCTAATTTCAGGGCTGAATCTATAGAGGATATTCATATTTTTGCAACGAATATGACATATATGTTCATCGAATGGTGTGAAATGTCCATATTTCATAGGCACTCATGAAATATGGACATTTCACACCAGGCACTCATGAAATATGGACATTTCACACCATTCGATGAACATATATGTCATATTCGTTGCAAAAATATGAATATTCTATTTATTATATACCGCTCCATGGAAATTAGCAGTTGTTTAGACTGTACGGTAATGAATGTGTATTTGCAGCCTATTTGTAGTCCGGCACTGCAGATGCGCGTAAGTTGTTTATTTCATCGATGAGAACATATGACTTTTATTTACATCGAATAACTATGTATTTCATGGGTAGGTATATAATAAATATTATTTCTGTAAATATTCAGTTCCGATTTAGAAATATATTGATCCTGTTAACCCTGTCTAAAATTACAATAGCTGTTGACAGGCTGTTAAACACCATCAAATAAATAAAAACAGATCAATTAAAATGATGTGTTAAACACTTACATGTGAGATACTATTCTTTAAAAAATCTCCCTCTTCATTTCTTCTAAAAATTATATACCTAGTACTTTTGTTGCCACACATTTGAACCATCTCATATGCTGCACCTTTAGCCCTTAACCCTTAGACCGCTACTCACTACAATTGTTGTCTGCTTTTATATCTTGCCTTATTTCTCAATAAAAACATGGTTTGACAGCACTTAAGAATCCTTTCCAATGTGCTGTTAAAGCATGTTGTAAATTATTCTAAAGTGCTGTTAAAGCATGTTTTTGATGATACAAATGGAAAATAGAAAATAAACAGCAGACAACAAGAAAAATATAAGGATCTAAGGGTTAAAAGACGGGAACCGAAAACTGTTGTATGCTATTGTTTCATATTTTATCTTCCATAAAAACATGGTTTGACAGCACTTTAGAATCATTTCCATTGGAAATGATTCTAAACTGCTGCCAAACCATGTTTTTGTTGAGAAATATAGAAAACATAAAATAATCAGCAGACGACAAGATTGAATTCCGCATTATAAGTGTTAGACAGCCATGAAGTAAAGGCACAGTTTTATGTTACATTGTTTCACATCTGAGTTACCATGTACCGGTATACATACATATACATGCCTGTGGGCAGTGTTTTGATTTGTGTCATGTGGACTGATTTATGATCTGTGTTGTTGTTTGTTTAACCCTTCATAGGCAGGAAACAAACAGTTAATATGATTTTATAAGTCTATGCTCAAATGAGTAGTCACAACATATACATTCATGTACTCGTAAAGGTGTATTCTGAATACAATACATTAGATGTTCCACTTCATGTAAGTATTTGGGTGGTCAAGCAACATTTGTACGCTTTTCAATCATAAACCATGTTCTGGAAGTCTGATTTTGTGAGGTTTGACTGTATGATTGTGTATACTGTGAAGAAATAAGAAAACACTGTAAATATGTTCGTATCTGGAACACTTGCCGTTGTAAGATTATTGATAAATGTCAACACTGCAGCAAGCTGCTAAAAAATATTGTAGTCTGCATTGGTCTCTGCTGACAAAATATACTTTGGGGAGTTTGTAACCAGTTTGTAACCAATGTCCCGTATTTATTCTAATAAACCCCCCCGGAGGTTAGGTAATTTTCGGAATTACATTTGGAATTAGAATTGCATAAATACACAGCATCATGTGTGCTTTTTCAAAGTCAAGAGATCTTAACCCTTACACTGCTAAATTAAATTTTGTCGTCTGCTGTTAATTTTTTATTTTTCTCGTTAAAAACATGATTTGACAGCTATTTAGATGGAAATTATTCTGAAGTGCTGTCAAACCATGTTTTTATTGAGCAAGAAGGCAAAATATAAAGCAACAGTAGACAACAATTTTCGTGCTCGATCAGCAGTCTGAGGATTAACAGTACTTCAGAAGCATTAACCCTTACAACGCTGAATTAAATTTTGTCGTTTTTTTTTGCTTCTTTTTTCTTTTTCTTAATGAAAACACATTTTGCCAGCAGAGACGATTCTCATGCGCTGCCAAAATATGTGTTTGCTATGGAATAAGTTATATGAAAAAGGGAGGCGACAATTACGGTTCCTGCCTTTTAAGGGTTAAGTTACAGTGAGGTAATGGCAATCAGTGTAGTCCCTGCCCATGATCAGGGGCTATGCTAATCACACATACAATTATACAGTCAATGATCAATTAAGACTCGTTGAAAGCTATAGAGAATTGCGATTAGCATAGGCCTTGATCAGACTGCACAGAGGCAAAGTTTGATCTGGGGCTACGCTGGTGACACACGTTGTACTACAGTCGTTGATAGATCAAAACTGTCATTTAGAGTGACGGCTATGTTCAAATGAGAGCACGGTGATCATCGTATGCCCTGATCAAACTGTCTGCAGGCACAGGCTGATCTGGGGATACACTGGTCACACACGTCAATAATCAATCGTAACTGTTATTCGGACACAAACATGAACTCATCCACTCAGTCACATCTAAATCAAATGTGTTCACAAGTGGCATATAAATACTTACATGGACAGGGACTACACTAATACCAGCAAAGTCCATGATCAGTCTACATGTACACTGTTTTATCTACGATTTTGGGTTTGTGTGTCAAATTGGTCTTTTCTGAAAAGATGGCATGTCATCCTATGGAAAAATAATAACATTTCTGAATTTTGCTATGTCAAATTCCAAAAATGTGTGTATTTAACGCACGATGTCCTGGTGCTGGTAACAAACAAACAAACAAACAAACAAACAAACAAACAAACACCAACAGTGTCGGACAATGTTCTATGAGTGCCATGTACATGCATATTGCGGTATGCGATGCGATCGCATTACAAGTGTATGATTTCTGCTATTGATTTTCGCCGTCATCTATTTGGCGATAATGTCTGAAGAGATAACAGTCGATTTGTGCTGCCACTTCTTCAATGTACAATGATGTACGGCTATTGTTTTGGTGTAGACGTGCCGTGGCCTAGGGGATATTGCATTACACTTCAATAGTATATGCGAGGTTGTGAGTTCAATCCTCACCCTAGGCGTGTAAAATACTGTCCATCCCACTGGTCTGTCGGATGGGACTTTAAACTGTGGTCCCGTCCGCACGACCTTAGCTGTTGCGGGGACGTTAAACCCATTCACTTTCAGTTTTGGCGTAGACGTGGTAATTTACCCTTAGAATGTGGGAAACATAAATTGTCGTCTGATGGTGTTTTATATTTGGTTTTCTTGCTCAATAAAAGCATGTTCTGACAGCACTTCAGAATCATTTCCAATGGAAATGATTCTAAAGTGTTGTCAAAACTTGTTTTTGATAAGAAAAATAAAAAATAAATAGCAGACGACAAAATTTAATCGGCGTATACCTGGGATTGTCAGCCAGCCATTTGGTGAAGCGGCCATTTTCGGCTATTTTGGGGAAAATTGCGCATTATTATTGCAAGCAGACTTGGAAATTTTAAATTTTACTCTACGATACATTATATATATGTAAATAAAGTAAAAAAAAAAGAAAAGAAAATTCCCAGCAGATTTTTCACCTAGTATTTCATCTTTATATTTGCAGGTGTGCACGCACAATGTAGCGATGTGGAAGCCGTCCGTCCTGACTTAGAGTGTGTGTGCAGCTGTGTGTCTCCACCCCACCCCGCCCTTCTATCCCTGGGTACTGAAAGGTGAGCAACTTCTACAGCTATAGACTAGTGTCCTTTCACCTGCTTCATGCTGAAGATATACAATTTTAACCCTTAAATGGCCGGAACCGAAAATTGTCATCTGCCGTCGTGTCATATTTTTTCTCAAGAAAAACATGGTTTGATAGCACTTTAGAATCATTTCCATTTTAAAATCATTTTCAATGGACACAATTTTAATTCAGCATTGTAAGGGTTAATCATGTTATTGGAAAGTGAACCATAGCGACCACTATACCAGCATTCTACGTTTCCAAACGTTGAATATCTCGTGAATTGTTAGTCGGATCATTATCAAACTTCATTGTGATCATTCTCTATCAATCTCCAATGCACAGGACGGCCAAGATCTACACTGATTGCAAATCGACCATTGCTGGTGGAAGGAAAGGCACCTTACAGTATGTTCGACCAGTGTAGTCCCAGATTAGCCTGTGCATTCGCATTCACCTAGTCTGATGATCGAGCGCCTACACTTTCCACTGTTCACTGTAGCTGAATGTTATTGTGTTGCATAATAAGTTATTGTAATCTCTGTGTTTTCACTTTATGACTCCAAATCATGAAATGACGACCATCGTCTATACTGGCCACAAATGTCAGCGTAACCGGTTTATCTTCTGACAACCCACTCTGCATTGCATTCCAGTCATTTGCTGATGATGCTGGTGAGATTTGGATAATTCCAGATAAATACTTCCACTTTGTACTATACCTGTAACGATAAACAAACGAGTGCACAGCTGAGAAAACCTGATATGCTACATGTTTTGTTCTGATCCATTTTCGGCACAATCCGAATATGCTAGAAAGTGAAGGAACAGATTAGCAAAAATAATTTAACCCTCAGACTGCTACACACACAATTGTCGTCTGCTGTTGCTTTTATATCTTACCTTATTTCTCAATAAAAAACATGGTTTGACAGCACTTCAGAATCATGTCCATGGAGATGATTCTGAAATGCTGTCAAAGCATGTTGTGAATTATTCTAAAGTGTTGTCAAAGCATGTTTTTGATGATAAAAAATGGAAAATAAACGGCAGACGACAAAAAAAATAAGATAGCGGTGTAAGGGTTAAACATATTAATTGTATCGTATTTCAGAAGCGAATGTGCTTCTTGGAGCATTACAGATGCATTACAAAATTGGCTCGCCCGTTTTATGCGGTGTATGATGGATCATGATGTTTTAGACAATTGGGAATGAAATAATATGCAGCAGACAAAAAAATTTAATTTGACATTTTCATGTTTAATGATCAGTATACAATTCATGTTTGAGAAATTGTGGATACAAAATATACAGCAGACGACAACATTTAATTTGGGGTTGTAAGGATTATCCCTTAGAATGTTGGAAACCAAAATTGTTGTCTTCCGTTTTATCGATTCTATCTTCCTCATAATTCTAAAGTGCCGTCAAACCGATGTTTTTGTTGAGAAAGATGGCATATAAAAAATGAACAGCAGACGGCAAAATTTCATTTGGTATTATAATGGTTAACCCTTAGACCGCTACACACAACAATTGTCGTCTGCTGTTGTTTTTCATCTTTTCTTATTTCTCAATAAAAACAAGGCTTGACAGCACTTCAGAATCATTTCCAATGGAAATGATTCAGACGTGCTGTCAAAGCATGTTGTAAATTACTCTAAAGTGCTGTCAAAGCATTTTTTGATGATAAAAATGGAAAATAGAAAATAAACAGCAGACGACAAAAAAATTAAGATAGCAGTTTGGGGGTTAATGATCAATATTATGTCTGGTCATCAGGATGAAAAACTGCACCATCTCCAGTATAAGTGCATCTTGCATCAATATTTTTATCATGCACGATCTAGTCGCCTTTAGATACATTCGATGTCAGGCCGGCGTACTGTCTTACAAGTTCAATAACTTGTCTCAGTACCAGACAGCTGTTGTTTGATTCATGGCTTGTTACAGCATATGTGGTTCTGTCGGCCTCGGATCAGTTTGCAATTAGTGTTTATACCGTGTGTGCATTTATTTATAATTCGCCCTACTTTCTAAACCAATCGTTGGCCTGTATCACGCTCACTTATTTCACATATTTCAAGATGTAACCCCAATAAGATTTACGGTATTTAGTACCTGTTCGACAGCAAATGGAAAAATAAATGATTACTCCCTCAAAGTATACTTTGCTAGATAAGTATACTTTGCAATTATGATGAAATCGGCTACTGATATGTTGGTTGGATCTTTACGAATTTTCATCAATGGCTGCCTCACAATGATGACTGCACCGGGGGCCTGCCATTGGCAGTGGGTGAGACACTCCCTGTAGCCGATTTCATCAACATTGCAAAGTGTACTTTAGTAGCAAAGTATACTTTGAGGGAGAAATTTTCAATTTTATTATAAATTTATTAATTTTTATTACACTGAATTTATTACATTATCACAGCCAATTTGGCTGTGATAATGTAATAAATTCAGTATAATAAGTCTGCATACTTTTAATCATCAAATTATACCAATATATGCATTATACCAATATATGCAGTCGTTAGTTCTATATGAAATAATGCATTTCAGGAAAAATAAATGATTACTCGAAGTATACTGGTGATCGATGACCTTCTTACAGTATGATTTGCAAGCTACAGAATCTTGCCTATATTAGTGTACACACTAGTGTTCAACAAAACGGTAGATACAGTGGAACCTCTCTAAACCGGACACCCTGGGAGGTCCCCAGTGTGTCCGGATTAGAGAGGCTCCACTGCAATTACACGCTCCATCGACGGTTTGTTATTTTCAATCATGACACGATAATGACATAAATGACAGTGAAACCCATCTAAATGAAACACAATGGGGTCGCCAGGGTGTCCGGGTTAGAGAGGTTATACTGTATATGTGAACACTTGGAGGAAGCAGAATAAAAAAGAACACTGTTGTATTTGCTGCACCGTGTCTTTTGTATCATTGGTGAAGATCTATATAGGTTAAAGGCTGACTATGAAAGCCGCTACCCCATTAACCCTTACTAAGCTGAATTAAATTAACCCTTACTACGCTGAATTAAATTTTATCGGCTGCTGGAAATGTTTTATTTTCAATATTTCTCGATAAAAACCTGTTTTGACAGCGCATGTGAGAATTGTCTCCGTGGAGACGATTCTCATGTGCTGCCCAAACGGGTTTTTTGTTAAGAATTAAGGCAAAAATGAAAAACAGCAGACGACAATTTTCGGCTCACGCGTAGTGAGGGTTAAACACACCTACTAATTACTGTAGTCAGTTTGTCAATCCGGCGTCCTTGGTGCTAACACGTTTCAAAGATTTGCACCATTTTGCAATGTAATGTAACGAAGCGAAGCACGATAGACGGCTTTTCTGACACATTGGTGCTGGCATGTGCGCAGACATGGGCTGGGAAATTATGTAAATATCTGCGTACTACATGTAAGCCACTCCAGACATACAGGATGCAGATGTATTTTCTACATTGTAATACGCTCCACGGCGGACGTATGGGACATCGTGACGTTTGTGACCAGCATAGCCCCAGTTTACTATATCTGCATCTATTCTGTTCGCCATTTAGCCACTGAAGTAGTCTTCAGTATGGTATTTACCGGTAATTTATTTTTAGGGTCTAAACTGTTTAGTCATGAAGCAGCTTTAACTTTTTACATGCGGAGGATACATGTACATGCTTTTCCTGAAAGTAAAAAAAAAAAAAGCAACAAAAATATATGTTGTGTCCACCATTTGAGCTGAAACGGTGTCAAATCGATTGTCACAACGTATTTTTTGGATGAGAAGGGTATAATTATTCCTCATGCTATGGGTTAAACATTTAATCTTTTGTTACATTTGGGCTGTCGGCTGACACTATGGACCAGTGGTAACAACATATACTTTCGAGATGAAAATAGGGATTTTTTCTCGTAAAAGTTTCATATTACTATAATTTTATCGCGTCTTTAAAGCTACATGCCCACTCAGTAGGCACAAACTCTTCTTTATATCAGAGACATCATCTAAGACATTTTCTGGCACAACAAACATTCATTCACCATTACCCCTTGTATTGATTGGCATTATTATACATTTAATATCAGACGTAAATTTCCACACCGATATCAGGGGTGATAATGTTAAAATGTTAACAGACATTACTATGTTTTCTTTATATTTATTGTTTGCTGCGTAATGTTCATATTTGTAATACGAAAATATTTCATTAGTATAAATAATTAAAAAATATCATGCCTCATCATTTGTATATGAAAATAGCCTGTTACCACCGTGAGTCACTATCAGTAAAATAACTACTACTAAATGATTATATCTGTGTAGCGGGCACACGTAATTTTTAGAACCTTGTGGAATAGTGACACAATTCTACACTTATTTAATTCCTATACAGAACATTTTGTGCCTACTGAGTAGGCATGTACCTTTAATGGGTTAAACATTGATTGTGTTACTGCCATCAGCTTCTGATGCTATTGATGGAATATACTGGAAGATCAGGAACTGATATTGGTGCAAATGCAACCGTGTCATTTGTGGCTATGACTGGAGAAATGAGGCTTATGGGATTGTTTACCCGTGTCGGCCCAGATAAAATAGCACACTCCTGTAACAATCTATAATGTTTGTTAGAAGCATGATGGCTGTTTCGTTGATGGAACGACTAGCAGTGCAGATCCTGATCAGACTGTGCGGATGCACAGGCTGATCTGGATCTACACTGGTTGCAAAACCCATAATCACAATTTCTACAGACAGTCACGCAGCCACATTTTTCTCAGCTGGCTTCAATACATTTATAAATGTGAGCTGTTCTGATAAGCCTGTGTCTGTGCAGTTCGTTTTAGAGAGGCACTTTTCAGACAGTAAACCATTTCTTTGGTACCCGATTTAGCCATATGTCAATGCTGTCTGCACAGAGCAGACTCACTGGTTTATAAGCAAATTACTTGCGACATTTGCAGATATTATAGATTTTGATCCTCTCTGACTTTATTGGATTAAAATATCAAATTGGTAGCATTTACCTTCCTTTACTGATTGAATGGCCAACATTGTAGACCCTTATCAGACTGCACGAATGCGCAGCACGATCTGGAGCTATGCTGGTCAAACATCATGAAGACCCTTTTCTCGACTGGGACCCAAAATGTCATTTTCTTTCCGGCTTAGTTCTCATCAGTGCAATAGGAACTGGCTGTGAGAATGATAAACGTGCTAAATGATCAGGATCTATACTGGTCACAGATGCCATTATGTGTTTGGTCTCCCCGCCCGCCAGTTTCTCATCAGCACCAGACAACTTGTAAGAGGAAGCCTGTAGGGATATTGTGTCTAGATGGAAACAACTGTGAGTTCCAGATAAGTTTTGTATCTAAAGAGTATTATTATATATCCAAAGATATCAAATTAAATGCGTATTTTACTTTTACAAGTGTGTTATTGATGTTCATCCTTCTAAAATAGGGAATAAATGTTTTCTTTAAATTCACTTATCTGAGCTGCAAAAAGCAAACACAGTACTCACTACTCATTTTGAAAATCAATGCGTATTTTTACATTGCTGTGACTATTTTGTACTCCCACTTTTGATAATTAATGCGTATTCTGCTAAAGTAAGTGCGTAAAATACGCCAATACACACCTTATCTGGAGCTCTGAGTCTACATGTATGTTACCAGTGGTGGGCCGTTCTGATGACTGTCAGTTCCTGCAGCGAATTTTCTGTCGCCAGACTTGCAGAGCTGGTGCTGACCAATTGCTAGTCTTATTCCCCAATAAGAATGTCACATCCTCGGCATGAAATGGGTTAAGCTATCAAGCCATTCAACATTGACAATGTACATCTGTTCATGCCTGGTACAGGGCTCGAACCGACGAAAACCAATGCTTGACCACTACACTATCAAGCCGTCTCGCGTTTGATACAGACTAGCAATTTGTCAGCACCAGCTCTGCAAGTCTACATTTCACATTAACATTGTTTTCTTGTAAACGATTATTGGATTTACATTGTTTAGTGAAACGGCCCCCTGTATACATACAACTGGAAATGGGTTAATTCAAACCATATATCGAAACTGGCTGCCAACAATTCGCAACAACAGAGGCGGCAGAAATTTTAATTTGTTCCATATGGCACAGATTGTGTTGCCTGTTTATATAATGTATAATTCAGTTATGCCAATAGCACTTTCAGAATGTGAATCCGCTACTGATTTACACATTTTCAAGTGGGTGGCAGGTGGGAGCACGCGATGGGTAATTTAACGATCGGGGTTCATCCTTACCGGAATTCCGACTGGAGACCTGGTTTGGCCCTCACATACGTCTTTGGCATTTTGTATGTGACAGTTGAATCTGGTTATACCCCTTATGTGAGTATTACGATAATCGTAATCCTATTTTAGGGGAAGGGGCCAAGTGACTTGGTGTGGTATGGACCTGGCACCAGGTCAGGATATTCTAATTTCAGGGCTGAATATATTTATTCTCGATGTAAACATTCCGTTCTGTTTTTGGGATTTTCCCCCCAATGAGCAGGTTAAAATGGGATCGAACCCGTTTGCCCGGCCTTGCATGACCGTAGCTGTTGATAGGCCGTTAAACACTAATAAACAAACAAACAAACAAACACACACATTTTCATATTTCTGTTTACAAACCTATTTGTGGGTGGAAGGTGGGTGCAAGCGATGGGTAATTTAACGATCGGGGTTCATCCTTACCGGAATTCCGACTGGAGACCTGGTTTGGCCGTCACATACGTCTTTGGCATTTTGTATGTGACAGTTGAATCTGGTTATACCCCTTATGTGAGTATTACGATTATTCGTAATCCTATTTTAGGGGAAGGGACCAAGTGACTTTGGTGTGGTATCGACCTGCCACCAGGTTAGGTTATTCTAATTTCAGGGCTGAATAATATGTTTCTCGATGTAAATATTCAGTTCTGATTTTGGAATTTTCCCCCCAATGCAGCAGGTTAAATCGGGATCGAACCTGTTTGCCCGGCCTTACATGACCTTAGCTGTTGATAGGCCGTTAAACACTAATAAACAAACAAACAAACAAACCTATTTTGGCCATAAACGTGCATGTTGTGAAAATGCTTTACAGTTGCTTTTTATACATTCATATTTCATAAGCTACAGTAAAACCTCATTAAAGCGGACACCCAAAGGACTCCATTGTGTTTAATTTAGATGTGTATCTGCCTCGCTTACTAACCAATCTAGTTTAGATTGGTTTCACTGTAATTTATGTTATTGTCGTATCTGTGATTGACTGAAAATGACAACAATTGTTCGTGGAGGGCATACATACAGTGGAACATCTCTAAATCGGACACCCTGTGGACCTCCCAGGGTGTCTGGTTTAGAGAGGTTCCACAGTACTGGGGACCTCCCAGGGTGTCCGGTTTAGAGAGGTTCCACTGTACCGGGGACCTCCCTGGGTGTCCGGTTTAGAGAGGTTCCACTGTATAAATATTTTCTTTTCATCATCAGAAGTATGGCCAGGTATTCTAAAAAAATATATATTTTTTCCTTTCTTCGTTGAGAAATAAGAAAAATAGAAAAGACAATACTTCAAAATGTTCACACACCTTAGTGTTATTATTAACCCTTACATCACTATCTTAATTTGTTGTCGTGACAGCACTTTAGAATAATTTACAACATGCTTTTGAAATCACTTCCGAATCATTTCCATTGGAAATGATTCTGAAGTGCTGTCAAAACATGTTTTTATTGAGAAATAAGGCAAGATATAAAAGCAACAGCAGACGACAATTGTTGTGAGTAGCGGTCTAAGGGTTAAGAATGTAATGGTAAATATGCCATCTTTGTATTGGAAAATTGCTTATCAGTTGCCTCCATATACCTGGATTCTTCAAGAGTGTTTACAAATTCATCGGTTTCAGGACTGTATCCCAACTATGGGAGCTGTTCCTAAACAGTTTGCACCTGATGATCTAGCTGTGCTTGTATATGGTCGATTGATTAGTGAGTCATCCCGAACTAATCGTTGGCTTCAACTCCGGGAACACAGTTTGTAATGATGTAGACGGATCACTATAGCGCTATCCCCCCCTCCCCCCCCCCTGTCACAAAACTAATCTTTTTAAACTGTCATCCCGTCTCTATATGACTGTTGCTGGGACATCCACCCACTCACTTTCATTTTTTCATCATCTGTATTCTGACAGTGTTGGCCCATGCCATTATACATGACCACAGGAGGGTCCAACCAGATCAGGAGCTTGACTGGCCATAAATACGCTACATATCACCATTGTTAGTCGCCAATCAGTTTTCAAACTACATTGTACTTGGTACAAATAAATTTGGAAATACAGTGAAGCCTCTCTAAAGGTCCCCAGGGTGTCCGGTTTGAGATGTTCCACTGTAAATCAGGCATATGACCATTCTGGGACATACTTGTGTCTTTGCAATCATGAACATGCATTACCGAGAAACCTCTCAAAATGAGATCACGTATGTTGTCTTGGTGTCCGGTTTAGAGAGGTTCCACGGTAGTGTAGTCTGTTTCTTGTTGCGTAAGATGTACATGTACTGGCCTACACTGCTGCAACAGATTCTGCATGATGTACATGCCCAACCAATGAACCAACCAATCAAGCAACCAATCAACCAATCAATCAATGGACCTGTTACAGATATTGCTGTGCTGTGTATGGTGACCGCGCCTGTGCTGGCCTGCCCTACTACAGTGGTGGAGTGATTCTCCACAACGTCACATGGACAGACTGCAGACAACAAAACGACCACGATTAGACTTACCAAGTAAGTGCAGACTTTCACTATCGTGAACATCTCCATCAACTGACACATTCTGAAAGGCTCAGGGTGTAAAAGATGCATAGAAAGTGAGAAAATTAATCATTAAACAATTATTTAAATTTGTCTCTTATTTCTGAACCCATGAGTCACCTGATAAGTAAGCTGGGGATGGTAAAGAAAATGTTTACAAGAGTATCGTTGCAGTTGGTACGGGAGCAGATTGCAAGAGTTGCCATTCACAACTAATTAAATTTAATAAATATTTGCCTAGAAAAAAAAGTTGAATATATTGCATCTTAAGTTTGAACATTTTTCGAGGGTGGGTGGGTGGGGGGGGTGGTAAACCCCCGGACCCCCCTAGCTGCCTCAATCACTTAATTGTATCCCACACACAACTGGGCTTCCACATCAGCTAGGCCTGGCGACGTCCCTGCATGTATTCCAGTGGCAATCAGAGGACCTATTCCCAATGGGCCGATACACACACAGCCCCTGATTGCTCTGCTCAATGATTCATTGAAATTACCCATACCATATGAGGTATACAATTTTATGGGTATACAAATATTCTAAATATTTTTCTGCAATTTTTCTCATTTCTCTTCAAAAGTATATACTGTGACCACTCATTTGAACCGTCTCAAATGGTGGCCACACTATAAACTTTAATCAGATTTTTCCATTGGCATTACCCCATTCGCTGCATTTATTCCAGTGGCGATCAGAGGACCTATACCCAATGGGCCGATGCACCCACGGCCCCTGATCGCTCTCCTCGATGGCCGCGATTGTTCTGTAGAGATGCCCATACTCAAAGATGTAGCAACAGTAGCCTTTTGTGATGCACAATCGACCTCGGAAATACATGAAAAGGTATGTGTGTAATTTAGGTTAAGTTAACCTTTAAGTTAAGTGCACAAATGCACTTCCCATAATTACCGTGAGGAACATTAAAATAGTTAACCTGGTTAACTATTTTAATGTTCCTCATGGTAATTATAGTAACGTGGGTAACTATTTTATTATTCCTCATGGTAATTAACCTGGTTAACTATTTTAATGTTCCTCACGGTAATTATAGTTAACGTGGGTAACTATTTTATTATTCCTCATGGTAATTATGGAAGGTGCATTTGTGTTGAACTTTTTTTGTCCTATATGACATAAAAACAAATTATAACTCGTAGACTGGTTAAACTGTAATAGTCAATTTGATACTTGTAAGCTGTAACAAATACATAATATTACAGGTTTAATACTTGACATGTAGCTTCCTTATGACATGTAGCTTCCTTATGACGTGTAGATGCGTAAAGTTACTTCCATTTTTTATTAGACCCTATCTTCCTATTTCAGAGTTTTGTCTTTTTTAACAAAATGTTTAGCAAGCGTACGTATCTAACTACATGTATACTATTATATCTATTTATGTTGGCAGGTGTTAAATGAAGCCGTGGGAGCTTTGATGTGGCACACTATTACCCTGACCAAAGAAGACTTGGAGAAATTTAAGAGTTTACGTGTGATAGTGCGGATAGGCAGCGGATATGACAATGTAGATGTGAAAGCTGCGGGAGATTTTGGTAAGTTTTCGTCCATAGATTGGACCAGAGAAATTGGTCTCCCCAGTCGATGTGTTAACACTTTCACTCATAAGTAACGGGAATGGATTTTCACAGGTTAATTTTTCGACCAGTCTAATTGTCACAAACTGATTTTCACACTAGTCCATTTATGAAAAGTTCTTTAAAAAATGAAAAATACTTGCGAAAAATGAAGATACTGATGAGAAGGCTCGTTACAAGCCGGCTCATCTGGATCTACACTGTTTGCAAACGCCACTGTAGAGGTGTGTAGTGTTGGAAAGGGTTAATGAACCATATCAGTCCAGATCTGAAGAAAAAAAATGGATATTCAATATTATCTTTGCGGCCAGTGCAGATCCAGACTAGAATGAGTTCTGCACACTACATTGTGGTAATATCTGGATGTACTAGAATTTAGCAACGTATATAATCAGAGCTCCAGATAAGGTGCGTATTTGCGTAAATACCCAATTAAAAGTAGTGGGTATCAAAAAGCAATGAAAAATTTGTGGTATCTTTATCATGCTACAGAAAACAATAAACAGACCACAAATATAGCATATTTTCTTATTTTTCCATGAAAACACAACTTGGTATTTCATTTGAATTGTCTCCAAGGAGACAATTCTAATGAAATGCCAATACATGTTTTCCTTTCGAAGCAAACTATTCAATATATTGCTGTCTGTTGATGTGTAAACATTAGTGTGATTTATATACCCAATTAAAATATTGAAATACCCAATTGCTTCAGATCTGATGGAGTGAAAATACTCCATTACTAATTCCTTATCTGGAGCACTGTATAATCGTTATTTTTATCCTGAATTGCAGGCATTCATTCTGTATGCTGTTCCCCTATTCCAATATCCCAACAATCTGACCTGGATTATTTCCCTTTAATAGTATCACCGACCACATTCTCGCAATAATGCAGTGCTCCCATAACTTTGCCCCTGTATTCATGTTGATACATGGGACACAGGAACACAGATCAACTATATCTGGCTGTCATCCTTAGTGAACAGTTGATAGTCTTATCTGTAACGTAGATGTTCTTACCTGTTCCACTGTGCAGGTATATGTTGCAATCACTAGCAACACTGCAAGAACTTCACAGTGCAGCATACCCACTGCCTGGTGCCCGAGTGCTATCAGTGCATACCCACTGCCTGGTGCCCGAGTGCTATCAGTGCATACCCACTGCCTGGTGCCCGAGTGCTATCAGTGCAGAGCTCCAGATAAGCTTTGTGTCAAAAGAGTATTGTACCCCATGATATCAAATTAAATGCGTAATTTATTTTGACAAATGGATTATTTTATTTTTTTATTGGTTATTTAATAGGAAAAACTGATCAAAAGAACTATTAAATTTACTTTAATAGCTGAGTTGCAATTTTTGCAGCTCAACTAAGTAAATTTTCAACTTTATTACAGTATTTCCACTACTCGATTTGAAAATCAATGCGCATTTTCACATTGCTGTGAGTATTTTCTACTCCCACTGTTGATAATCGATGCATATTCAGCTAAAATAAGTGCGTAAAATATGCCAATACGCACCGCACCTTATCTGCAGCTCTGCAGTGTTTCATGTTGCACGACCAGATTTTGAAAATCGTAGCCGAGACAGTGAGCTGCCAGACATTGCAGGTACAGCTGGTGAATTGTGAACCTAAATTGTTTACATTTCCCCACCCTTTCTCTCTTTTAGTTCATTCACTGTTGACATGCCCTCGTCTACGTTTACCACTGTCCCAACAATCTCACATGGGTTATTTCCCTTTGTGTGACCAGCCAGTGCAGTCCTGGTGAGACATGTGAAAGATTGGGAATTTCCTCGGCTGTGATCCCATAACTTTGCCCCTATAACTTTTTTGCTGGGGAAAATAAAAAAAATCACTTCAAAAAAAAAAATCAAAAAGGAATAGGATAAAAATAAACAATTGGCGATTACAATTTTCGAAGAAAAAAAAAGAAGATTTTTTTCCCCTGAAAATTGTAATTTTTTATCGCCAATTGTTTATTTTTATCACCAATTGCGAAAGTGGCGAACGCCAGCGGAATCCCTGTATTTGTGTTATACAAATGGGATATAGCAATACAGATTGAGTATGTAAGGCTGTCCTCCATTATATTCTGAAGATAACACATTTTACAGACAGAAAATTAAATTCTTTATCTCATTGTAAGTATATATTGTGACCACCATTTGAACCGTCTTGTCGAGACGGTTCAAATAGGTGGTCACAACATATACTTTAATTGAGAAGAAAAATAGAAAAGAAAATATTTCAAAAGGTTATCCCATTACTTTGCCCCTATATTTGTGTTGATATAGGGGTTATACAAATGGGATATAGCAATACAGATGGACTATGTAAGGCTGTCGTCCATAGTGAACAGTTGATAGTCATATCTGTTATATTAGATGTTATTAACTATTCCACTGGCAGCACAGTTCAAATGATCGTTACTCATGATACAGTTGTTACTGTTCCCCAATATTTGTGTTGATACAGGGCTTATACAAATGGGATATAGCGATACAGATTGACTATGTAAGGCTGTCATCCATTATATTCTGAAGATAACACATTTTACAGACAGAAAATTAAATTCTTTATCTCATTGTAAGTATATATTGTGACCACCATTTGAACCGTCTTGTCACAACATATACTTTAATTGAGAAGAAAAATAGAAAAGAAAATATTTCAAAAGGTTATCCCATTACTTTGCCCCTATATATTTGTGTTGATATAGGGGTTATACAAATGGGATATAGCAATACAGATTGACTATGTAAGGCTGTCATCCATAGTGAACAGTTGATAGTCACATCTGTAATATTAGATGTTATTAACTATTCCACTGACAACACAGTTCAAATGATCGTTACTCCTGAAACAGTCTCACAGCAGTTATCCCATAACTGTGCCCCTATATTTGTGTTGATACAGGAGGGCTTATACAAATGTGATTTATCGATACAGATACACTATGTAAGGCTGTCATCCATTATATTCTGAAGATAACCCATTTTACAGACAGAAAATTAAATTCTTTATCTCATTGGAAGTATATGTTGTGACCACCAATTGTCGAGACGGTTCAAATGGGTGGTCACCACATATACTTTAATTGAGAAGAAAAATAGAAAAGAAAATATTTCAAAGGGTTATCCCATAACTTTGCCCCTATATTTGTGTTGATATAGGGGTTATACAAATGGGATATAGCAATACAGATGGACTATGTAAGGCTGTCGTCCATAGTGAACAGTTGATAGTCATATCTGTTATATTAGATGTTATTAACTATTCCACTGGCAGCACAGTTCAAATGATCGTTACTCATGATACAGTTGTTACTGTTCCCCAATATTTGTGTTGATACAGGGCTTATACAAATGGGATATAGCGATACAGATTGACTATGTAAGGCTGTCATCCATTATATTCTGAAGATAACACATTTTACAGACAGAAAATTAAATTCTTTATCATTGTAAGTATATATTGTGATCACCATTTGAACCGTCTTGTCGAGACGGTTCAAATAGGTGGTCACAACATATACTTTAATTGAGAAGAAAAATAGAAAAGAAAATATTTCAAAAGGTTATCCCATTACTTTGCCCCTATATATTTGTGTTGATATAGGGGTTATACAAATGGGATATAGCAATACAGATTGACTATGTAAGGCTGTCATCCATAGTGAACAGTTGATAGTCACATCTGTAATATTAGATGTTATTAACTATTCCACTGGCAACACAGTTCAAATGATCGTTACTCCTGAAACAGTCTCACAGCAGTTATCCCATAACTGTGCCCCTATATTTGTGTTGATACAGGAGGGCTTATACAAATGGGATTTAGCGATACAGATACACTATGTAAGGCTGTCATCCATTATATTCTGAAGATAACCCATTTTACAGACAGAAAATTAAATTCTTTATCTCATTGGAAGTATATGTTGTGACCACCAATTGTCGAGACGGTTCAAATGGGTGGTCACAACATATACTTTAATTGAGAAGAAAAATAGAAAAGAAAATATTTCAAAGGGTTATCCCATAACTTTGCCCCTATATTTGTGTTGATATAGGGGTTATACAAATGGGATATAGCAATACAGATGGACTATGTAAGGCTGTCGTCCATAGTGAACAGTTGATAGTCATATCTGTTATATTAGATGTTATAACTTGTTTGACGGTGCAGCGGTATGTTGGAATTGCTGACAACACCAACACAGTTCATTGAGTTCAAATGGATGTAAACATTCACTGATTTTTTACCCATTATTAGGGCCCTGCCGAGATTCGTCGGTGCCCTATACGTTTTGTAAGTTTCTCAAATCGTCGACAGACCACATTTTCTAGTATTATGAAGATGTCCCGTTTTACAGACAGAAAATTATATTATTTATCATTGGAAGTACATATTGTGACCACAACATGTGAGTGGTCACAACATATGCTTTCATTGTGAAATAAGAAAAATAGAAAAGAAAATATTTCAAAGTGTAGATCTACTACATACACCTAAAAGAGTATTCTGTTTGTAAAGTTTTAGTAGCCAAGTGGGCAACTAGACATTCCCTGCTGTGGTGGCCCAAACATAAAACAGATAGGTGGGGATATTCCTCCCTCATCCATAAAGGTGAAATATGGGGTTCGACCCCATTAATCCGGCCTGAAATGACTTCAGCTGTTGGCTGGCCGTTATACGTCATTAAAAGCGATCCTGGGACCAAGTGAGCCTCGCACTGGATCAAGGCACTGAAAGACACTGTCTTTCAGTGATGAATGTTTTGATTGTAATTTGTGTCTGTGACTGGCAAAATGGGGCTTAAGATTGTTGCCACGAGTATATATTCATATCAGCCTGTGCATTCGCACAGTCTAATCAGGATCTGCATTGTAGATCGTTATCAGGAATGTTATCGGGCTTCAGGAGGGTGCTATTTTATTTGATCAGCAGCTCCACTGGACACTAATCCCATAGTCACCATTTCTCCAGTCACATTTCAGTGTGGATTTTACATTGCTCTCCACCCCATCCCCCAACCTGTACATAGATAATACCAGGCTAGTGTCTTTTGATATCAAGTTTATCAGGCAAGGCTATGAAACGCGTATGAATTTCTACTGTTTCCGAGCCGAGCCTGATAAACTTGATCAAAAGACACTAGCCTAGTATTCTATTTATCCAGTAACATTTTATGCTCGAAAATGACCACAGATGACGTAGTTATCTATGGACAATACGCGGACTTGTTTATGTTGTGTCATTACACTGACGTCATTCAGTAACGTCACGTGACATCATCCGACCAATGGAACGTCAGTTTTCACTTTGTTGTAACCCGGATGTTAGTATCAAGTCGGTATGTATTCTGTCAATACAGGGCAGGTTATCTGATAAAGATACATTCCTGCCTGTATACTGTATACCTTGCTGTTGAACAGACATAAAATCCCAATCAGTCAATCAAAATTCCTTTCTATGGCAGGCATTGCGGTGTGTAACGTGCCTGGCTACGGTGTGGAGGAGGTGGCAGACTCGACGATATGTCTCGTGTTGAACCTGTACCGGCGGACGTACTGGCTCGGCAACATGGTGCGGGAGGGCAAGAAGATCAGCGGACCAGAACCTCTACGGGAGGCAGCCCAGGGGTCGGCACGGATTCGAGGGGACACGCTCGGCATTGTGGGATTAGGTGGGTTTTAACCCTTTCATCCCTAAGTAACTAGAATGGACTGTAATATGTTAATTTAGGACTAATCCAATCATCACAAAATGATTTTCAGACTAGTTCATTTATAAGAAGGGGGGTGTGTTTTGCACCTGATGAGACGGCTTGTTATGAGCAGGCTCATCTGGATCTACACTGTTAGCAAACACTATTAAAGACGCCTGTAGTGTTGAAGGGTGAACATGTTTATCCCTTACAGCAACATTTTAATTTTCTTCTCTGCTCATTTTCAAATTTCAGGGTTCTGATAGTCGCCACTCTGTCCGTCTGTTCATCTGTCTGAGATTTACTTTTAAATTTTTGGCTACCTACCATCTGTTACCGTACATCGGATTGGCTTGACACTTCATATATTGTTTGTCATCCATATTTTCTGTCTATATCCCACCCATGCCTCCCATAACTTTGCCCCTGTGTTTCTGGTTGATACAGGGGCTATACAAATGGGACATAGCAATACAGACTGTCAACTGTTTTATGTCGACTTTTACGGTTGCACATGTCCAGAGCTCCAATTAAGGTGCGTAATTTTGGAGATAAATTTCTTATTTCTCCATCAAAAATGGCGAGTTTGGAGTGCTTTAGAATCGTCTCAATGAGACGATTCTAAAGGACTCCCAACTTGCCATTAAGTTGGTCAAATTACGCACCTTAACTGGAGCTCTGATGTCTGTGACATGTGGATGCATATAAACATTGTGACGCACATTGAAATGTGTGGTCATATAACTGAATTAAGAAATAAATTATATTAGTCCATGGACGGAGTTTTGTTCTGTTCTGTTCACCAGTTACAAACGTATTCCAAGTCGGTTAAATGTTTTTTTTGTCTCTTGAATTAACTGTTTTCACTTACTTGATGATGGTGTGATTGTGTCAAATGTCCAAAATGTACACTTTGGAAGCCACGGTCCTGTGATTTAGTGTGCAATAATGGGATGTTGTGTAGGAAACTAGACCTTGAGATGTTTGTGTACTTCTTATCCCGTCAACACAGTGCGTATGTGGCGTGAAACACGGTGCCATGAAACATTTTTGATATCCTGTCAATACGACCTAATCACTGCGTATGAATATGTGCGGTGACTGGGGTTATTTTTATTGCATTTTGAAGCTATTTGTAGATGTTGACGGGATAAATAGAATAGTAGGTTAGTGCCGTGAATGGGGAAAATATCTGGCGCCCAGACCAATGCGCATCGCGCCTCGCACCGATTACCGATTTGGAATTTCAGACCCCCCCCCCCCCCCCCCCCTCTCCCCCCCCCCCCCCCCCCCACCCCCCCTGCAATTATTAATTATTTCTGTATCCGCCCCTGCACTATGTTGTTGCAAATTGACTAGAATCTAAATGTGGATGCCCCCGGTCTCGGTACAGCAGGGAGGCATATCGTGTTTGGACAGTTTGTCTGGTTAAGAAGTTTGCCATTTTAAAAATTTATCCAATCTGCCACTAGGTGTCATTTGCATGACGACGGGCCACATTTTCTTGTTTGCAAAATGTTGTATGGTATCAAGAAATGACAAAACATCCCAAATTAAACCTACCGTGTAATTTACATCTTGTTTTGTTGCAGGTCGAGTAGGATCCGCCGTGGCTCTCCGAGCGAAAGTGTTTGGGTTTAACGTCATCTTCTATGACCCTTACCTGCCCGATGGCGTAGAGAAATCATTAGGTGGGTAACAGGCAACGCTATCTGTATTCTATTTCACCGACATTGCAAAGTATACTTATCTAGCAAAGTCTGGCTGTGATAATGTAATAAATTCAGTATAATAATTCTGCATACTTTTAATCATCAAATATGCAGTCGTTAGTTCTATATGAAATAATGCATTTGGGGGAAAATAAATGATTACTCCCTCAAAGTATACTTTGCTAGATACTTTGTTGTTGAAATCGGCTACTTGTCTAATTCTCATTGAGGTCAATTGCAGGGTAAATGTGCCCAGCTCCTTTTCCTCAGAAACTGTTTGCCTGTTTAGTTTGTGAATGAGAAGCCCATCTGTCCCCAATATTTGGAATATCAAAATGAACCCTTTCACCCTAAAATTCCTGGCATAGACTGGTTTCTGTTTTGGATGAATTCATTAATCATGTGAGGGATATTTTATTTATACAATCAGGAAAATACTGACAAACATTATATCTTGATGAGACATACATCATCTTGATCTACAGTGCTTGCAAAAGTTTACTTTACGATCTGCAGAGATTAAATAGGTAGTCCATAACCAATAAGAAAATCTCTGTTTTGGCTAAAATAATGTTGGATTTGTGGAAAAAGTGTTTGACACTGCGATGCAGCATCTGCACACATCTGCACACATCTGCACTTTCGGATAAGCCATCGATGTTCTCCTATTCATTAAAGTAGGTTTTATACTACCGTAATGACCATACAAATTTGGATGCCATTTGTTTTGTAAAACATCTTATAAATAGGGTGTTTCCAAAACAAATTGTGTCCAAACACACAGTTATTGTGTCGGATAAAACCAGTACAACTATACTTACCCTAAATACTTGGACCTTCTTTGTCCTGGACAACCATGTAATTATATGTGTTTGCCCAACTATATCGGGGTTATTATGGTGATGTATATTATGGTGATGCATATACAGTGGAACCTCTAAACCGGACACCCTGTGATGTCCCCAGGGTGTCCGGTATAGAGATGTTCCACTGTAAATCAGACATATGACCACTCCAAGACATGTGTTCATGCTTTGCAATCACCAACAGACAGCACCATTGGAGATACATGACAATGAAACCCACCAGAGCTACCCACACAGTCGTTTATAGCGTGTCCAGTTTAGAGAAGCTCCACTGTATTGTAAACTATCGGTATGCTTGCAGGTATCACACGGGTATACACGTTACAAGATCTTCTGTTCCAAAGTGACTGTGTGTCGCTGCACTGTAACCTGAATGAACACAATCATCACCTCATTAACGACTACACCATCAAACAAATGCGACCAGGTGAGCTGCATGTTTAGTTGATTCTGCTACATGTAAGTGGCGAAAAATAATTTTGTTCGCAAGATTATTCTTCATATTTCTCACCAAAAGTATGCTGTTACCACTCGGTTGAACCGTCAAAGTTTCAAGTTTTTAGTGAAATTGGCCAGTATTTGAAAATTACTTATTACAGCTCAAAACGTATTTTACTGTTTTAACTTTCTTAACCCATTTCATCCAGTCAAGATGCACAAATTTTCCCACGGGAAAACAGCTGATTGTTGTTGTTCATTCTCACCAAAATTGTATATGTTGTTACTCGTCAAGCCAGTCCTATTATGTGGTAACTATATATCTTCCATTGAGAAATAAAACGACAAATGTTCGTAAGTGCAAATTGGGAATCGTCTGGAAATTTCAATTGATGGATTTACATTTATTGAGCATAGGCTGCATATGCAGCCTATGCTCAATAAATGTAAATCCAATAATTGTTTACAAGAAAACGTTATTAATGTGAAATTTACAGACTATCGTTGTTTGCACTTACGAACATTTTAGTCGTAAGACGTTTAGTGAAACGGCCCCCAGGACATTATGTATTAATCGTGTTAATGCTGCTTGTCCTCGCGTTTACTTAAGTTCTATTTTGACGGATTAGCCAACATTTGGTATAAATGTTTATGATGGTAATAGGAACAAATTCCGAATGCTGGCTATCATTGACCTCGCGATAAATAAAGTTCTACTTATGGATGTTAACCAAATTCCGTGCACACGTTTGTCAAGGCAAGAGTAAGAACCTTATTGATTTTCAAATTTGTACAGTTAGTAGCTCCCTTTTGTAATATTCATATGCCTCGACAGTCTTGGTTTAATTACAAATAAAGCCAATGGATGTACGTGAGTCGTACAATACGTTCTATCATCCTTTGTTTTCCAATGCTGGTGTAGGGGCATTCCTGGTGAACACAGCACGGGGCGGCCTCGTCGATGAACACGCGCTGGCCTCCGCGCTCAAGGACGGGCGGGTTCGGGCGGCGGCCCTTGATGTACACGAGAACGAACCGTTCTCCCTCTCACAGAGTAAGTATATATGTGGGCTTGTGGATTTGGGGCTTGTGGATTTTGCTATCAGTGTAGATCCAGATCAGACTGTGCGGATGCACAGGCTGATCTGAATCTACACTGATACCAAAACCCATAAGCCCCATTTCTCCAGGCACAGTCCTCGATGTACATGAGAACGAACCATTCGCCCTCTCACAGACTATTGTTACCGCTTTTCGTCCGTCCGTCGTCTGTCAACACAGTTCCAACCGCTTCTTCTGAACTGCTTGGCCAATGTTGACCAAACTTCACGGGGATTGTCTATGTGTTACTCCTTTTCAGAAATTCATGATCATCGTATATCGAAGATGGCCGCCATAGACAATTAGGTTAAATTCTTAAAAAAAAATCTTCTCACGAACCGCCAGACCGAGATCAATGACGGACTCGTAGTATTTCCATTCCACTTGTCTTTCGGATGAGACTTAAAATCGAGATCACGTACCTAAATGACCTTAGCTGTTGCTGGGACATTAAAACCCATTTGCTTTCACTTTTCCATGCTAACACTCTATTCCATCGTATTGCAGGCCCGTTGAAGGACAGTCCCAACCTGATATGCACGCCTCATTCATCATTCTATAGCGAGCAGAGTTTGACGGAGTTACGTGAGATGGCAGCGGGGGAGATTCGACGGGCGGTTGTTGGACGGATTCCGGACAGTTTACGGAATTGTGTCAATAAGGAATACTTCGCCACTGGCAAAGCTCGTAAGTGATGATTGATACTAGTGTATATATATTGTACATAACACCAGTAGCCTATTTCACCAACATTGCAAAGTATACTTTTCTAGCAAAGTACAGACTCAGTGGAACCTCTCTAAACCGGACACCATGAAAACACCTGTGATCTTATTTTTGATGAGTTTATTTATCTCGGGTGATAATGTCTGTTCGTGATCGCATAGCCCACACATATGGCTCAGAATGATCAAACGCCTGATGTACAGTGAAACGTCTCTAAGCCGGACACCCTGGGACCCTGGGGACCTCCCAGGGTGTCCGGTTTAGACAGGTTTCACTGTATACTTTGAGGGAGAACATTTTAATTTTAGGATAAATTTATTTTTATGATACTGAATTTATTACATTATCACAGCCATTTTGGCTGTGATAATGTAATAAATTCAGTATAATAATTCTGCATACTTTTAATCATCAAATATATGCAGTCGTTATTTCTATATGAAATAATGCATTTCAGGAAAAATAAATGATTACTCCCTCAAAGTATACTTTGCTAAATAAGTATACTTTGCAATGTTGGTGAAATCGGCTACAGCGACCAAACGTATCACCAGGGACCACCCCACCTTAAGCAGTACTGATATTTTCCATCCTACTCTGGTGAGACTAGAACCCTGGCGGTCGTTTCACTAAACTTTGTACGACTAAAATGTTCGTAAGTGCAAAATTATGATAGTCTGTAAATTTCACATTAACAATGATTTCTTGTAAACAATTATTGGATTTACATTTATTGACAGCCTATGCTCAATAAATGTAAAGCCATGAATTGAAATTTACAGACTATTCTAAATCTGCACTTACGAACATTTTAGTCATACGAAGTTCAGTGAAATGGGCCCCAGTTTGAAAGTGCCTATATGAGACACGCCATGTGATTTTGTACCTTCGGACATCTGCGTAATTTCATTAAATACAGAATATTTTTCATAAATAAAGTCAAAAGTTGACATGCGGAATATACTTTTGTCAACTTTTGACGCCATTTACGAAAAATATTGTAAATTTTGTTGACGTATTTCATGAAGTTACGCAGATGTCCGAAGGTACAAAATCACATGACGTGTCTCCTAGTAGGATAAAAACTCAATAGCGTTTATTTCACCAGGTGAACTGATTATCGTGAAATAATTCATGGTTGATGGGTCCTTGCATTAAACAAACATATGAACGTAGGAAACCAAGTTTGTTTGGTGGTAGGTCGCAATCACGAAGGCATTATTTCAAGATACTCATCTCGCCTGGTTAAATAAATTTCACACATGATATTTTATATGTGAATCAAGTGTTAAAATAAAACATGACCCAGAGTTAATTAATTGTGAAATAATTTGTGAAGGCAGGCCTTAGTCTCATGATCCAGATTGTGTGTCCGAGAACATGATTTGGCCCAAAGAAACGTGTTATTGCGTTACTGACGTCATTATGTACAGACAGAAAGGCACCACCCTGTCTGTCGTCTGTCCAAGATTTGCGTTAAAGAGCAATTTGGTATTTCAAAATTTAAATTGGGTGAAATGAAATCAAACTGCATGTACTGTTTACCCATCAACAGACAGCAATTATTGAATAGTTTGCTTCGAAACGAAAACATGTCTTGGCATTTCATTAAAATTGTCTCTTTGGAGACAATTCATGAAATACCAAGATGTGTTTTCATGGAAAATAAGAAAAATATGCTATATTCGTGGTCTGTTTATTGTTTTCTGCAGAATGATAAAGGTACCACAACATTGTTATTGCTTTTTGATACTCGCTACTTCTGATTTCAATTGGGTTTTTGGCAATTTTAATTGGGTATTTAAGCAAATACGCAGCTTATCTGGAGCTCTGGTGTTCGGGTACCTACTATCTCTGTAACCGTAAGTTTGATTGACTTGAAGAAATTTCATATGCTTATTAGTCCTCATCCACACTTTCATTCTTTAGCCCACCCATGCGGCCCCTGTGTTCATGGTCAAATGACTTATAAATTTGCGTTAAAGTTTTTAAGGCAGGGCTCCATATAAGTTTTGTATGTAAAGAGTATTATACCCCCAGATTTCAAATTCAATGTGTATTTTACTTCTACAAATGTAATATTGATTTTCTTCCATATTTAAATAGGGAACAAATGATAAAAAAAAGAAAAAAAAAGAATTATAAAGTAAATTTTCAACTTTATTACCGTATTTTCGCTAGTCGATCAATGCGTATTTTCACATTGCTGCGAGTATTTTGTACTCCCACTTTTGATAATTAATGCGTATTCTGCTAACATAAATGCGTAAAATCCGCCAATGCGCACCTTATCTGGAGCTCTGGGTACATCTCCCATCAGTGGTACTGATTTGTTTTATGTCACAGCGACGCCCGGTATGCGGTACCCGTTCCCGACTTACCCGGAGAGCATTAACGGCAGCGGGGGTTACCCATTCCCAAACCCTGCGGCAGCAGCGGCAGCGGCGGCCAGCCTCGGTGTACATTCGACCACGTTGGACCACCCACCCGTGTCACACGGCACTCCACACTCTACGCCACATTCTACACTCTCAGAATCTGCAAATCACAAACCCGCTGAAAGTTCAGACCATTAATCAGGGCTGGTGCATCGCTCTATATCTCATGGTGACTTCTGGATCATTTTCATTGACTTTCTCGGTCGTTAAATATTTTGATTTCGGTCATTTAATCTTCGGATTTTGATCATTTTCATTGACTTTCGGTCGTTAAATCTTCCGATTTCGATCATTTCATTGACTTTGGTCGTTAAATCTTCCGATTTCGATCATTTTCATTGACTTTGGTCTTAACGACCAAAGTCAATGAAAATGATCGAAATCTTCGAATTGCTATTTTTGTCATCAATGGATCATTTTTTCATGGCATTGGATCACAACATATTGACAGCGGATCACTTGGTCATGACATCATCGGACAAAATCATTGCGATGGATCACACAAATCATGATGTCGTATCACTGAATCGTAACATTGAATTACTGAAGATCATGACAAGTCATGATTTGAACAGACACTTGAATGTTGATGTTGTCAAGTGTGACTTTGGTAAAACATATTCATATGCAGCAGAAAGGTGGTTTGTTCAAGGGAAGCAACTGCGTATGAGAACAACATATGACGGTGGTTATCTTCCCTGGAGTAAGTGCAAATCATGGCAGTGACACAGAGCTTTGTTGATATATGTCGTCAGTTCTGGCACTCGATACATACAGATATGGCATACCCTAGCTTCCGAACTCGGATTCCCACACTGTGACCAAAATGTGACTACAGGGAGAAAAGAAAAGTGAGCTTGTGGTCTTTTCTTTGGCCAGCCTGGCTCGCTCCTGTAGTCTCAAAAGATCTATGCCGTATTTCGAAACCTTACTGTTTCTCTGATTGAAAGGCCAACAGTGCAGAGCTTGATCTGGATCTACACTGGATAAATGGGGCTTCTGGGTTTTGCACACAGTCTGATCAGGATCTACACTGTTCGCCATTCCATCAAAGAAACACTTGTTAGGCTTTAGAACTGCTCTTTGATGAGCTTCACTGGTCACAAATCAGTAGCCTATTTCACCAACATTGCAAAGTATACTTTTCTAGCAAAGTATACTTTGAGGGAGAAATTTTCTATTTTTCCTGAAATGCATTATTTCATATAAAACTAACAACTGCATATATTTGGTGATTAAAAGTATGCATAATTATTATACTGAATTTATTACATTATCACAGCCAAAATGGCTGTGATAATGTAATAAATTCAGTATAATAAAAATTAATAAATGTATCATAAAATTGAAAATTTCTCCCTCTTGCTAGAAAAGTATACTTTGCAATAATTCCAGCACAAAAATATTTACACAATTCCCTAACATTTGATTGGCCCGTAGCAAGTCTGTCCAAAATTTATATCCCAGTAAACTCCCACGCCGAACTACTTTCCGTAACCGTGAGGCGCAGTTAAAATAATTCTTAAGAAAACGGAAAATAAACACATTTTCTTGATGAATTTATTTCAAATGCTGGAATTATAAGGAATGAATGGCCTTTTTTTTGTGGAATTTATCGGTGATATAAACTTGGAAAAGTCGCGGGAAGGCCTTCGTCCAGTATTCCCGCGACTTTTCCAAGTTTATACCCCGATAAATTCCACAAAAAGGCCATTCATTCCTATAATGTTGGTGAAATCGGCTACAGATAAGCCAATTTCTTCAGTCACATTCACATTTGAGATCCGCCATGTGATTTCATACCGTCGGTCATCTGCGTAATTTCATGAAATACATTTACAATATTTTTTCGCAAATAGCGTCAAAAGGTGACAACATTTTTAGATTACATGCGGAATTACGCATGTACTCTGAAAATTTTGTCAACTTTTGTCTTTATTTATGAACATTTTTGTAAATTTTGTAAACGTATTTAATGAAATTACGCAGATGTCCGAAGGTACAAAATCACATGGCGTGTCTCCGTTTTCTTCTGTATGAACGTTTTGGGATAAGAACACTGCAATTGCACGGCTGTGATCTGACAGAAGTTCTCTACAGACGGAAAAATGGCGGCCATGTGTCGTACTGCAAGTCTGCAGTTGTGTCGTGAAGTCGGCCGTATTGTTGATTTTCTATGAACACAAAATTGGGATGTTAAATCAGTGAGTAACTTCCAGGATTGTGGAGAATTGTGTGTACTTTTAGTTACAAACTAGTGCTAGGCATCCGGAGGAGCTAAGATTGTGAATAATTAGCGGAGATGTGTTTTGCGATGGTGTACAGTACAGAATCCCACCTGATTTTTAATAATCCTATCACCTGACTACAGAGCATCCAAACTGGATGTTTCATTAACTCTTAAAAAGGCGGGAGAAGAATATTATCGTCTGCTGTTTCTTTCTGAATAAAAATGTGGCTGTGACTGGAGAAATAGGGCTTATGAGATTTTTTATTACCAGTATAGCTTGTGATTGAATAACACGCTCCTATAGCCTCATAACAATCTATATTGCTTGTTAGAAGCATGTCGGGTGTTTCGTTTCATTGATGGAATGGCGAACAGTGCAGATCCTGTTCGGACTGCGGATGCACAGGCTTATCTGGATCTACACCGATTGCAAAATCCAGAAGCTCCATTTCTCCAGTCACAATCACAAATGTGTTTTTGCAGCACATGAGAATTGTAGCCATTGTCAAAACATGTTTTTATTGAGAAAAATGCAAAATATACAAAGCTGACAAAGAAAAATCACTGTGAACCGTATCAGGCTGCAGGAGTGTGCTAGCTGATTAAAAGCCATTTCGGCCAGAAATGCAATAATCCCCATGGCTCCATTCACAACCATTTTCTGTTCTAGAATTACGGACCAATTTTCACTGAAACTTGAAATTTTGCCTTGGATAATTGAATGTCGTGCAAGAAGAGGACTAGCTTGTTCCCGAAGTTAATTCCCTTGTCAATGACGCATTCAAATGTGACTTTAGAAAGGGGAGTTTGGCGAAAACGACCATTCAAATACGTGATCGAATGGTGCCGACTCAGACTACGTTAACATGCAGTTTTGTTCCGATGTTGGTCTGCGCTGGTCTGAAATGCTATAATCCAAAATTATAGAGTTACTAGTATTCCAAAATAATTCAGAGCTGGATGCATTGTGTATATATAGCGCTATGGAAACGTAGGTACATATGGTTGTATAGTGTTGTGATAGAACGATATGACACGGTGCACATATTCAAAACACTGAGTCGGTGTATGCTGTTGTCTGAAATACTTCGTTTGAGATATGTCAAAAATGGTTTCTTTAGTTTAGGACCATAGCTGAGAAAATGGGCCTTACATGTGCGATCAGCGTAATCCCAGATCAGACTGCGCATACGCGCAGTCTGATCTGGGATTAAGCTAGTCGCCAGTTGTCTTCAATTCCGTACGGGGGAAATATGGGATCGGACACTGTTAACCTGGCAGCATAAAATGACCTTAGCTGTTGACGCCAGACGGGCCATTAAACGTTATTACATAAATAAGTAAATATAGTCGCCATTCCGTCTGACAATGAAACATTGTTTATGCCCCTGTATCAATCTTGGATTGTATGAGCAACATAACAGTCCGGATCTACACTGGTCACACTAGTCCTAAGGGCCTTTTATCAGCTGGTGGCCCTTTAAGTACACTTGTGATTTCTTGCAGATCTGTACACACTTCACAATTGCAGTAGAATCTATAAAGCGGACACCGTAGAACATGGATTTTCCAGTATAATGGTTCCATTGTGATACAGGCATATAAGCACTCGCAAGACATGTCCAGTTCGGAGTGGATTAAATCATGAACAGACGTTAGCCTTAGAGATAAATTACAGCTCGATCCATGTATCGGTATTAAATACAGTTTGTTTTTCTGTGGATCCATTTTAACTCCTTGCATGCTGGGAAATTTATGGGCTATAAATAGTTAAAAAATGGCAGACGCTAGTTCATTATGTTTTCTTGTATTTCTCCCTGTAAATGCCATGAATATGTCTTCGAATGTCATTAGAATTCAGTCCGAAGGACACAATTCTAATGAAATTTCAAGATTTATTTTCAGAGAGCAGTAAGAAAAATACTCCCTAATTTGTTATTTTCTCCGCTAGCATGCAAAAAGCTAAAGTTGTTCTATCAAACACCCTTTATAAAGTCTTATAAATATACTCTTCTAAAGTAACTTGTTTGCTTTTCCATGTTTTCTGCAGTGCAACCTTTTTGATTAATGATTACACTGCCCACAAGCACATCATTTGCAGTGCTCATATGCCTGTTACGACAATGGTATATATTTTCAAAAAAGAAGTTACAATATTTACAAAAAACTCCTGATTCTGATGAAACGGTGTTATATTATGAGATGGGTCGTCCGGATCTAGAGTTTACACACGTAGGCATTATTGTATATGTTATTAGGTTTAACCCTTACTACGCGGGAGACAGAAATTGTTGTCTGCTGTTTTTCATTTTTGCCTTAATTCTTAACAAAAAAAACAGCTTTGACAGCACAAGAGAATCGTCTCCACTGGAGACGATTCTCGTGCGCTGTCAAAACAGGTTTTTGTCGAGAAATATCGAAAATAAAATATTTCCAGCAGACGAAAAAATTTAATTTGGCGTAGTAAGGGTTAAACAAATTTGCATTTAAATCACAGTTGCTGGGTAATTAGCATCACAAAATCTGATCACGTACAAATGTTGAATACATGTATTGCTATTGATGTATGATATCTTTTGAAAATGTTGAGAAAAACATGTGTTCTCACGTTTTGTGTAATTTCTTGCAATTCTTGTTATTTTTTGTCTAGGTAGGGTACCAAATATTGAACAAATTAACTCCATGTCTGTGGAAAGGTTCAGCTCGGCTGTTTGCAATCGAGACATGCTGTTGTACCTTTTTGCTTGCACTGAATGAATAAACTGATGTTTTCCGGATGTATCATCGTGCCATTGTCTGGCCATCTGTGTATACATGTATGCAGCATTTGAGACCAGCGATGTGCTTTTAGAAGATATAATTTACAATTTTTTCGGTGCAAATGTGGAATTAATGCTATGAAAATTTATTCAACTTGCGAAGTGCATTACAGAAACTATCAGAGTTTCGGTTGACCCATATACAACTTTACGGGTATGAAATGTTTCAAATATTTTATTTTTCTTATTTCTCAATGAAAGTATATGTTGTGACCACTCATTTGAACCGTTTCAACGATATTTCTGTCGGAGCTCATATAAAGAAAATATTTATGATTTTCCACAAACAAAATGGGTGGGTGGCAGGTGGGAGCATGCGATGGGTAATTTAACCAAGTGCTAAGTAACTTTGGTGTGGTATGGACCTGGCAGCAGGTCAGCTTATTCTAATTTCAGGGCTGAATATATATTTTCTCGATGTAAATATTTTGTTTTGATTTTGGGATTTTCCCCCAATGCAGCAGATTAAAACGGGATCGAACCCGTTTGCCCGGCCTTACATGGCCTTAGCTGTTGACGAAAAATTACACATTTATCTTCTTCGGTACAAAATCACATGGCTCGTCTCATTGTTTGAAACAGATAAAAAAATCATTTCAATTGTCATTTCACTTATTCGTACAATAAACGGGATTATAAAGTTCTCTTAAATGTGGAATATGTTAAGCATCTTGTTTGTTCAATAGCTTTTAAGTTGGATTTTTGTAATTCTACGTTACGACGTAGAAATTACAGTGAACATAGAGAGAATAGGGACCATTGTAATTGATCTACATTTGTGGCTGTGACTGGAGAAATTGGGCTCATTGGATTTGTGACCAGTGTAGCTCCTGATCAAATAGCACACTCTTGTAGCCTGATAACAATGTATTTTGCTTGTTAGAAGCATGATAGGTGTTTCATAGACGGGATAACGGACAGTGCAGATCCGGATCAGACTGCGGATGCACAGGCTGATCTGGATCTACACTGGTCACAAAACCGATAAGCCCCATTTCTCCAGTCACAGCCACATGTTATTTTGTTGAGTTGTGTACAAAATATGCAATAGTGTTTGCCAGTTGTCGTTTTTGTCGTAACGAGTTATTGATCACCCTTATCCGTCTATACTTTTTGCTGAATAAAAATTTGGTGTATTTTTACTAATTCTTGATTGCGAGGACCTGGCATCAGATGAGGATTATTCTGATTTCAGGGCTGAATATATAGTTGTTTTTTTATTGTAAATATTCAGTTCTGAAGTCCCCCCCCCCCCCCCCCCCCATTTCTACATGTACAGGTAATATAACGGATTTAGTACTAAACCCATTGACCCGGCCTTAAATGACCTTAGCTGTTGATAGGCCGTTAAACCCCAACAAACAAACAAACTAATTCTTGATAGTCAAATGCTGACCAATGTCTTTCTTGCAATATGTGCAATCATGGCCTCAAATTTGCCACTGGCACCAGGTCGGGTTATTGTAATTTCAGGGCTGAATATATATTTTTCTGTAAATATTCAGTTCTGATTTTGTAAATTTCTCATTATGGACAGCTTAAATATGGGAAAGTCCAATCCGTTGGTCCGGCCTTAAATGCCCTTAGCTGTTGATGGGCTGTTTATGACAGACATTAAAATCATTCATTTCCGATACCTGTTCTCTTATTCCAAACCACAGTTAAATACAAGTTAATTTGTTATGTTTTTGTCATCTGGAGTGTAACGGTTAAGTGTGGTGCATTTGAATAGCGTGCCATGAAATATATGTAGATAGATGTAGATAGTAGTAGACAGTGATAGAACAATAGTAGAGATAATAGGGTCAAACAGTGGCTCCCATGTCGCTTGTTTCACCAGTAAATCAAAATTACACAATGTTAACATCTGTATTGGCATGTCCGTTCTTGTTTTTGCACCCCTATATGTGGCTGTGACTGGAGAAATGGGCCTTATGGGATTCGTGACAGTGTCGCTACAGATCAAACAGCACACTCCTGGGGGCCGTTACACTAAACTTCTTACGACTAAAATGTTCGTTTCGTAAGCGCAAATTTAGAATCGTCTGGAAATTTCAATTGATGGATTTACATTTATTGAGCATAGGCTGCATATGCAGCCTATGCTCAATAAATGTAAATCCAATAATTGTTTACAAGAAAACATTGTTAATGTGAAACTTACAGACTCATAATTTTGCACTTTCAAACATTTTAGTCGTACAAAGTTTAGTGAAACGGGCCCCTGTAGCCTGGTAACAATCCATATAGTTAGAAGCATGATGGGTGGTTCATTGATGGAATGGGGAACAGTGCAGATCCTGATCCGACTGCGAATTCACAGACTGATCTGGATCTACACTGGTCTCCAGTCACAGACACATATGAGACATGCCATGTGATTTTGTACCCAAGAACACTGGTAATTTTTCTAAAATATATTTACAGAAACTGTGATATTTTCTGTAATTGACTTTGAAAGATGACAACATTTTTAGAGCAAATGCGAACTTTTGATGTTGTTTACGGAAGATACCGTAATTTTTGTAAATAATGTTTTCAATGAGATATCGCACATGTTCATAGATACAAAATCACATCGTGTGTCTCATATATGGCTGCGGCTGGGGAAATGTTTTTTTTTATGGGATTTTTTACTAGTGTTGCTCCTGATGATATAGAACAATCATGTAGCTTGATCGCGATCTATATTGCTGGTGAGAAGCATGACGGTTGATTCATTGATGGAATGGTGAACAGTAATCCTGATAAAGACGGTGATGCACAGGCTAATCTGAATATCTACACTGGTCGCAAAACCCGTAAGCCCCAATTCTCCAGTCACAGCCACATATTAGTATAAATGAAGCTATTGTTTTTCATGATGCATGGCTATGCAATCGCCTCCCTTGTTGTATATTGCTGATTTTCGTAAATCGGCCATATTTTCCACTATAGGAATGAATAGCCTTTTTGTGGAATTTATCGGGGTATAAACTTGGATAAATTCAACAAAAAGGCCATTCATTCCTTATAATTCCAGCATTTGAAATAAATTCATCAAGAAAATGTGTTTATTTTCCGTTTTCTTAAGAATTATTTTAACTGCGCCTCACGGTTACGGAAAGTAGTTTGGTGTGGGAGTTTACTGGGATATAAATTTTGGACAGAGACTTGCTATGGGCCAATCAAATGTTAGGGAATTGTGTAAATATTTTTGTGCTGGAATTATAAGCTCATGGATTGTAATTCCGTAAGTGGTCTAGGGGTTAGAGCACCTGACTTTCAATCTGGAAGTTGTGGGTTGTGGTCTCTGTATGACCTTAGCTGTTCCTGGGACGTTAAACCCATTCACGTGGGTGGTGGTCGGGTGAATGCGATGGCATAAATTAACGGTAGGGCTTCCTCCTTATAGGAATCACGATTTTCCTCGTTTGTGACTCGGGTACGTTTTTATTTTTGGCTCTTTTGTTACCTGAGAGTTGAATTGGGTTATTGCCCATTATAAAAATGGTAATATTATTATTGATCCTGTGGGTGGTGGTCGGGCGAACGAGACGGTGTAAATTAACGGTAGTGGTTCCTCCTTATAGGAATCACTATTTGCCTGGTTTGCCTGATCCTACTGCTTTTGGGAGGGGCCAAATGATTCTGGTGTGGCGAGGACCTGGCATCAGATTAGGATTATTCTGATTTCGGGGCTGAATATATAGTTTTGTTATTGTAAATATTCAGTTCTGATATTGGGATTTTCCCCCCATTTGTACATGTACTTGAATATGTACATGTACTTGTACAGGTAATATATGGGATCTAGTACTAAACCCATTGACCCGGCCTTAAATGACCTCAGCTGTTGACAGGCCGTTAAGCCCTAACAAACAAACAAACAAATAAACCCATTCACTTTTTTTGTTAACTTGCAATGTCATTTGTGTCTGGAGAAATGTGGCTCATGACATTTGCGACCAGTGTAGATCCAGATCTGCGCAAATTCTGATTTTGGGATTTTCTCCCCATTTGTACATGTACTTGAACATGTACATGTACTTGTACAGGTAATATATGGGATTTAGTACTAAACCCATTCAACCGGCCTTAAATGACCTTGGCTGTTGATTGGCTGTTAAACCCCAACAAACAAACAAACAAAACAAACTCCGAGACTGGTGGTTGGGATGTTCATCGACAATCAATTGTTTATTTTCTTGTCTCTCAGCAACAGATATACTTCATTTGGGCCCGCCGAGAATCGGCGGTGCCCTATAGGTTTCGCCCTGTCTGTCCATCTGTCCGTTTGTTTATTTTTTGAAAGTTGTACCAGTTTCTCAAATCACTTATAATTTTTGTTTGCCTTCAGGTAATATCTTCATATTGCACACATACATTACTTAGTAAGGATACATCCTTCCACATTATTACAATTACCCTCTTTGGTACATGTTTTCTCGTCTCACTGCCTGCATTAGTGGATGTTTAGACGATATGTCGGACAAGATTCATACGTGGCCATGACTGGAGAAATGGGAAACGCCATTAAATAAATAAAAATATATTTATACAACCAATGTAGACCCAGATCAGCCTGCGCTACCGCTCCGTCTGATCTGGATCTGCACTGTTCGGTATTTATCCTCGTCAGGTTGTAGGTGTAAGCTAGTAGCCACAAATGCAATAAGCCCCATTTCTTCAGTTGCAGCCAAATATCACTGTAACACAAACACAACTTGTCGCATTGTGTGTGTATAGAGATCTGTGCCATAAAATTCATTTTGCTATTTTCACCTTGCTGTTGAATGGGTGTAAAACCCCAGTCACTTGTGTTACTGCCAATCAACATCATCGGATTATCTCCCTTGGTTTCTAGTAATCTGTAACTGACTGGAGGAATGGGGCTTATGGGTTTTACGACCAGTGTAGATCCAGATCAGACTGTGCATCTGCACAGTCTGATCAGGATCTGCACTGGTTGCCATTCCATTAATGTAACATCCGTCATGCTTCTAACAAGCAATTTGGACCGTTATCATGCTACAGAAGTGCGCTATTTGATCAAGATCTACACTTGTCACAAATCCCATAAGCCCCATCTCTCCCATGACTGTCGCGTATGAGATATTCTATACTTTTTGCAGTGTCCTACGGAAATACTAGTATGGTGTTCATGTTTGGAATGCAATTTGTTGAGACGTCCATTTGAAAAAAAGAATCGTCTAAAGCATTTTGACAACACATTTAAATCGTCCCTAGGTGTTGCTTTGGATATGATTTTAAACCCTGTTTGGTTAGATGTTAAAACAAAAATAAAAGACAAACTGATTTTTTGCTTTTCCGAAAATGTGTTAACGAGTGGCCACCTGTGAATTGTTAGTCTAAATTTTCCATTGCTGATAGTTGGGTTGCCTACTGGTGAAATGGGTTTGCGATGTTTGCGACCAGCGTAGCCCCAGATCACACTGCACCTTGTCCAATTCCTTACTGGAATCCTAATATCTCTGGTTTGACCCTCAATTACATTTATGGCTTTCTGGTATGTGAGAGTTGAATCTGCTTGTACCCATTATAAAAGTAATAAGATGAGTACTATTCCTATTACTTTTGAGAAGTGCGGCGAAGTGACTGGTGTGCTGAGGACTTGGCACCAGGTCGGGATCTAATTTCAGGGCTGAATATATATTTTTCCTGTAAATATTCAGTTCTGATTTTGAGATTTGCCTCCCATCACAACAGGTAACATATGGGATTCAACCCCATTAACCCGGCCTAACACCATTAAATCAAATCAAATCGACCCCATTAACCCGGCCTAAATTCATTGTGAGATTGAACCCATTGGCCCGGCCTTAAATGACCGTAGCTGTTGATAGGCCATTATACTTAAATAAATCGAATAAAATCTTTTTTTCTGATTTACAAAATCATTCTCATATTTTAAAAGATGAATAAACTATTTATGACTGAATATGCAAAACGATCAAGACCTACCATTGATGAAAGTTCATTTTTCCAGCCAGTGTTCTTATATGCAGTTACTTCCCTTTGCCCATGATAATGTCTCAGTTGACGTATTGATGTCGATTTCTGTATCGTGTTTACATGTTTTGATGCTTGACCATATCACCGTTAACAGATCATTGTATATTTTCATACCATTACCAATGTAAACCATTACATTTTAAGGATACAATATTATTTTTTTTTGTTGAAATATTATTTTTGTTTATTTCTCCATAAAAGTATATGTTGTTACCACTCATTTGAACCGTCTCGTCGAGACGGTTCAAATGAGTGGTAACAACATGTACTTTCGAGCAGAAATAAAAAAAAATAGGGAGAATAATTTCATACCACTAATTGTATCTTGCTTGTAACTGGTTCATGTTGATATATACATGTATTATGTACCACGTGACAGATTTTGAATACCTGCATTCAGTTGTACCATTTCATGTCATTGAATAACATGTTCTCTTGTTTTGTAAAACATTTCCCCATGTTTCACTTGCCACGAGAAAAAGTGGGCTTATAATGTTTCTGACCAGTGTAGCTCCTGATCTTCTAGCAGACTTGTAGTGGGTGGTGGTCGGGTGAATGAGACGGCGTAAATTAACGGTAGTGGTTCCTCCTTATCACTATTTGCCTGGTTTGGCCCTCCGGTACGTTTTTATCTTTGGCTCTTTTGTTACCTGGTAGTTGAATTGGGTTATTGCCCATTATAAAAGTAGTATTATTATTACTGATCCTACTGCTTTTGGGAGGGGCCAAGTGATTCTGGCATCAGATCAGGATTATTCTGATTTCAGGGCTGAATATATAGTTTTGTTATTGTAAACATTCAGTTTTGATTTTGGGATTTTCCCCCATTTGTACCTGTACTTGAAAATGTACATGTACTTGTACAGGTAATATATGGGATTTAGTACTAAACCCATTGACCCGGCCTTAAATGACCGTAGCTGTTGATAGGCCGTTACACACCCCAACAAACAAACAAACTTGCAGACTTGTGTGACTTGATACGGATCTACAGTTTGCGTTAGAGCCACAGTCAGTAGCTTACTGCGAATGGTGAACAGTGTATTCCCTGATACGATTGATCTGGGGCTACTCTGGTCGCAAACTCAATGAACCCCTTTATGTCGTGGCGGGTCCCATTTGTTCACAAAAGTATACATTGTCACCATCATTTTCATAAAATGGTTCCAAAGAGTGGTCACAACATTTCGTTTGGATGACAATTAGATTTCTGGTCACCTGGATCCTCTTTGTTTGCCACATGGGGGAATTTGTGTGTATTGTTGATTGTGTCTTGTCGTCCCATGTTCGGTAATTATTAATACATTTCATGCTAAGGGTACACTTACACAGATGGAAAATTGTAAATATTTTCTTCATTTCTCATCGGAAGTATATACTGTTACCACCATTTGAACCGTCTCGTCGAGACAGTTCAAATGAGTGGTCACAACATATACATTCATTGAGCAATAAGAATAATGAGAAAGAAAATATTTTAAAAAATTCAGACGCACAAAAGTGTATTCCAGATGTATTTGGTTTAACATAGGCATTTATTCAAAATGTGAACTTTGGCTTGATTTTGAGCAGGAACTTCGAGTACATGCTTAGAATGATCCAATACTAGCAGGTTCAACCATGAATGATGCTTCCTTTCCCATCTTATCTTTTTTTGCTACTCTTTTTTTTGTTCACTATTGTTATGTACAGAAGACTGCATATTGAATATAGATTGTGTTGTGATGTCATAGAACTGGATTTACGCATGGTCAGATTGTATTCTATTTGGTGGCGATATCGTGGCACTATCACTCTAAATCTCTGTCTTTGTCGTTTCGCTTTCCAAGTTTTTTGACTGCACTTCAATATGCAGCATATGTGTTAGTTAATCTTGCCTAGATGTCAGAGTTTTTGAACATCTGTTGGCAATCGAGCAGCTCGATTGGCTGAGCCTGAGCTGTAACACAGCTGAGGCTCAGCCAATCAAGCTGCTGGAAATAAACAATATTCAACTACTTTGGAATAAAACAAAAACAAAACAAATTGGCAAGATTAGCACAGGCGGTGGTGTACAAGTATCAATTACGTGAGTGGTCTCGTATATGTATGACCTTGGTAACTAGACATAAAACACCATAGATCTAAATCAATTAAACAATTGGTCATTCTTGTGTGAAGAAATCAGAAAAGTAATAATTAAATTTCTAGTAAGTGAATGAATATCTGATAAGAATGGGGTCAATCTGTTTTCTCTGGTGGGTGGAAGGTGGGTGCAAGCGATGGGTAATTTAACGATCGGGGTTCATCCTTACCGGGAGCCCTGTGCAGGCACCGGGGCGGGATCAACTGATCCTGAGAATAGTGCTGCAGTAGCCATTGCTTGTCGTAAAAGGCGACTAAACTGGCTTAACGATTGGGTTCATACTTTCCGGAACCCACTATACCGGATTTGGCCCTCATGTACATTTTTGGCTTTCTTGTATGTGAGAGTTGAGTCGGGCTATGCCCCATATATAAAAGTAAGATTAGCGCTAATCCTATTACTTTTAGGGGATGGGATAAATGATGCTGGTGTGGCGAGGGCCTGGCACCAGATCAGGTTGTTCTAATTTCAGGACTGAATATATATTTTGATTGTAAATATTGAGTTCTGAAGTTGGGATTTACCCCCCTCGGACAGGTGGATACGGGACACGACCCCGTTGACCCGTCTGCGTGTAGACTCCCTGAGGCTTGTACCTCTATGTCAGAAAAGCGGACGTTAAACCCTATTCACTCACTCACTCACTCATCCTTACCGGAATTCCGACTGGAGACCTGATTTGGCCCTCACATACGTCTTTGGCATTTTGTATGTGACAGTTGAATCTGGTTATACCCCTTATGTGAGTATTACGATTATTCGTAATCCTATTTTAGGGGAAGGGGCCAAGTGATTTTGGTGTGGTATGGACCTGCCACCAGGTCAGGTTATTCTAATAATTTCAGGGCTGAATATATTGTTTCTCGATGTAAATATTCAGTTCTGATTTTGGAATTTTCCCCCCAATGCAGCAGGTTAAAACGGGATCGAACCCGTTTGCCCGGCCTTACATGACCTTAGCTGTTGATAGGCCGTTAAACACCAATAAACAAACAAACAAACAAACACATTCTCTGTTTTTACATGGTTAAAATTCTGAGATTTCTGTTCCATGTTGTTGTTGGGGTTTTTTTTCTGCAAAAACTGTTGGACACCGTTTTTGATTTAATCAAATTAATTATTTTATGTACAATCATTTTCACTTCCAGTTTATTTTTCATACAGGTGTTTTTTATTTTGTATGACCCATCCATTATAGTTCAAAAGGCATTTTGGTAGTTACATTTTCAAGGTTATGACAACCGCGCCAGCATATAATGTTTCACGTTGTAATTGGCATTGGATTCCTGATGAATTCCTATTCAGAAGATACTACATAAACACATTTTCGACTAGTAACCGGCGCAAGACATTGCGCCGGTTACTAGACGAAAACTGTGTTTATGCGATAGCTCTGAGCCGAGTGGAATCTCATCAAGAAACAGTTCAGCCAGAATTATTTAAGTGTTTAAGTGCACACACGAACGAACACGATATGTTGGTTCCAACCTGTCGTGTTCGTTCGTGTGTGCACTTACACGCTGACTCCACTGTATATTGTTTGTGCAGCAGATCAGGATATGGCGGTTTCAGTGCTGGAAAGTTATTGTAATTCCAGCGGTGAATTTGTAATCGTTCGCCACATACCCATTTTTAAGGATTCATATCTCGACAATGAACATTACTGGGATTCACACCTGGGGACAAGTGAGCCGGTACCTGGCACTTGATCAGGGCACTGTCTTTCAGTGCTGATAGTTTGTATTGTAATTTCAGTGCTGATTTTGTACAGAGCTCGCCCCCGATACCGGTGCATTCCCGTCTGTACATAACCTTGCTGTTGAGCGGTTGTAAAATCACACTCCATCAATCCCCCATATTGGTGTTGTCTCATCTATTTGACCTTATTGTTTACCGGACTTAAAACGCAATTATTCCTTAAAACGCAATTATTCCGTTAGCAAACAAAACGCAATTCAATCAAGCTGTCTACAGTTACAGTGTGCCACCAGCACCATTATATATAGTACTCGCCAACTAAAATCACTGGCCTATACAATAAAGAGGATATTTTCTGTATAAAATGATGTTGGAAGTTAACTGTATTTACAGAACAAATATGGTATAGCATTCTGCTTTTACTCTGCAATTTCTCTCGACTCTATGCCATTTACAGGAAATATCACATTTATTAATATACAGAAAGCTACAGAAATATACGGTCTAATTAACAATACCAATGACGGGTAAACAGCACAGACACAGATCTGGCAATGTACAACAGTGTAGACCCAGATCAGCCTGCACAAATGTGCAGGCTGATCTGGGTCTACACTGTTCGCAATTGCAGACAAAATAACCATGTCATTATGAGATGTATGAATGTGTTCATTGTAGTGTGGAGACCAGGCATATATAAACCACCGTCATCTTGTGTCACATGTATGTATGTATGGAACTTTCATTGGACTTATTCAATAAAACATTGCATAAATGATGACCACGTTTTCATCGTTTTATGAGCAGTTCCCACTATTAATTACTAGAACGTAGTTACAGTGGGGTCAGCGTGTTGGAACCAACCTGTCGTGTTCGTTCGTGTGTGCACTTACACGCTGACCCCACTGTACATGTAGTTCTCTTATATTTAGTGGGTGTCGGGTGGGCGCATGCGATCGGGATTCATCCTTATTGTATCCGAACGGAGACGTGGTTTGGCGCTCCTGTGCGTCTTTGACATTAGTGTATGTGATGGTTTAATCTGGTTATACCCTTGTACGAGTAACGATTATTCCTCATCCTATTACTTTTAGGGGAAGGTGTCAAGTGACTGGTGTGGTATGGACCCGGCACCAGGTCAGGTTATTCTAATTCCAGGGACTCGGGTGGTTGGTTGGGAGCATGCGATGGGTAATTCAACGATCGGATTCATCCTTACCGGAGACCTGGTTTGGCCCTAGCGTACGTATTTGGCATTGTTTGTATGTGACAGTTGAATCTGGTTATACCTCTTATGTGATTATTACCAATATTGATAATCCTATTACTTTTAGGAGAAGGGACGGTTCGAATTATTCTAATTTCAGTGCTGAATATATTTATTTTTTTTCGATGTAAATATTCCGTTCTGATTTAGGGATTTACACATTATTGTGTCTCGGTGGCACGTTCAGAGCTGTTCTTGTTGATCATCCAGTATGAATCGTGATCTACACTTGTTTAGCAGGAAATAATCGCACCTTTGTCCAGGTAGTGACCCAATATGGTAGGAATACTCCTGGGTTTAGGCTGTATTATTATTATTCCTCTGGTATAATCCATCTCGCCAGTGATTTAGATGGGACCTGAAGCCAAGCTCGTGTCTCCGCTTGGCTCCAGCCGACACAGGACGACATTCCCTGTCATTGGGTCGTTACCAACCATGTATGCCCAAGCAATTAGTTATTGGTCTCGGCTGAGATGACCTAGTACCCAATATTTGGCTCATTTGAAAAACGTTACCCCACCCACCAATTTCCATACACTACATTACAGCCTTTTCCAAACGGGCTGTAAGGTATAGTGTATGGAAATGGGTGGGTGGGGTAACGTTTTTCAAATGAGCCAAGTATTGAGTGTTAGGTCCGAGTCTTCCAGCTGTGGGATGAGGCATTGTTACCCTTGTCCGTCCTTGTGTCTCGGGCATGAAACTATTCCTCTTTTGAGCTGATTTAAGACGTTTTATACGCCCGTTTCAAAAACGGGACGTTTTATATTGTACCGCCGTCCATCCGATTTGCGTTCAAGTTTTCGGGTACCTAATTGATTTGAAACTTAATATACTTCTTTTATCTTGATCTATATTTTCAATCCATAGCCCACCCATGGGGCCCACATGCCCAATGCCAATGTCGAATTACTTAGAAGTTTGCGTTTCAGTTTTGGCAAACTTTGCGTTGAAGTTTTTTACTACATGTACCTACCATTGCTGCAACCATCAATCCGATTGACTTGAAACTTCATATTCCTGTCTATCGCCATATGGGTGGGTGGTTGGTCGGGTGAACGCGATGGCGTAAATTAACGGTAGGGGTTCCTCCTTATAGGAATCGTGATTTGCCTGGTTTGGCCCTCAGGTACGTTTTTATCATCGGCTCTTTTGTTACCTGGGAGTTCAATGGGTTATTGCCCATTATAAAAATAGTAATTGTATTACTGATCCTACTGCTTTTGGGAGGGGGCCAAGTGATTCTGGTGTGGCGAGGACATGGCATCAGATCAGGATTATTCTGATTTCATGGCTAAATATATATATAGCTTTTTTATTGTAAATATTCAGTTCTGATTTCGGGATCCCCTTCCTATTTTGTACATGTCCTTGTTCAGGTAATATATGGGATTTAGTCCTAAACCCATTGACCCGCCCTTAAATGACCTTAGCTGTTGATAGGCCGTTAAATCCCAACAAACAAACACACAAACAAACTATCACCATATGTAATTTCGTCCAATAGCCCACCACATACAACGCGTGTGCGCCCGGTCAATGTCAAATTACTTATACATTTGTGTTAAAGTGTTGCAAAATATGCGTTAAAGGTTTTTGTTATCCGTTACATCTCTGCGCCCCTAAGTCAGATTGGTTTGAAACGTCATATACTTATGTTTTTGTGATCATGCATATTTTCATTCTATATCCCACCTATGCGGCCCACTCATTGGGAGCAAATTGGTGATTGCACCTATTCGAATGGGTGATATTCGAAAGGGTGATATCACTTATTCAGAATTAATCGGTGATATCACCCATTCGAAAGTGTGATATCACCCATTCAAATAGGTGATATATCACCTATTTGAATGAGTAATATCACCTATTTGAATGAGTGGTATAACCTATTTGAATGGGCGATATCACGAAGTGTTATTAAAGTCCAAAACGGCGCCCCATACAAGTACCGGTATATATCTACAGCACTGTGTATTGTTCTTACTGTTACACAGTCTTAACGTCTTTACTGAATTCTCATTTTAACAAAGGGTCAACAAACCCTTCATATATCAGACTTTGAATATACATTTGATGAAAACATGGCATAGCATGCTGTTGTCTGATGTATCTCCATCATGTTGCATATTATTAGTGGTATGTGTCAAACGCAATAAGAGGTGAAACTGGCAGTGGCTTGTACACACTAAGATGGCCGACATGGCAACTCCATGCACTGTGTGGGATATAGTAATAATAAAATGTTCACATGTATGTTATGCATATAGCCCTTCACATGTAGGAAGCAATTATGCATGAATCATTGGATTATCAGCTAGGGGCCCCACGGGTCCTTAACTCGTCTAATATATCTGTGCTACAGTAGAACCCCTCTAAACCGGACACACATGCAGTCTGTGTATCCTTAATTGTATGGGTTTCATTGGTGTATCAGGCTCCAGATAAGGAATTAGTAATTGAGTATTTTCACTCCATCATTTCTGAAGCAATTGGGTATTTCAAAATTTTAATTGGGTAAAATAAAATCACACTATTGTTTACACATCAACAGACATCAATTATTGAATGGTTTGCTTCTAAATGAAAACATGTCTTGGCATTTCATTATAATTGTCCCTTGGAGACAATTCTAATGAAATACCAAGATGTGTTTTAATGGAAAATAGGAAAAATATGCTATATTTGTGGTATGTTTATTGTTTTCTGCAGCGTGATAAAGGTACCACACATTTGTATTGCTTTTGATACACGCTAATTCTGATTTCAATTGGGTTTTTGGCAATTTTAATTGGGTGTTTAAGCAAATACGCAGCTTATCTGGAGCGCTGGGTGTATACATGTATTTAGGACGATAATGGCTGTTCAAGTTCGCAAAGCACAGGCGCATACTTTGGCATAGTCATATGTCTGACTTGCAATGGAGCATCCCTAAGATTAGAGAGGTTCCACTGTACTTCATACATTGTTGTCAAAACTGTTGCGAAGTGTTTGGAAAACTGGATGGACAGATCAGGAAACGACCAGATGTCACGGAGTTAGTTTAAACAATATTGTATTCACATTTTGACACAGATACATGTAATAACGTATATACAAATAAATATATCAATCACGACAATGCGGTACAATTTGTGAAAAGGATTCAGCAGTAAGCGCAAGCGCTTATAAACACTGTCTCCTTAAATGCATGGAACAGAATAAATTAATTTCATGACAAAATGTGTAACAGAACATAGTTTATGAAAGTGTGATGAAAAGTAAATTTCTGATTTCTGTCGGGATAGACCTCATGTACTGCAGTGATATAGTACAACACCAGACTAGAGTGAAATATTACCACCTATATGCGATACTCGAACCGTTTAGAGCGTGTGATATAGTCATGGGTGAACCTGAAAATCAGCGTATTTGCTTCATCGTCAACTGATGGACAACCATATAGAAGTATGCGAACGTCATCTCTGGCAATATTCAGTTGTGTTAAACTATTGTTCAACTGTGCTCGTATATCGGTGTACAATGGACAATGTAAGAAGTAGTGTTGGGTGTCTTCCACTGCCCTACATCTGCAGCGTGGACTGTCCACTATGTTCTTCGAGAAAATATGTTGGTTTAAGCAGCTACAATGTGTGCGGATCCGTGTGTGGAGAATTTGCGTTTCCCTTTTACCAGAGTAGTAATAGTTAGGAGGTTTAGTAATATTCGAATTCAAGTGGGTTTTGAATACGTTTAGTGATGGCGAGTTCCGAATATCGGGTGTGAGCCGATTCCATTCCTGGACTGATGATGGTAAAAATGAGTTCTGATAGAGCTGCGTCTTACATGGAAGGGAAGATGTGTTTTCTGCGTTTCTGAGATTGTAGTTCACTGTGTCGCCTACGTTTGCTGGAACAAGAGATGATAAGTAGTGAGGGGATAGTCGGTTATACATCTTATAGAAGAGAAATAATGTGTGCTTTCTGCGTCTGACTTTTAGTGTTTCCCAGTCTGTTTCTCGATAAACTGCTTCAAAAGATACAAGTTTAGTGGCTCCAGTTACAATTCGAGCTGCCTCTATTTGATTTTTTTCCAGATCCTGTTCTTCATACCTTGTACAATTATCCCAAATTACATCAGCATATTCTAAGACGGGCCGAATGAAAGAAGTATACATAGTTTCCAGAGTTTTCCGATTGAGACGAAATCTTAATTTTCTCATCATGTTGATGCGCTTCCATGCTTTTGACTTTGTGAATTTGAAATGAGAATGCCATGTTCCATTGTAAGATAGACAAAGACCAAGATGATTATGATAACCAACTTCTTTAATGATAGTGCGATTCATGAGTAGCGGAGGATGTTGAGGTATGTTAGTTTTCCGAGAAATCAAGAGGGATTCAGTCTTGGAAGGATTGAAAGTTACCATCCACTTATCTGCCCATTCTTGTATTTTTGCAAGGTCAGAATTCAGAGTGATTGCTGCATCGTCAGGAGTGTCAACAACAACATAGAGAGATGTATCATCAGCAAACAGTTTGATAGTAGAGCGAATGTCAAGAATGATGTCGTTGATATAAAATAAGAATACTAGAGGTCCAAGAATAGAGCCATGTGGAACGCCAGCATAGATATCCGCAACATCAAAAGTATAACCTGGTAATACAACTCGTTGTCTGCGACACTGAAGATAGTTGGTGAACCAGTTTAACAAAGGACCTGTGATTCCAGTCGCTTCAAGCTTCATTAAGAGGCCTCTATGCCACACCCTATCGAACGCTTTGGAAATGTCACAGAAAACAGCACGGACCTTGAACTTCAATAGGCATACTAATTAAAGAGTCGAGTTTGGGTCGATTAGGGTCAATAACGAATTCCGGAAGAGTTCTATGATCATCACCGATGTGGGTTTGAGAGGCGAAGAATGTATTTAGAAGATTAGCTTTGTCAATCCCATCAGATTATATTTGATCATTATAGTTTAGCGGAGGAATAGAGGAAGAAACAACAGGTTTAATGAATGTTTTCATAGTTGACCACCAATTGGAACTACGTGGTGATCCAGAGTTGAGTTCATCAGAGAGAGTATCATCTTGGTGCTTCTTAGCATTGCGAACAAGAGTGTCAGTGTTATTTCGCAGTTTCCGGTATGCTGACCAGTGTTCCGGGTTGTTGGTAGCGTTGGCTCTGTCGTATGCCCGTTTCCGTTTTCTCATAATTTTCCGGATCTCATTGTGAAACCATGGATGATCTGAGGGTCTAACAGTAACAACCTTGTTAGGAATAGTATGGTGTGCTAATTCGGAAATTTTAGAGGTGATGTTTCCTGCGTATGTGTCAATATCATGATGAAAAAGAGTATCCCAGTTGAAATTGCCAGCCATCTGTCGAAGCGTTTGATAGTCGCCTTGGTCGTATTTCCATATTCTACGAGTGTATGTGGGAGTGTGTTGTTTTGCATAGTTTAAGAGAATGTAGATTGGGCAATGAAATCTAAAATGTTGATCTAAGAAGGGATCTCCAACACCGGATAATGCTACCTGAACATCTGATGCAGTGAGAAATATATCAATGAGTGATGAGCTGTTCTCAGTGAAGTGGGTTGGTTGATCGATCACCTGTGTTAGACTGTACTGTTGTGTTATGCTGATGATCTTGGCTGCTGACTGTCACGGAGTTGACACACTGTTCTGTCTTCAAGCGCTTTATTTATCGAAATCGGTGGGATAATAAGAACGTTTAATACAGTGGGACTTCTCTAAACTGAACACAAGACAACATCTGTGATCCTATTTGTTATGAGTTTCTTGGTCATTTATCTTGGGGGATAATGTTCGTTTTATGATCGCATAGCACACGGCTATAGCTCAGAATGATCAAGTGCATGATTTACAGTGGAACTTCTCTAAACCGGACACCATGGGGACCTCCCAGGGGGTCCGGTTTAGAGAGGTTTCACTCCATAATAACAATCGGGAGGGCGAAATTGGCCTATGTTGATTGTTCATATATTATTCGGGTCGACTCCTTTCTGTGTGTCATATAAATTTAAAAAAATTAAATCAATTTGACGACCGGGGCCATACCTTTATGTGTATTTATACCGTCATCACGCATATGTTTGAACACATTTAATTTAAAAGAATATCGAGTTTTATTTGCCATCACTGGTCATTGGTCGTGTTTTGTTCATAATAGCCATATTGCAGGAGTGCATACTTGGAACTGAAAGCACAAAAGACAGAATATAATGTGCTTCTTTTTTTCGACATCAAAATACAACGTTCAACAATGAAATTCCTATCTACAACAACTAACTACATGTGCACTAACTGAGCACGGAACCGCTAGACCGTGTTGTCGTAAAGGCGGCCCCGTATCTGTTGAAGGTATTGTCAATTACGGGGTCGGCCCCTCGCCCAAATGGCGGGTACACGTCACGCTTGGAGTTGTACGAGAACTTCCAGGCGTTGTGTTTCAAAAATGGCTCCTGGCTAACAGCCAGTACCTGCGTGGACGTCTTGTGTTCCGGCGCGTCTGTCGGCATCCATGTTGTTGTTGTTGTATCTATCGGGATGGTTCCCTGTTCAGATTGCACTAAGCTTTTATTGAACCGCCGAAACCGCGGCTGCTCCGCTTTTGGAATGTCTTTACCCAGATACGAGTTCTGGTAGTTGGATTTGAAATTGCTGTCTACTGGTTCCCGGCCGAAGTGTTTGAAGAACGTGCTCTCCGTGTGATGGTGTCGAAGGCTGGGTTCCAGCAAGTGTCGTCCCAGTTGTCTGTTGTCCTGTCCCTGCAAATATACACACATAGAGTTATTATTGAACTTGTTGTATTACACTATACAGGGATTTAGGTACTGTGATATGTCTCTGCACCACGTAATCAGGGGCCCGTTTCACTAAACTTCGTACGACTAAAATGTTCGTAAGTGCAAATTTAGGATCGTCTGGAAATTTCAATTGATGGATTTACATATATTGAGCATAGGCATACTTGTTTACAGGACAACATTGTTATAGTGACATTTACAGACTATCATAATTTTGCACTTACGAACATTTTAGTCGTACGAAGTTTATTGAAACGTCCCCCTGATACTTGCCACACGAACATAAATATAAATCAAACACGAATCGCTAGCAAAATCCATGTCTAAGATGGGGAAGTATAACTATGCTGTTTGTTATAGCGGGGCTGTGGTCAATGACGAAAAGAGCAAACTCGCATCAGACAGCGTGGACGAAGAATCGGGTAGCAAATACCACAAATCGAAATGTTATTAGACAAAACAACCAGAGAACAAGACACCCAAAAGGAGGCCCATGAACCCATGTTAACTCTTTGCATGCTAGCGGCGAAAATATCCGCCAAACAAATTAGGACTATATGTTTTATTTCTCGCTTAGACATATTCATGATATTTACAAGGAGAAATAAAAGAAAATATGATGATTTTTTTTGTACGCTAGTTTTGAACTATTTATAGACCACAAGTTTCCCAGCATGCAAAGAGTTAAGAAGATACTAACGCAACGCATCATGCTAAACAGACGACAAGCGTACAACGGTGATGGAGGAGCCTTCCATTCACAAACATGCACTCCACGACCAGCGGGGTGCGGGCCCATACGAAAAGCGACAGTACGCGAAATAAATATAAAAAGAAAAACAAATACAACGAAACCCCCACAACAACTGTTCACCAATGAACTATCGATAAAACAACAGTCATGGCACGAAAAAAAATTCGAATTACCATGAATTACGATACACGAAGACATGACAGTAAGGGTTCCGCCTTGTAAATACTTTGCAATGTTGGTGAAATAGGCTACTGATATGCAAATAATGCATGGCTACGTCACACGTGACAAGTGCTGTACAAACAGAACGTGTGCATTTATAGTTGCAATACCCGTAGTTATCGTCTCCTTTAAATAATCCATATTCAGGTGTGCAAATAAATATTATGTAACCCTGTTAGTCGCCCTAGGTTCGCCCATGCGCAAATAGTTGAATAATTATGTCCTGCGAAAACGCCAGAAAAGGTGGGTTAATGCATGTTTTTTCCAGGTTGCTTAAAGTGGCTACTGTATCTGTGGCTGTGACTGGAGAAATGCGGCTTATGGGATTTGTGACCAGTGCAGCTCCTGATCAAATAACCCACTCCTCTAGTCTGATAACGATCTGCATTGCCTGTTAGCAACATGATATGTGTGTTTAGGTGTTCTATTGATGGAATGGCGAACAGTGCAGATCCTTATCAGACTGTGCGGGTGTGCGGATGCACAGTCTGATCTGGATATACACTGGTCGCAAAACCCATGAACCATATTTCTCCAGCCATAATGATCTATATTTGCTCGTTAGAATCAGGCTGATCCACAGGTGACGGGAAACAAATCACATGACGGTGTATATATATATATCAACGTAAATTGTTACAGTCAAGTGACGATTTCTATGATTTCAAGGGATTTGAATAGCCTGCTGATTTACCTGTTGTGCACCTTGTATCTATACAAGTAACAACAGACTATCAGATTAGTTGTTCCCATCACCTGTGAGCTGATCTGGATATACACTGGTCGCAAAACCCATAAGCCCTCCAGTCACATATACGTAACTTTGCACATATAGTCTGCTAATAGATTTTCCCATGAATCAATCAAACGCCTTCATGTTTAGATAGTCGTTGAAGTATTAAACATACTTTTCAGTGAATTGAGGACTTTGTAGCTAATACAATTGGAATGTTTGATTATATCCCCAATTAGTGGGTATTAACCGCTACCTATCTACTGGCCAATTTCCATATTTATTTTCAAACCAACCAATCAATACCGCATACTGCAGTAAGTGGTCTAATAATTGATTTAGAAAGTAAACACCCTGCTCTGTTTTGAGTGGCATACACATCAGATTTAGCTATTTTCAAAGGGCAATAAAATCATACGAGAAACTAGCATACTCGTACAAATTGAAATATCATGTTGATGTTGTTGTACTACTAAATATTGATTTTAAATAATAAATCGTTCAGACAATTTGTGTGCAGTAAAATAGCATATATAAGCAGAGTTTTGTATCTTAATGAACCGTTTTGACACTGAAAGTCCTATTTATATACCCTAAAATTCAGGCTTGCATTTATCAGTTGTGTGAATCTGTGTGTAGATTTTTAGCAGTATCATTTTGTAGCATCATGATTATGCTCCTATACTCGATAATCGTATTTAACCACTATGATTATAATTACCTTAGGCACGTCTTCAAAATCCTCAAACGTTTTCATGGAATCCATTTGTCATTTCTTATTCGTGTATGCACATCTAAAAGTGTTAATCTGTCGTTACAGATTAGAATTTATATTGAACGTTCGCTGTTAATATAATATTTGCCACAACTACAAATAACAATGTATATTGCGCGATGGCTGTTGATATTAAGTTTACGGGTAACTATGTGTCGGTATAACCCAATGACCAAACGCTATCGATTCTCGACCAGCGGGTCACTTATCCATCACCATGTTGATGTCATTATAACTACTGTCTGTGTCATGAAAGCTGTCCAAATTTTACGGCTATGTAACGCAATGCAAACACAATCGTTTTGATAATACTAAATTTTAGAATGAGTATTCTTTTTATTTTATTGCGACAAAGTATTTCTCTGTGTGAATCTACTACTGAAATTATAAAAAAAAATACCCATGTTAAAACCCCATAGACATCTTCACTGTTATGGGGATTTAACATGGAGAAATCGCTTTTTTTTATATAAAATCAATATTGGACCAAATGTCACAAAATAAAAAGAAGGCTCATTCTTAAATTTTGCGAAAATTTAATATTATCGGAAAAGAATATTGGTTTTGCATTTCTCATAACATGTGAAACAGACAGTACTGTGAGTATAACATCGATCATGATATTTAACAAGTGTAGCTTTTTGCAAGTAATTTTCATATTTTTAAAAACAAAATACCCCCTTTTCATAAATGGACTAGTCTGAAAATCATTTTGTGACAGTTGAATTGGTTACAAAACTAACATATCAAAATCCATTCCAGTTACTTAGGGGTGAAACGGTTAAGGATGCTTCCTTGCTGTTGCTGTGTTAGAAATTTCCATAACACACCGCTGTACACCTGACAGGAACGTTTCATTATATAGCGGATAGATATTACACTACACATTGTGGCGAATATGACATTCATATGTTTTTCATATATAATAAATAGAGAATAGTAGGTTAGTGCCGTGAATGGGAAAAAAATATCTGGCAAGGCTTAGGAAACGGGATGGGCGAGGCTCTGCCGAGCACATCCCGTTTCCGTGCCGCGCCAGATATTTTTCCCATTCACGGCACTAACCTACTATTCTATTTATCCCAGCAACACCTATAAATGGCCCCAGCCACCGCACATATTCATACGCAGTGATCATGTCGTATTGACGGCATATTCGCACTGTGTTAACGGGATAAAGCGAGTTAATATGCAATTCATTTGCAACATCTTCATATGAATTGCATATGCAAATATAATAAAGAATTGCCTATGTAGAATCATGTACAATGCTTTGAAATATATACAATTTGCATATGAATAGCACATGTGGCATATTTTGCTGTGCACATGTGCAATACGGTATCCCAAGTCAACTCGGGTAATGTGTAAAGCTAATTCATTAAACAAATATATTTCCATCAACTTTTTTTATCGTGCGAAGGTTTGTGAAATGGGCCGTTGGCAAATCGTGTGAATGTAAAGAAAGACATCAGCTGTGGTACTGAAAGGGTTAGCGGTTTATATAAATCTTGGGAATATTTTAGTGATACTGTTTTGCCAAATCCCACGTATATTATAATACACCCGACATATATTGCATAAATGTATTGAAAATCTGCAGAGAATCCATTCAATAAACTACACCGTAAATCATTGCCTCGTTTAACCCTTAGCCTGCTGAGCGCGAAAACTGTCGTCTGCTGTTGCTTTATATTTTGGCCTGTTTCTCAATAAAAACATGGTTTGACAGCACTTTAGAATCATTTCCAATGGAAATGATTCTAAAGTGCTGTCAAAGTATGTTTTGGATGAGAAAAATAGAAAATAAAACATAAACAGCAGACGACAACATTTCATTCAGCAGGCTGAGATATTCAGTCAGTCAGTTGCTGCATGAGTGGGTAAGAAAACATTCAATGTACATTTAACCCTTACTATGCTGAATTAAACTTTGTCGTCTGCTGGAAATGTTTTATTTTCAATATTTCTCGATAAAAACCTGTTTTGACAGGGCATGAGAATCGTCTCCACTGGAGACGATTCTCATGTGCTGCCAAAACAGGTTTTTTTGTTAAGAATTAAGGCAACAATGAAAAACAGCAGACGACAATTTTCGTCTCCCGCGTAGTGAGGCTATATCAAATATTGCGAACACACGCGACACCGCATGTGAATATGTACATAAGAACATGTGCGATATAGCATGAAAATGTTTTACAACATTTATTATATTTTCCGTAAATGTCGTCGAAAGTTGACGATTTTTTTATAGCAGATGCGGGATTCTATTCTGCATTGGCCATGTACATTTCGTTATCTTTAGACATCATTTACAGAAAATATCACAGTTTCTGTAAATATAATTCATGAAAAATCGCACATGTTGTTAGGTACAATACCATATGGCGTGGTTCATGTATGTGTCTGTGACTGGAGAAATGGGGCTTATGGGTTTTGCGACCAGTGTAGATCCAGATCAGCCTGTGCATCCGCACAGTCTGATCAGGATATGCACTGTTCGCCATTCCATCAATGAAACATCCAGCGTGCTTTTAAAAAAGCAATACGGATCGTTATCAGGCTATAGGAGTGCAATTTGATCTGAAACTACACTCACTGGTCACAAATCCCATAAGCCCCATTTCTCCAGCCACGCAGCCACATATAACGTTCCGTATGCGTCAACAACCTACTTTAAACACAAACCATACTCCGTCGTTATTGAATATAGCTACAATAGTTTTATGTCGTCAAATCGGGTTATAACCAAACATAATATAAAATGCGTCATGAGAAAAAAAGTATCTTACTGGATTAAACAGTTAACCAATGTTTGTTTATCTCGCCCCCTCTAGAAGTCTATAATACACGTATAACCATTATGATTGCCATGTTCACTGACTGACTTTCAAACTGTGTAGACTGATCATCAAAATGCATGGATGGTCGCAAATAAGGCTTATGTTGTATTACTCGTTGAACAGTCTTCGTACATAACTGTATTTGTGGCTGTGACGGGAGAAATGGGACTTATGGATTTGTGACCAGTATTGCTCCTGGTCAAATAGTACGCTCCTGTAGCCTGATAAAGATCCCTATTGCTTGTGACAAGCATGATGGATGTTTCATTGATGGTATGTCGAACAGTGCAGATACTGATCAGACTGTGCGGATGCACAGTCTGATCTGGATCTACACTGGTCGGAAATACCATAAGCCACATTTTCTCCAGTCACACCCACATTTTAGTCGTGAAGAATACACACAAGAGGCCACATTGACTTAACCGCTTAATACATATTAAAAATGCTAATGTGTATATAGATAACCATGTGTATGTTATTACATTGTACTTTGGCCTTCATGGAGAATTTTTAAATATATGGCGGTGGTTGTAGAAAGTCTGCCGTATATTATGGTAATGAGTGTAGACACAGCAGGCCATCGGAAAGAAATGGGCCCCTCTCTGGAGTTATCCCGCTTTCCGTACCGCCGGTTGTCGACGATATTGATTGGGGAAAAATCCAATATTATCCATAAATGACGTCGGAAATTCATAAAAATAAAATCCAGAGTTCATGCAATGCCGTCAAAAATTAACGAAACAAATCCAGTAGTGTTCATGCGGAATTGAAATAAGTAAGCTTTCCGCTACTACGATATGTTGAATAATTCTGCAAAAACCAGGAACCCACTATTCCGACGTTTCGTCAAAAGGTCTTTATCAAGGAATTGGTTTCTACTAAACGCTAAGTGGCATCCACTTTATATTTCACAACGTTGCACTTGTGATGAAAGGTCGCAAAAGTGGGTCCCTGGTTTTTTCGGAATTGAAATAGAAAGGCCGTATGTTTTTTTTTATTGGTGAACACTAAACCAATTATATTGTTGTCAACTACAGTGGGGTCAGCGTGTAAGTGCACACACGAACGTACACGACAGGTTGGAACCAACCTGTCGTGTTCGTTCGTGTGTACACTTACACGCTGACCCCACTGTATGCTACACCACAGGTGGAAGACTCGGACCTAGGACCCAATAATTTGCTCATTTGGGTGGGGTAACGTTTTCCAAATGAGCCAAGTATTGGGTCCTATGATTGAGCTTTCCACCTGTGTGCTTCACTACATATTGTAAAGATATACTTTGCACATAGCAGGCAAGAAAAGTGCGCAATTGCTACATTAAACTTTTAAGCCAACGTAATGCTTATTGAAATTACACTATCGATTACTGGTAAATGTGTAGCCCATTATCGTATAGATATTTCGTTTTCATTTTCTGTATTTGTAAAAGCACTTTTAACTGATAAGAGCTTCCACGTTTTAATGGTATACATTTAAACAATTATGTATTCTAAACCATGATTATAAATGGTTCAAGTCAAGAGCCCTTCAGATAAGGGCACTGATTTCAAATTCAAAATAAAATGAGAAAATACTTGTAATTCGTTGTCTGTAATTTGGGACAGTACAATGGCATGATGTGTACATTCAGCACACGGGACCTGAAAACACATCTTGGTATTTCATTAGAATTGTCTCCTTGGAGACAATTCTAATGAAATACCAAGATGTGTTTTCATGTATGAATGCAATTTTATTTCCAGTCAAATATCGGTTATATTAACCCTTTCACAGGGCTCCAGATAAGTTTTGTATTATAAATATTTTATGGATTTTATTACTTATTAAATAGGCAACAAATGATAAAAAAATAAAATAAAATTAACTTATTTGACCTGCAATAATAATGTCGTCTCATCAGGATCTGCAGCATTTGCCAGTATTATTCAAAACAAGAAACAAATAAACATTTTCTCATTAATGGAATATTCCGATAGATATCATCGAGAATCCCATGTTTGAAATTTAGGGCGCCTGTTCTCTCTAATAAGGCGCCAACACGGGTGCCATGTCCTACCAGCTTTATATTCAGCAAAATATACATATTATACCCATTTTTCTTTAGTACAATACTATTACCACTTAGTGAACCATATGTCTTCTCACCTATGAATGTTATGCTCTTTTTGCAACACCGTAAACATCAGTAAACGATACATACGTTACTGACGCCACATTCACTTTGTTTGTTTAATTTGACGTTAACCAAAAGTATTATACAAATGAATACGTTTACATCTCTTTTTCAGGTTTGAAATTAAGTAAAATTTCATTTCCAGCAGTAGGCCTATGCCTCGTACCATTCATGTATCTCTATTTTGTTTCAGAGTGGCTGACTCCAGACTCTGGATACATACGTGACTATATATGATTCACTTTCGCCAAACGCGTAAAATAACTCAACTATTAATGTAGAATGACATTTTTATAATAAAAGTTCAACAATATTTAGCTTTTTCTTAACCTGTCAGTGTGCATGACATCAACTGGGTGGTTAGAAGGTCACTGATACATACGATACATGTATTATATAAGGACATTGCCTTTATCCAGAGTGTTGGAAATACGTTTTCAGAGCAGATTATGTCTAAACCACGCGATTCCAAAACGTTTATGATGTATGCTACAGACAGAAATAGTCACCCTGTGTCTGAAACACGGTTTAAAATGCATACGTTACCGATACATACGTTACTGTTGAATACGAAACCACCACTAAACCTGTATAATAGTAGCTTTACATGTCTTAGAATGTTCTTTAGTCGCCAATTTCTTAAACACATGCGACTGTGGTGCATTTGAATAGTTTATTGAAGTCGATGTCCGATGTGAGAGTTTTGGCAAAACCGTACTTGGCTTAAGGTATGCCGCTTATGATGTAGTTTCAGTGTTCGATAAAAATATATTAATTTAATTACGAACATAGACAACATAGACAATGTTCCATATTATGCACACTTGAAAATGTTATTGTTTAAACATGTGCAGACCGGGAGCGGTCATTATATTGTTACATACGTTACCAGTGGTAACGTATGTATTTTCCACATCAATTTCATAATATGTCAAAACTGAGCGATTATAAACAGTCTCCGTCACTTATAGACTATGTACGAATACTGCACGTGAAAATCGTTTCATACATAAAACAACACTGTAACACTTGTCAAATACTGCATACTTTGATTTCATTTCCTCTTGTGATATGTCAGATTTTTTCTTTTACTAATCTCAAAGATCAGTTTTATTTAGTAATTGATCATATTAAAACATCTACTTTGTATATACTATCAACACTATGACAATACACAACTAGAAAATGTGGTCTGTCGACGCACGTAGGGCCCCTATTTGAGAAACGATTACATACAATTTCAAGAAAAAACAGACAGACGGACGTACGATCAATAGCGAGGGTAATTGTATTAATGTGTAAGGACTTATCATTACTAAGTAATGCACATGTGCAATATGAAGATATTAGCTGGAAGGAAACAGAAATTATACGTGATTGACGAAACTCTTACAAACAATTTCAAAACAAAATAAACAGACAGACAGACGGTCGTACGATCAGTAGCGAGGGTAATTGTATTAATGTGTAAGGACTTATCATTACTAAGTAATGCACATGTGCAATATGAAGATATTAGCTGGAAGGAAACAGAAATTATACGTGATTGACGAAACTCTTACAAACAATTTCAAAACAAAATAAACAGACAGACAGACGGTCGTACGATCAGTAGCGAGGGTAATTGTATTAATGTAGAAGGATGTATCGTTACTAAGTAATACATGTGTGCCATTTGAAGATATTAGCTGAAGGCCAACAGAAGGTATAGGTGATTTGGGAAACACTTACAAACACTTTGAAAAAATAAACAGACAGACGGACATACGGTCGTACGATTAGTAGTGAGGGTAATTGTATTAATGTGGAAAGAAGTGTCGTTACTAAGGAATATATGGGTGCAATATGAAGATATTAGCTGAAGGCAAACAGAAAGCATAGGTGATTTTGAGAAACTCTATACAAAACCTTTCAAATAAATAAACAGACAGACGGACAGACGGTCGTACGATTAGTAGCGAGGTTAATTGTATTAATGTGGAAAGATGTATCGTTACTAAGTAATATATGTGTGCAATATGAAGATATTAGCTGAAGGCAAACAGAAATTATAGGTGATTTGAGAAACTCTATACAAAACCTTTCAAATACATAAACATACAGACGGACGGACATACGATCAGTAGTGAGGGTAATGGTATTAATGTGGAAGGGTGTATCGTTACTAAGTAATGCATGTGTGTAATATGAAGATATTAGCTGAAGGCAAACAGAAACTATATGTGATTGGTTAAACTCTTACAAATTAAAAAAAATAAAAATATGGACAGGACAGACAAAAAGACGGACAGATAATGCGAAACATATAGGACACCGCCGATTCTGGGCGGGACCCTAATAACACGACACACAAGTATCGCTAGTATACTAGCCATATCGGTAACGTAGTGTCTACTAACAATATATAAAAAGCGGATTGATACATACGTTACCTGTCCCGCAGTTATCATAGTTATTCTGGAGTTAAACATGAAACGTGACATGTATTACTATTTACCTAAAGCATATATAGTAAACCCAATATAGGTGTGCTTAGCTTGAAATTTTTAGTATTGAATTATTACGAAACAATTATGATGTAGAAATGATACATACGTTACATTAACACATTCACATAAGTATGTTAGTGACTGGTTATGCTTCACTGATTTCGTTTGTGTTACTGCTGCTACGATTATAACATTCAATATCCATTTATGTGTATATCAGTCAGGAAGACTGACATTTGTTTTACCTCCCATGACAATAACTTAAGTGCCATTTACATATAATCAACAAAGACGTGTAACATACACAAATTCATCAAAATAGTGCTTGACTGTGTATGAGGAACTCTCTCTCTGAAATTCTTAATTATATTGTCTGAAGCAGTAAGGCATTTACAATTAAGTATAATTGGTTGTGTTGTTTATCTGTCAAGTTTCTAAAGTGTGATACTTACGTTACCTATATTGGTGTTTGCCTTATTCGACAGTGCACTTAAACTCAATGTACACTTAGATAAATACGTTTCATCTCATTAGAAAAATCACCAGTCACATATTTGATTTATGTAAACATGTGTTTCAGATGCTTATATTTGTGTTTAAATGTGATGCTAGACAAGCAACGATTGTTTAATTGAAAATAAATGAACGCGTTCATGTGGTGTTTGTCCTTGTCGTAGCTGTAGTACATACACACCGAAGACAATAGCTTAATATGTCGTATGATTTATTAAATTAAGTCTGTACCGTATGCAATCAAATGGATAAACACACACAATGTAATTGGATGATATACTTCAGTCGCATATAACTTTTGTGTTAGACATTTTAACAGATGAAATTTTCAATTTTGGTAGAGTATACACCGACTAGTTGTCTGGTTAACAGCAATTCGTATATACATTAAGTTCAGTTTTTAGCTATTCTTATACAATGTACATCATTGGTGCCTTATTAGTGAGAATGGGCAGGTAGGAGGGGCGAAAGGGTTTAATACGAAACATTAAAGGTACATGCCCACTCAGTAGGCACAAACTGTTCTTTACATCAGAGACATCATCAGAGATATCATCTGAGATACTTTCTGGTAAAATAAACATTCATTCACCATTATCCCACGTATTGATTGGCATTATTATACATTTTATATCAGACGTAAATTTAATTTACACACTGATATCAGGGGATATAACCGTGTCTCCTTAAAATGTTAACGGACCTTACTATTTATTATCTGTATTTATTTTTTGATGTGCAATGATCATACTTTATAATCTGTCGAAAATATTATGTTTTCAAGTAACGCATTTAATTACCACCGCGCGTCACTATCAGTAAAATAAATATGACTAAATGATTATATATGTATAGCGGGCACTTGTAATTGTTAGAACTGGTGGAATAGTGACACAATTATACACTTAATTAATTCCTATAAAGAACATTTTGTGCCTACTGAGTGGGCATGTACCTTTAAGCCTCTACTTCAAACGTGGTGGACACCTGCACCAGCCAGATCAAGTTTTTAATTTAATCGATGAATCAGTATTGAAAGGTTTTGCTTGTATAATTTGCGAATTACCAATATGTTTCTCTCTCATTTGTGGCAGGTTACATTCATAGGTATGTGTTAATTGTGTATGTGATGCGCCACGAGGAAAACATGTTTCACCTTGCTTTGTGTGATAAGATCAGTAGAGCCTCATATCACAGGCGATTAAACTCCCCGCTCCACATCACCCTTCTCCGCCCACAGGTGGAAAACTCGGACATGTGACACAAACAAAATGCCCATTACAAAAAAGAAATCCATTACCCCACCCACTTGGTCTCATACAGTACTATATTATATAATAGAATATAGTACTGTATGAGACCAAGTGGGTGGGGGTATTAGATTTGTTGTAATGAGCATTGTGTCACAGGTCCGAGTCTTCCACCTGTGTCTCCGTCCGACCCCTCATGAACTGTTCTGTTCATTAAACGTTATAATACACGTATTATAGTCCGACTAACTGGAGCTGTCTGATGGCGGAACGAGGGTGGTTATGTACTAGTGTGTCAACTGATGAAATGCAAAATCACAAAGATGGAAAGCTGGGGTGATGAGACGAAGCAGAGCGAAAGTCAGATCAAAATGCCCGTGCAAACAGTCATGGACACATGTAAAAGACTGGGATCTAAAGCTAGAAAAATGGTCCATGAAGAACAGAAATCAAATTACCCCACCCGTATACTTGTGTACATTATATATATGAGACAAGCCATGTGATTTTGTATCTAAGATATGCCATATATATCAAAAACATATTTTCATAATTTACGATAGTTCCATAAATGACGTCAAATGTTGACGAAATGTTCAGAGAAATGCGGCATTTGCAATGAAGATTTCGTGAATTTGCTACGTCATTTACAAAAATAATATCACACTTTTTGTAAAATATATTTCAATGAAACATCTACGGAGATATAACAATTCTTTCCCTCAATTTAACAATTCTTTCCCTCGAATTAACAATTCGTTCCCTCAATTTAACAATTCGTTCATTCGTTCCATCAATTTAACAATTCGTTCCCTCGAATTAACAATTCGTTCCCTCAATGTAACAATTCGTTCATTCGTTCCATCAATTTAACAATTCGTTCCTTCGAATTAACAATTCGTTCCCTCAAATTAACAATTCGTTCACTCGAATTAACAATTCGTTCCCTCGAATTAACAATTCGTCCCCATGAATTAAATTCGTTCCCTCGAATTAACAATTCGTTCCCACGAATTGTTCCCGTAGGAACGAATTGTTAAATTGAGTGAATCTACGGAGATATAACAATTCGTCCCCTCAATTTAACAATTCGTTCCCTCGAATTAACAAATCGTTCCCATGAATTAACAATTCGTTCCCGTTGGAACGAATTGTTATTTCGTGGGAACGAATTGTTAAATTGAGGGAACTAATTGTTAATTCATGGGAACGAATTGTTAATTCGTGGGAACGAATTGTTATTTCGTCGGTACGAATTGTTAATTCGAGGGAACGGATTAATAAAAAAAAGAATTCTACGTCCCCTGCGGGGCTCCGTAAACATCGCACATCTTCTAAGGTACAAACTCGCATGCAGTGGATTGTCTGATTGTCTCGTATATGTCGTGTACAAACTGAGTGGGTGGGTGAAGTAATTCTATAGACCAAATTTTAGGACCATATGTCAGAGTCTTTCACACGTGACCTTGGGTAGATTACCGATGCTGGCAGTTGCATCCATTCAGGGCGAATATTGTCGTTTGCGTACATCTACAATTAACATTTATTCAAGAGCATGGTTTGGCTTGGTTTAATTCAAAGTTATGTCGGAATTCCATGTGTACCTTTATGTTTAGCTGTTATTAACCATTCATATAAAACCACAATGTGTTTATTTCAGAATCTTCATGTGATACTATTGGCACTTCGCTAAATATCACGGATTTTCGTCACTGTAACTTGGTAGGAATGTTTCCGTTTGTCCGCTTAGCACATGTGGACTATTATAATAGGCAATTCGTCTTCTATATTGAATATTAAGTTATTTAGACACTAAACATAGCATCTTGATCGTGATATGGCGTCTACAACTGAAAATAGCAACTAGAAAAGCTAAAATATAATTTATGATCTCAACATAATACTTAACACGGTCGTTGACGAGAGTGTTTCCGAATACACATACATGTATGGTACCATGGTAGGAATGATTAATAGAAAATAAAACCAGAAAGAACCCTGGGGGGCGTTTCACTAAACTTCGTACGACTAAAATGTTCGTAAGTGCAAAATTATGATCGTCTGTAAATTTGACATTAACAATATTTTCTTGGATTTACATGTAATGAGCATATGCTGCATATGCAGCCTATGCTCAATAAATGTAAATCCATTAATTGAAATTTACAGACTATCTGCACTTACGAACATTTTAGTCGTACGAAATTTAGTGAAACGGACCCCTGGTGAACACAGGGAGACACGTTCAGCTGAAATAGAAACAGACAGCTGTGCAATCAAATGCTACTTACGTCACCGAAGTAGACCCCGTGATTCTGGAAGGCGTGTCGATTGTCGTGTTCGGAAAACCGATTGGAGGATCTGAAGTTAATCTGTAACGAGAAAATAAAATGCTGCACTTGTATTGGCTGGTTTAAAAAGCAATTAGCTGACGAGTTAGTGTTTAACACATGCGAAAATCTGGCTAATGAGCCAGAATTTTAATGCTTTATATAATAAAAACAATATATCGTTATATTATAGCGTAAATCTGGTTCTTTCTACGTGAACAGTTTATAACGTTTCATTGTCAATATAATTGACAGTGAGTGAGTAAATTTATACATTGTTTTTTTATTAACTGTTCATTTTTCAGGTCATGGGTTAGATTATTCCATATGTATATGCGGTAGATTGGTGGTATTTCTGCGTGTTGAATTCAGAAATGCGATGATATACAATCGCTATTACTGCAGTCAAAGTGAACTAGATCTACGTCAGGATTACTACTAATGTCACATTTATTCCTGAAATTCGATCATTATTTGTAACAAAATTTTCGGGTTTAGATTGCTATGTCTGACTCCATGATTCGTAAACATCAGGAGCCCGTTTCACTAACTTCTTATGACTAAAATGTTCGTAAGTGCAAATTTAGGATCGTCTGGAAATATCAATTGATGGATTTACATTTATTGAGCATAGGCTGCGTGCAGCCTATGCTCAATACATGTAAATCCAATAATTGTTTACAAGAAAACATTGTTAATGTGAAATTTACAGACTATCATAATTTTGCACTTACGAACATTTTAGTCGTACGACGTTTAGTGAAACGGGCCCCAGTTGAATTACAGTGGATTAATAAAACCATTTACCACAGCTTTTCTTGAAGCGGGTCTGTCATTCCAGAAATACGACATTTTCGGATGGCCAAATCCTGCCAAAACTACAACTCACGCCCTTCAATAATCCAATGTTTACGTTACCACAAATGTTATATTATCAAAGTCCACACACACTACCACTCAAGATACACCGATGTGACGACTATTAGTAGCGCAACATGCATTGAATATAAAAATAAATGAGCCCTGTTCTGGAATTACCTCCCTTGTCATATCGACGTATTTCGCCGATATTTATTTCGAAAATCAATCATAATTTGCTTAAATTACCTCGAAATTCGACAAACAATTCAGAACTCTCGCGAAATTGAATTCCGCGTGAGCTTTGATTTTTTTGTCAAATTTCGTCGTCATTTACGGAAATTATTGCATTTTTTCGAAATCAATATCGCCGTTAAGCTGCATTGCGATAAGGGACGTAATACCACAGACCGGCACATAGTCTCATTCCTGTTGCCACAATAATTTTATCTACCATTTGACAAGTTGAGTTATCTAATTTAATTCATATTCGATCGCCAAATGCTTTGTGCATACACTCTGAGGGACAAAGAGAATTACTATATTTTATGTATTCGAACATATTTTAACCATTAGAGGAAACATTGCGAACAACAGAAATACGGTATTGTGAGGATAATTGGGCGTCGGCGGGGAAACTGGACCATACCACGTTTCCCCTGCGCAATTGCGCAGTCTTATCTGGCGCTACGTCGATCGCCATTCAGTCAAGCCAATGTCTGTACATCTGAATGCCAGTTTTGATAAATCTATGATTCTATAAGCACACACTATAGACCTTGAGCCACCAATAACCCCCCCTCCCCCCCCCCCCCCCCCCCCCTGTGGGATTTTTGGTCAGTATGATTTTCGGATTCAGTAACCTATTGTCTATCAAACCTGATTGTCTGCGCCTACAAAGCCGATGGATGAACAAATGGCGGCCATTTTCCAAAATGGCCGCCATACAAAACTGGGTGGTTTTAGAACAGGCCGATATGTGTCATTTAAATCACGTTCTTCCAAGTTAAGCGATATCATTATTTTCACCAATTGAGTATAAAATGACTTACAATAAGTTTTATATTGGATACCATCCTCAAATAGCCACAATTATCAAAATGGCCGCCAAAATACTTATATTGTTTATGCTTGCAACATTTTTTTTCACCACACGATGAGCTACCTACAATTTAATCATGTCAGTAGCAACATATTCACATGGTAGATCCTTTTTCACATCGATTTTCATTATTTCTGGTGTGCTATCAACGGTTATTATTTTCAAAATGGCCGCCAAACAGGTATTATATAATGGCCCTTTCGGGTATTTTTGGAGATTATTGGAGTTTCATGACAAATGACAAAATGCATGAAAGCATTGTCATCATACTCGGAGTTTCGAGACAGGGTTAGTGAAGGGAAACTTGGGAAAACGGCACAGTATTGGCTGGGATACATGGATTCGGTGCATACGGTGTTGCAGTTTCTCCGAGCCACCAAAGAAAACAACTTAGACCTTCACATAGCATGTCTTCAGAAGATGTGTCCATTGTTCTTCAGTATTGACCTCCCAACTACGCACGGTATACTACAGTATATCTGCTGAGTTATGTTAAACTTAGAGCAGTTATATCCTGGGATGGAAGATCTGTTGAGGAACAATGGATTCAGCGTGAACTGATCTAGTGTTCCGTCATCCAGAAATGGCGTGGATATCACAATAGAGCAAACCATCAATCGCCATGCTAAGTACACATGGAGGTATAATAGGTTTCAGCCGCAATTATGCAGCATACTACAGATTGTGTATGACGAGACACTTCCGAGCTAGCTACATGGATGCTACGCTTGAACTGGCTGATATGAACGCACATGAACAGTCTTCACACAAGGACACACGAACTTCGGAAATATCCAGAAGTGAAACAGACGTCAAGACAATTATCAATGCAATAGGAAATTTTATAGATCCGTTTGAAGCATCAATGAATCGCTCTATTGCATATATTCAGGGGGGCGTCAGCTCCTAAAGATGTCGTTGACGATCTGCTGTCTGCAGAAATGACAGGAAAACAAAGGTTTGCGCGGTTTGTCCAGGAGCGGTTTGTTGAAAAGTCAGTCAGCTTTCATGCACCAATAAAACAGTTGCGCCTGAAAACATTTGCATCACTCGCTAAAGCTGTGAAGCTCACTGGTACGCAGATAAAGATAAAGGAGTTAGTAGCTGAACGAAATATATTTGGGCAGCTAATTTCACTTGCTCTCAAACACAACATTGACATGGAAAAGGTGCTTAGCTACCCATTGGGACCTGTGCCATGGTCGCTCGCCACTGCGGATGGCTCGCCAGCAAAAACTGATAAAGCTAAACTCATGCACCAGCTTGAAGGACAATCACATAGTGTTGATGTACCTCCGACGGGTCAAGTGAGCTATATTATTGACGGCAATGCATGCACTGTTACACATGCAGACCGCTTTGCCAAACACATTCGCGGATCTTGCAGATAACATATATAATCAGCTCCCGAAAGTTGAGCGTGTAAATTTTGTGACAGATACATACCACGACTTGACAATAAAAGCATCTGAGCGAATACGCAGGGGTACATCAAAGACTTACATTATAAAAGGACCTCTCACAAAAGTTCCACGAGATTGGAAACTGTTCTTGTCAAACAATTCAAACAAAACACAACTAATTAGACTTCTCATGTCTGAATGGATGCAAGATAAGTACGCTCCAAAGCTGATCGGCAAGACTATTCAGTTTGTAAGCGGGGAGCAATGTATGCAGCTAACTAGCACTGATGGTAAGACTACACAAACTGTTGAGATAGAGGAGTTGCACTCATCGCAAGAGGAGGCGGATACACGGCTAATCCTGCATTGTGCGTACCATGCACTGCATACACCAGAGAACAGCACCATTATTGTGAGATCCCCAGACACGGATGTGTTTGTTTTGATGTTGAAATTCGGACAGAAACTGAAACAAACAACTGCTGTTAGATACCGGAGTTGGGAACAAGAGGCGGCTGGTTGACATACATGGTGTCATTGGAGACATAGGAACTGAACTGTGTTTCGCATTGCCTGCACTCCATGCTTTTACAGGCTGTGATAGCACAAGTGCTTTCGTTCGGCGTGGTAAAGTTACTCCTTTGAAAACACTCCAGCGGCATCCAAGAGTTTAATTGAAGCCTTCCTAGAAGTTGGGAATGGGGTCTCAGTCAGTTTGAATGAAAAGCTATTTTCAAACGCTTCTGAACACTTTGTATGCTTGCTGTACAACAATCAGACATTACAGATATCAACAAGCTACGAATGGAGCTATTTCTACAAAAGTGTAGCCCCAGCTCTGGCGATCTTCTTTTGACGTAGAATGGGGCTGACCTGAGCCTTTTACCACCATACAGATCGTCAATGAAAATGCATGCAGCAAGAGCCAACTATCAAACGCTCATTTGGAACAATGCTGACCGGCGTGATGCAGACATACCGCCACCAGATGAACATGGATGGGAAGTTAACAATGGCTTGTTAGAATGCAAGTGGACAGAAGGAGATCACCTGCCAAGTGAAATGGTTGATCTGTTAATAGAGGAACGGGATGACGTACCTGATACTGATGAAACAGAAGATCATGAAGCAGAGAGCCTACGTGATGCCATGTTTGACACTGATGACGCGTATGACTAGTCTGGATTTATCTTAACCTACTCTCACAATTAGAACTTCACATAACTTGCCTGATGTTGTGACGATCGCAATTTGAATATTGTAAACCATGATGTATTTTGCCTCTTGAATTGTATTATATGTGGCTGGAACGTTTGCACATTGTGTTTCATCTTGCCTGATGCTGTGATGATTGCCTCGCCATAGATGCAATGTTTTGACATTAACAACATGTATGCTTTTTTTTTGCAAGTTGAATGCTGTAAACCATGATATATGTTGCCTCTTGAATTGTATTATATGTGGATCAAGCTGTTGCCTATTGTGTTTCACTTGCCTGCTTGCTGTGATGGATTACCTCGCCACAGGTGCGATGTTTTGGCTTGAACAACATGTAGAATATTTTGTATTGCAAGTTTGATTACTGTAAACCATGACATGTGTTTCCTCTTGAATTGTATTATATGTGGATTACGTTTTTGTCTATTGTGTTTCATCTTGCCTGATGCTGTGAGGATTGCCTCGCCACAGGTGCGATGTTTTGACTTGAACAACATGTAGAATATTTTGTATTGCAAGTTGATTACTGTAAACCATGACATGTGTTTCCTCTTAAGAATTGTATTATATGTGGATTACGTTTTTGTCTATTGTGTTTCATCTTGCCTGATGCTGTGAGGATTGCCTCGCCACAGGTGCGATGTTTTGACTTGAACAACATGTATTTTGTATTGCAAGTTGAATACTGTAAACCATGATGTATGTTGCCTCTTGAATTGTATTATATGTGGATTCAGTTTTTGCCTATTGTGTTTCATCTTGCCTGATGCTGTGAGGATTGTCTCGCCACTATAACGAGATTATTAATGTTGTAGATCAACTACTTTTGCCGATAATGATCTAGTGCCCCGACCGAAATGTTTGAATATTCGGATATATTTCAAAATCGGTACCGTCAATTTTTATTTGAGAAATGTCCGACAGTACGACGGACGAAAACACGGACTCATAGTATATTTAGTAAGTATGGACAATAATGTTACATATTTGAGTTGTTTTCAATCCATAGTAAGCAGTTATAATGTTGTTAAATTGCATAACATTACATACCTGTTAAATTGCCATTGTAAAATGAGTGGGTGGGGAATGGTCGAAAATACGTTATTTTTCACTTTGTATATTTTGTGGTAGACACTAAATAGTCGACGTATATACATTGGATATGTTCAATTGGCCCTACTAGACTACATTGACATTGATAAAATGAAAAAACGCCAACTTTTCATAAAGTTATTAACATGTATATTTTACCATTGAAATTGGGTGGGTGGGGTAATAAAACCTGTAAAATATGACTTCTAGATTGTCAAATTTATTTCAATTGTATATTATTCTATTCCATGGTGTTCAAAATCTCGGAAAACGTACGAAAATACAATCTTATTCGAACAAAAGGATATAAGTTAGGCAATATTTATTAAAAAATGCGATTTTTCAAGATACTAAAAATACCGAGGGTGACATACTTGAAAATGGCGCCATATGTTCATCCATCGGGTTACAGAGCGCAGACAACGGATTAACACTCATAATTGAATGTAGTTTCAGGAAATATATGTCTGCAAAAATCCCACAGGGGGGGGAGGGTTTCGGTTATTGGCTCACGGGCTAGGGTGAGCTAGGGGTGAGCTAGGGGCCCGTTTCACGTAACTTCGTACGACTAAGAAGTTCGTAAATGGAAAACAAAAATTGTCAACGGCATCAACGGCCGAAACCATTAGTGAATTCGTTCAGTTTTGATGTCAGACCGCTATGTGTAGGTAGTATATTTTTATCGTACGAAGCTTAGTAAAATGGACCTCTGGGGGCCGTTTCACTAAACTTCGCACGACTAAAATGTTCGTAAGTGTAAAATGATGATAGTCTGTAAATTTCACATTAACAACGTTTCCTTGTACAAAATTATTGGATTTACATCTATTGAGCATGGGCTGCATATGCAGCCTATGCTCAATAAATGTATATCCATGAATTGAAATTTCCAGACGATCGTAAATTTGCACTTACGATTTTAGTCATAATAAGTTTAGTGAAACGGCCCCCAGAATCCTCACTGGTCACACGTGTCGTAAAGTGCCTTTTCCCAAACGGACGACAGCAATGTGTAACTCGTAATAATGTTTACTATTAATGTTTCAGCATAGTTTTGTATGTTTTTTCTTCTAGATTTCGCTGATTATTTTCCGTTCATCATATTGAGCAAATATTTAATTTTTAGTTAATATTGAGCACTGTAGTAACTTTTTCATTCTGGTACTTTTAAAATTATATTCTACTAAGGTGACACGCACTTATTGGTAGTGGTAATGTAGATATCATATAGCCCTTTAAATAAGCCTTCCATAAATTAACACAGCGTGCAGGGGCGGCGGATGTGGGGGGGGGGGGGGCAATCATTTTATTGGGGAGGCCTGGCCTGGCCTCAATAATTCTGTAACATATTATAAGGCACATATTTTCAACATCAATGCTGAGAATGCAGGAAATGGCGTTTGACGCCTCTTAGAGAATAGACGTATAGAGAAACATATCTAAACAGGACACCCTATATGGAAACTGTTATGAATTCAGCCCCCGCTATTGCTTTGGTTGGTACGGAGCACCTCAGGGGACGTAGAATTCTTTTTTTCTTCAATTAATTCGTTCCCACGAAATAACCTTTCCTTTCCCTCAATTTAACAATTCGTTCCCACGAATTAACAATTCGTTCCCACGAATTAGCAATTCGTTCCCTCAATTTAACGATTTGTTATTTCGTGGGAACGGATTAATAAAACAATATCCATGTCCCCAGCGGGGCTCCGTAAGTTGGAGACGTCACATGTTTACCTCTTATTTCGCTACCTGGTGCTATTTTATCATGAACTGTCCCTGTGCATTTATTGTTATGTTATCGTTGGTAGAAAAATATGGATTTTGTAAGTGTTTGCTCATGATCAACAGTCTGCAGTTTGTCGTGTACACCACCGTCACGTGACGAATGTGACGAATTGTCGATAACTCTATGGTTTGGAGAAGTCAGTTGTGTGGAACCTCTATAAACCGGACAGCCTGGGTGCTCGCCGGGGTGTCCGGTTTCGAGAGGTTCCACTGTAAATCAGAGGCAGTATTACAAGACATGTTACTGCGATTTGAATCATGACCAGAAATTATCATCTGTGATAGGTGACAATGAAACCTATTAAGAATCAACATTCTGATACTTTGGTTTAGAGGGTCTACTGGTCAAGACCATCAACTCGGGGCTACACGTCCAATAAGGTAGCTATTGTCGTCCATTGTCACCCTCACTCAATAATGTAGATTCTGATGAGTACAATTATCACGGACGGGAATCAAGATGTGTGCAGGTCCGCGTTTTGGGCACGTGGACAGCAAAATCGTGTGCTTTTGCCCCGACTAAGGTATTTTAAAGGTACATGCCCACTCAGTGGGCACAAAATGTTCATATATCAGACATCATCTGAGACATTTCATGGTAAAATAAACAGTAATTCTCCATTACCCCACGTATTGATTGACATTACTAGACATTTGATATCACATGTAAATTTACACACTGATATCAGGGGCGATAACCGTGTTTCCTTAAAATGTTAACGGACACTATTATTTATTCTCTGTATTTACTTTTTGATGTGCAATGATCATACTTTATCATCTGTCGAAAATATCATTTTTTCATCTGATGCATTCAATTAGTATAAATAATTAAAAAATATCATGCCTCATTTGCATATGAAAATAGCCTGATACAAACGCGCGTCACTATCAGTTAAATACATATTACTAAATGATTATATCTGTATAGCGGTCAATGGTAATTTTTAGAACTGGTGAATAGTGACACAATGATACACTTATTTAATTCCTATACAGAAAATGTTGAGCCTACTGAGTGGGCATGTACCTTTAAGCATAACTTGCTCATTGTTTTACTGATTTTTTTTAAATAAAGCGCCCGGAAAGCGCAAAAATGTGTAGTATCCTCGACTTCTGGCCGTTTCCTGATATTTCCAGCCAGTTTCCAAATAGTAGGTGTGTTAATTGACTTTTTACTTCACTTTCTGATGCAAAAATGCCCTTTGTATGGACGTTCCCTAGGACAATATAAAACTTTTTTATCCAAAGACACACGCTCTATCTCATTTTCAACTCCCGGTATCCATGGAAATCCAAGATGACCGCCGTGAATAGAGGTCAAATCTTAAAATTGTCCTAACTTGGTACCTGATCATGCTAGAAACATGATTTTGGTGTCTATTCCCATGTACTGGCATGCACAAAAATCAGTAAAATAATGTTCAACAATATCCGTTCATGAAAACATTCAAAAAATGCAAAATGGCCGCCATTTTTCGATAAAAAAAACGTATAATAAATTGAACGCATTGACACAGTTAATAAGTCCTAATTAGGAGATAGTAAGTCCTAATTATGAGATAGTAAGCCCTAATTTGGAATTAGGAGATAGTATCTCATAATTAGGAGATAAAAACTATTTTATCAATTCAATTCAATTCAATTTATTAGCAGTTAAGCACAACGTGCTTCTCGCCGTATTTAGATGTTTTGACGGTTCGAGAAGAGCAATGAAAACACAATGTTAACACTGTGTAAAATGTACAAGTGATGACATAATATTATATTGCTATTAACATGCAAAGGCTGTGCATTATGCTACGGTGTATGAATCTATCACAGCAATAACGAACCGCACTTGATGCAACAGACCCACAACCAGCACACACACAGCCATTCCATGTCGCAAGCAATCAAGTTCATTGTAAACAGTGTTAATAGGAGTAAACATATTTGATAATGTACACGAAACTAAGGTAAAGTTTGATGTTCCACAGAATCGTCTTAAGCAAGACGATTCTTTGGAAATTCAAACTTCACGGGATTTATTAAAAAGTTAAGATAATTGTATGAACATTTCAGAGCAGATGCAGATTAATATTCCGCATTTGCTTCGTAATATTCATACCGCTTACAAACCTATATCGAACTGAGATGATTATTTCTAGTATCTGTGGCTATGTACAAGTATTTTGAAAGGCGTTTCAATAGAGATTCATTTTCTGTTGTCATTAGAGCGGTGAATTTAGTCGTACTCGCCCAGCTACAATAATAACGAGGTAGGTGTGTTCTTCGCAATACAGTATAGAATGGACAGACAAGAAGAAAGTGATATTCATTTGCAATAACATTCATGTTACAGAGCCGGCACAAGCGATTTTCTCTAGCAATGTGACGAAACCGCCCTTCTTCAATTTCAAGTGAATGTGCAGAGCAACGGAATCGTGTTAGAGCAATCCGAAAGTGTCATTTTCTACTGATTTTGAAATACTTTTCCATAAAAAGAAAACTTTTTATTTTGATGGTTCTATATGTTGAAAGTTTGGGAGAATTTGCGACATCACTGAACCAGCCCTGAAGTATTGGTCATATAGTCTCTGTATAACCATATTTAATTGAGGTTGAGATACTTCCTGAGTATTCCATAGATATGAGAAACCTAGATTGTCTAAAAGTGATTTAACATTAGACACCCATGGCGATATTGCAGTGGTCACATCAGCTTCAAATACATGCGAAAGCAATGAGTTATCTGTCAACAAAATTCTGCGCCAGTATTTCAAAATGCGCTCTCTACGCTTGATCATCATTGGCACCAGGACGCTTCCATATATAGTTAATGTATTTATAGACATTGGTCCGTTACTTCAACCTGCGTGTGAAATATGCAGTGCTCCCTCTTACAACGTGCACTCCCGTCTATATACGATGTGGTTGTTCAGGAGGACATCATTCAGCAATTTGAGAAATCTAAGATGGCTATCAAGATATTCACCGTTGGATATAAAAATAAAACTCTTCAACCTTTCGCCATAAACTGATACGTGATTCCACCTTTTCCAGTTTACTTTAGTATCATATACATACCAACGTTAAATGTCATGATCAGGGTCACAGCTATGTAGAAAAAACATCGTAAAATGCAGTACCTTTGCAAGTACAATGTAATTTTATAATGATGTTTGGTAATAATTAGTATGTAGTCGTATCGCAGGGTTATATTTAAGGGACAGCTTCATTGCAGTTCATGGAATAGGCGGTTTGTTAGTAACATGCGGAGGGTAAATTTAACAATTTGTTTCATCCTTAACGGAATTCTGATATCCCTGGTTTAGCCCCCAGGTGCATGTTTTGCTTCCTTGTTACTTGAGAATTTAATCCGGTTATACACATTATAAAAGTAGTCATGTTTAATATTAATTGTATTACTTTTAGGTAGTGGGGCTAAATGACTCTGGTGTGGTGAGAACCTGGCACCAGGGCAGGTTATTCTAATTTCTGGGCTGAATATAAATATATGTTTGTTCGTACATATTTAGTTCTGATTTGGGATTTTCCCCACAATCACAACAGGTGAAATATGGGATTCTACCATGTTAGCCCGGCCTAAAATGGCCTTATATTAGCTGCTGACAGGCCGTTAAACACCATTAAATAAATTACAAATCATGACATTAGACATCGCCAGATTTATTTCATTATTAATTCCTGTCCAATTTAGAAATCCTGATCAAACACAGATGAGACAGCCTAAACATCATTCAGTGTTTGCTGAATGCAAAATGAATCACTGATAAAATTGTGAACAGTATAGACCATCACCAGACTGTACTAAAAATGCAATAAATACTGTGTTATCTGGTTATAAGGTAACATATAACACATGGGAAATGTGAAGTTTTTGTTGCGCCTGCTTTAGTAGAACCTTAGTCGCCTCTTTTCCGTCCGTCGCCTGCGTCAACAAATGTCAAACTGTTTGTACAACTTTCTTCATCACTATATAACTTTAATAATTACTTGACGGATTGCTTCAATATGTGGACACTTGATACATGTGAACTTTTGAAACACACTCGTGTCCCAATTAACATGACATTGGCCTTTTTTACCTTCATATTTTTGTGGAAACACTTAGCCATTTTTTTGTGTCGAAAAGTTTGTACAAGTTTCTTCATCATCATATATATCTTTAATATTACTTTATGGATTGCTTCCGTATTTGGACACTTGATACATGTTAGCATTTGGAACACACTCATGCCCCAATTAACATGACCTTCACCTTTTTAACCTTCACATTTTTGCGGAAACACATAGCCATTTTGCGTCAAACATTTTGTACACGTTTCTTTATCGGCATATAACTTTAATATTACTTGATGGATTGCTTCAATGTTTGGACACTTGATACATGTAAGCATTTGGAACAAACTCATGCACCCATATGCATGACCTTCCCATTTGACATTCACACTGTTGTGGAAACACGTAGGCATTTATTTACGTCAAAACGTGTGCAAGTTTCTTCATCAACATATAACTTTTGTATTACTTGGTGGATTGCTTCATAGACACTTGTACACCTGATACATGTACGCATTTGGAACACACTCATGCCGCCATTAAGATGACCTTCATCGTTTGGCCTTCATGTATTTGTGGAAACACTTAACGTCAAAAGTGGGTCGCAGGTGGGAATATGCGATGAAATAATTTAACGATCGGGGTTCATCCTTACGGGAATCCCGACCGAATACCTGGTTTGGCCCTCACGTACGTCGTTGGCATTCTTGTATGTGACAGTTTCAGCGGGTTATACCCCTTCTGTGAGTATTATGATTATTCGTGGACATTGGTATTTATGATTATTTGTTGAAATTATTATTTATGATTATTTGTGGAAAATTGAAATTATTATTTATGGACCTGGCACCAGGTCAGGTTGTGTATACTAAGTTGTAGGGCATCAATATATTATTTTTTCGATGTAAATATTCCGTCCTGATTTGGGACCCCCCCCCCCCCCCTCCCCCCCCCCACCCCCCCCCCCCCCCCCCCCCCCCCCCCCCCCCCCCCCCATCCCGAATGCAGCAAGTTTGAAAAACACGTTGGCCCGGCCTTAAATAAATGACCTTAGCTGTTGATAGGCCGTTAAATTCCAATCAGTCAATAAGTTTTATGTCAAAAAGTTTGTACAAGTTTCTTTATCATGCTATAGCTTTAAAATTACTGATTACGGAGTGCTTCAATATTTAAAACTCGATACATGTGAGCATTTGGAACACACTCACTAGCACTGTTGACCTTTTTCGTGCTTAAAGCATGTAATGCATTTCTCTGATGGTTTTGTGATGCTTACTTTAGCACATGCCCATGCTCATATTATGTACAGTCAAATGCCTCGGCAGGCACGACATACCTTTCATTGCGAAATTCTTGTTTTATGAAATTATCAAGTTGTGTAGTTATTCCGTATTAGACTGGTTTAAAGGTACATGCCCACTCAGTAGGCACAAAATGGTATTTCCGGGAATAAATAAGTGTATAATTATATCACTATTCCACCAGTTCTAAAACTTACGAGTGCCTCATTTACATGTAGTAATATTTATTTTACTGATAGTGACGCGCGGTGTTATCAGGCTATTTTCATATGCAAATGAGGCATGCTATTTCTGAATTATTTATATTAATTAAATAATATTTTCGACAGATTATAAAGTATTATCATTGCACATCAAACAATAAAAACAGATAAATACAAATTATGTTTTATAAAGTTTACTAACTGATTAGTGTGTTTTTCCTTTGTTATTATCCATTTTAAATAGAAAATAAACATGATAGGTGCTTTCAAGAATAAGTACACAAATTCCTCTGTAATAACATATCGTTTTGCTGCATATGCAAACTGTTACAGAATATTTAGTTAATGCAGAACGACAAATGGCGGCCATCTTGGATTTAACAATCTGGTTTCACTGTATCGTATTTTTATTATACATCACACGATATCCAGTGCATGTTAGTGGAGACAAATTTCATGGCGTTAGCATATTTCAGTCAATATTTACGTTCAATTTAGACGTATTTTATCTAATGGCGGCCATTTTGAATTTCGGTCATGTTTTCATGAACGGATATTGTTGAAAATTATTGTATTGATTTCTGTGCATGCCAGTACATGGGAATAGACACCAACATCATGTTTCTAGCATGATCAGGTACCAATTATGCCAATTTTAAGATTTGACCTCTACTCACGGCGGCCATCTTTGATTTCCATGGATAACGGGAGTTGAAAATGAGATAGAGCGTGTGTCTTTGGATAAAAAGTTTTCTATTGTCTTAGAGAACTTCCATACCAAAGGGGACCCTTGCATCAGAAAGTGAAGTCAACACCCTATTTGTGCAGTTAACACACCTACTAAAAACAGACAGCGACACATTGATAAACAATGCACTGTCAATCAATGTGTCGCTGTGCGTATGCGTGTATGCGTGTGGGTTTTGGTATAGGGGTGAACATCGTGGCGGAGCTACCCGGGCAAATTAACAGTAATATTTCCCAAGAGGCGGGAAGCATGGGGAGTATGCAACAAAACATTCTGGGTTGGGATAGTACACATCCGTCCACACATCGCATCGAGGAAAACGATAATCCCGCTACATCACCTCCCGCAGCAGTTATACGAAAACTTTATTTCTAATGGGGTGCATTTTATTATAGGAATGAATGGCCTTTTTGTGGAATTTATCGGGGTATAAACTTGGAAAAGTCGCGGGAATACTGGACGAAGGCCGGAAGGCCTCGTCCAGTATTCCCGCGACTTTTCCAAGCTTATATCCCCGATAAATTCCACAAAAAGGTCATTCATTCCTTATAATTCCAGCATTTGAAATAAATTCATCAAGAAAATGTGTTTATTTTCCGTTTTCTTAAGAATTATTTTAACTGCGCCTGACGGTTACGGAAAGTAGTTCGGCATGGGAGTTTACTGGGATATAAATTTTGGACAGAGACTTGCTACGGACCAATCAAATGTTTGGGAATTGTGTAAATATTTTTGTGCTGGAATTATTGTAACAAATCGACTGTTAATTAACAGTCGATTTGTTACAATACGATGCAATATTATAAAATTTGTATTGCATTGATAAATGTGGCTATGACTGGAGAAATGGGGCTTATGGGATTTGTGACCATTGTAGTTCTTTGTCAAATAGCTCACTCATGTAGCCTGATAACGGCCTATATTGCTAGTTAATGGAATGGCGAACAGTGCAGATCCTAATCAGACTGTGCGAATGCAAGCAAAACCCATAAGCCCCATTTATCAAGTAGCAGCCACATATGAGCAGAGCATAATCATTGTGTATAATCACGTGGTACTAACAACAACAACAAGTACTGACATTTCCAGAATCCATCTGATTCAAAGTACGTATTTTTGTATAGTGTCCTTATTTCGTAACGTATTTTCATGAATTATGGCGCATCGAACGCGTCTTGTTAATCTGCATTTGGTGGTCTCTGTATTTCGGCCCAAACTTATGTCGTTTTTGCGAAGAATCGATTTCCGTGTCTCCTACACGGAAAATGGATTTTTCGCACACGGAAATCGATTCTTCGCAAAAACGACATAAGTTTGTGCCATACTCACTAGACCACCAAATGCAGCTTCATCAAAATACATTGCATATTAAGGAAAATATCAAAGAATACTTACTTTGGAGTGGGCAATGTTGTTGTTGTTGTAACCACGTGATCATGCACCTTGTCAATGCAGCACCCGTCATGCTTCTAACAAGCAATATAGATCGTTCTCAAGTATTCAAACAACGTATACTAGACTGTTTCATACACAAGTGGAGAGAAGATGTTGAGGCCAATAACGTAATGACGTTCTACAAACATATAAAAGTGAATTTTGAATTTGAGAACTATTTAAGCATTGTGTACAATCATGAGCTAAGGAAGTACCTAACTAGAATACGTTTGGGCTCACATGGGCTGCGGATAGAGACAGGGAGATATGGTAGGAATCGCATAGAGCTCATTCAAAGAGTATGCACTATGTGCGATTCAGGAGACATCGAAGACGCCTATCATTTTATTATCATATGTCCGTCTCTCACACACATTAGATCGCAGTATATTGGTTCATTCTACAGGTTGAGACCAAGCGTATTCAAGTTTACGTCGCTATTAGCTACACATCATAAAAGAACGGTCGTAAATTTGTGTAAATATTTAAAAGAAGCATTCGAGTACAGAAAATCAGCCATTCTCTAATGTTAATGTGTTCACTCTTGGAATACTATCTACTATTTTGTAATCACGACAAACTTTAACGATCAAAACTTTCGCAATAAATTATTTAACCAAGGTTTCCCATTCACAGCTCCTCAAATCTCACTGTACTGTATAAATTTCACATAATATGGCAAAAACATGTAATTTGTTATAAGCCAAATAAAATATATTGTATTGTATTGTATATCTACTATTTTGTATATACATGTATTTGTTTATATGACGAGAAACTTGTATGAGTTTAAGTCAATAAATTCTATTCTATCAAGATACAACAGGGGCAGATCCAGCACTTGTGGAACGGGGGGGGGGGGGGGGGTGGGGTGGGGGAGGAGGGTGTCCTATTGTCGAGCTCCACGGAGTGAAGCAATTATGCTAGGGGTGTCCGGGGGCATACCTATAGCCTATTTCACCAACATTGCAAAGTATACTTTTCTAGCAAAGTATACTCTGAGGGAGTAATCATTTATTTTTCCTGAAATGCATTAGTTCATATATAACTAACAAATGCATATATTTCATGATTAAAAGTATGCAGAATTATTATACTGATTTCATTACATTATCACAGCCAAATTGGCTGTGATAATGTATGTGATAATGTAATAAATGCAGTATAATAGAAATTAATAAATTTATCCTAAAATTTTAAATTTCTCCCTCAAAGTATACTTTGCTAGAAAAGTATACTTTGCAATGTTGGTGAAATGGGCTACTGGTCATAAATCACATAAGCCCCAATTCACAGCCATATTTATTTCAATTAAGTTCACCTAGTTTCGGCTGTTCGTGTTAGTAAATGATTGAAATCTGGAACGAGGTTATTCAATATATCGAACCGTTTAATAGCAAAATACACATGGATCACACGCTAATGCAAAATGCCATATTTCGTACAGAATGTAATTCAATATTATCATTAACAACTTATGCAATTTTCGTGAATACGCAAACTATCAAGTTGCGTACATGCACGTCTGTATACGACCTAACTGAATAACTTGGTTCATTGATTGATTTAGTGGTTGATTGAGTGATCTAGTGAGCGAATGAGTGGATTGATTGATTTAGTGATTGATTGAGTGATCTAGTGTGTGAATGAGTGGACAATTGGTTGATTGGTTGATTTAGTGATTGCTTGAGTGATCTAGTGAGTGAATGAGTCGACAATTGGTTGATTGATTTAGTGAGTGAATGAGTGGATAATTGGTTGATTGTTTGATTTAGTTAGTTATTGATAGAGCGATATATTAAGTGAATGAGTGGATAATTGGTTGATTGATTGGTTTATTCATTTAGTGAGTGAATGATCTCATGAGTGGACAGTGGTTAATTTATTGATATGTTGATTCAGTAGAACCTCAATACATGCACAGTTTCTGACAAGTTTGAAATATTGAGGACGTTAACGACTTTTGGAAATTTGGTCGCTTCGGCTTTTCCTGGTATTGCTATACAAACTATACAAGGGCTCTAGCTCAGGTCGGACATGGCCTAGTATCTTAACATAATCAGCACTTACTGTCTGTTCCACGTTTTGCTGCCGACGAACTTTTCGACACATTAAATCTAAAAAATATTTAAAAGTAAGTACTTTTTCAATAACAAAAAAGTCACCCTCCCCCAAAAATTTGGAAATTGACTTCGAAACCTTGCGAGATAGATTGAAAATGATGTAACTAAGAAAACAAAAGTTAGATTTTGAAAATCGGTCCACAAATAAGTTTTTTTTTTTTTAAAACAAACTATTTTTAGCCCCCATGTTAAATTCCCATAGGAAAATCTTTTTTTGCAATAAAATCAATATTTGATGGAATTTCATCAAATAATTTTTTTTGAGAAGGGTGACTCTTTTCTTATTGATAAAAAAGTACTTACTTTTAAATATTTTTTAGATTTAATGTGTTTAATAGCCAAAAGTTCGTCGGCGGCAGAAAAAAGTGGAACAGACAGTAGGTAATGCAGTGAAACCTATCTAACCCGGACACCCTGGGGAGGCCCCAGGGTGTCCGGTTTAGAGAGGTTTCACTGTAAATCAGGCATTTGACGATTCTGTGATATGTTGTGTGCTACGCGATCATGAACATGCATTGTCACCTGAGATAAATGACAGAGAAACCCATCAAAATAAGATCATATGTTTTCTTGGTGTCTGGTTTAGAGAGGTTCCACTGTATAAATATGTGAGTGGAAAGCTGACATGTCCACCGGGTATGGAAGGTGTTCGAGCCAATCCACACCCTTAAATATAAGCCATACGAACTGACATGTCCATTTGAGAAATATTGCTATCTGAATGATACCACTGAGCGGACATACCGAGGTCAGCTGATACTTACACGGTTTTTTGACTGGAAAGGCTCGGGCGGCGGCCGTGGTAGACAGGCGGTGCTGGATTTGAATGGGGTTGACAGCATCAACCCTGTGCTGGTCGAGTCGAGCCGATTGCCCGCTGAGCTGGATCCACGGTGTCGAAACTGCAAGTGACGGATATAAGTCGGCATATGATCGAAGTGGATTGGATGGATTCGTGTTTGGAAAGTCAATCAATTCCCTGCCATTAACAATTTCACCTCTGAATACACAACAATACACATTGTTTTAAAGTCACTCTATTGGCAGTCATATGTGACGTCCATAGAGTAGCAGCACAGGTGATGGGAACAACTAATCTGATAGTCTGTTGTTACTTGTATCACAGGCGATTGAAGTTCCCTCTCCACATTCAGAGCTCCCCCCCCCCACCCCACCCATACTATTATAAATATATATTAGTTTATATACGTACTAGTCGGACCAGATTGATTTATCTAAGGGGCTATGTGGGTGGGGAGTTCAATCGCCTGTGCTTGTATAGATACAAGGTACACAATAGGTACATCAACAGGCTTTTCAAATCCGTTGAAATTATATAAATCGTCACCTTACTGTAACAATTGACCTCGATTATTGTTAAAAATACATCAAGCAGCGTCACAGAGCCGTTTACCGTGTTAACAAATATATACTATATATACCGTCATGTGATTTTTCCCCGTCATCTGTGTGTAGCAGTAAACCGGATGTTATGAGCCGGACGTCAAGACGTCGCGTGAGCCCAGGCCATACGTCAAATCACGAAACCACGATACACCACTTGTGTCTCATGATCCCGCGGTCCGACACACAGTCTAGGCCCGTACGACGTCAAACCCATCCCATGACACCCGATACCAGAAACAGAATATTTAAAATATTCGCGTTTCCAGCATAGAGCCGCATGTGGTAAACCAAGAGTGCGATTGACGCCGCTACCATGTGTAGTACAAAACACACTTTCAACCGGACACCAGTAACTGGATTGTTCGCGTTTATAGTATCATGTTGAACAGGTTGAATCCGTCCGGATTAAAACACCAATTCACATGTTACACTTCACATTACACCCATGTGGGAAGTTCGTTCCCAGTCTTTTTATCCAATTTTCCGTGAGAAGAAGAAATATGCGTCATTCGCTGTACATCTTCTGGAGGACAGCGACACCCACGTCATGATCACCGTGACCCAGGAAGTGTCGCAGTATGGGCTTGTTTTCATTTTGCAAACGCACATCGCGGATGTTCGTCCGCGCGTTCGCGCAATGAACGTTCTGTCTCCCCCGTCATAACATCCGGTTTACTGCTACACTATGGACGTCACATAGGACTGTCAATACATTTTCACACTACATGTATTTTGATAAAGACCATGTGGTCGATAATTTAATAAAAAGAATGACTTTAAAACAATGTGTATTAAATGTGCTTCCCTTCGGAGGTTATTGGAAATTACTACACAACAATAGCTTTCCAATGCTAATGTTTGGACTATTCCGCTGATGAGGAACTGCGGATGTGTTTTAGAATTGAAAACTACCTTCGAATGATGCAGCTCCCGATGAGACGGCTCGTTACGAGCCGGCTCATCGGGATCTACAGTATTTGCTCATGTTCGTTCTTTCATGTTTGTTATGATATGCATGTTTAAAGGGTTAAATATAAGCAAATGAACTCACCCCCGCTCAGCAGGTAGCCACTTTTGTTTTCCATAAATCGACGCATTATGCGTTCATTATCCATTACTGGGGTAATAAGTCGCATTATATGCACCATGTGACTTGTCCTTTCTGAAGTGTAACTGTCTTATCGGAAAGCCATGTTTACTATTTATTGTTGTGCTGTTAAAAAAACAGTATTCATGAGACCCATTTATTTGATATGAATACATATTACATAAAAATGTAATGTCGCATTATAATAGTTACAATGACGTACGCTAACCTGCCATGGTTTAAATACTGGAATACATACACATGTATGCATTTATTCGTTTTTCGTAATAACAGTTTATAATAATAATAATAATAAAATAATAATAATCACTTAAAGGAAGTCATGTACTAAGTATATGGGTTAATTTAATTGAATGTAATAAGCTTTTATCTCGAGGATTAGTAAACAAATAATCACCACACTTGCTACTTTGTAAACAAAGAATATCTACTATACGCTTTAGAACTTCTTTGAACCTACAAGATAAGAAAATATAGACCAGGCGTTATGGCTGTATATTTACATTTTATACATAAGTATTCAGGCAAATATTTGCATAACTACCTTCTATATGCACATGGTGCCAGATGGGGTGAATGAGTTGGCTAAGGACACGACCAGTAGCCTATTTCATCAACATTGCAAAGTATACTTTACTAGCAAAGTATACTTTGAGGGAGTAATCATTTATTTTTCCTGAAATGCATTATTTCATATAGAACTAACAAATGCATATATTTCATGATTAAAAGTATACAGAATTATTATACTGAATGTATTACATTATCACAGCCAAATTGGCTGTGATAATGCAATAAATTCAGTATAATAAAAATTAATAAATTTATCATAAAATTGAAAGTTTCTCCCTCAAAGTATACTTTGCTACTAAAGTATACTTTGCAATGTTGCTGAAATAGGCTACTGATGCATAGGCAAACACCCAATTAGAAAACAGAAATTATACAGTATACGTGTACGCTATGTTTCGAATACGATATGTACTATGATTATATTACCTTAGGACGACTGCGATTTTCCTCGAAAAAAGAATTACGAAATTTAACGTACGTCCGTAAATTACGAAAAATGTTGACAAACGATCGACGGACTATACGATCTGGGCCTACAGTATTCCATATTATATTAATAGAGTACCGTTAATAGCTCGTACTAGCGGTGTTTGAATGTTCGAAGGGGAACGCGCTGAACGTCCGTCATTTCGGTCTACGCTGTTGGCCAGTCGATAATGATGATCAATCGCCAATTAATACAACTCGTCCGCCATTTTGGTCTGTCCCTTCTCGCTAATATCGAGCGATCGGACGGACGGACGAACGTCCACACGGACGCCTCTAACCACCTAAGACCCTGTATGTGTGCCCGGACGGACAGACGGACGGACGGACAATTACCGACAAATACGTACGTGTATATTTCGACATCGATAACTCTCAACGATCATAAGACCCATTTTCGCAGGAATCGGTAACGGTAAGGGAAGTCAGATTACCTCCCAGGATCAAGAACGATAACTATCAACGATCATAAGACCTCTTTTCGCAGGAATCGGTAACGGTAAGGGAAGTCATATTACCTCCCAGGATCAAGAACGATAACTCTCGCATACCCTAGATATTCGAGTTATCGACTAATCGATCCCCATACGTTTACATTGTATTTCCGCCCTCCTCCGCCCTCCATGGATAAACGTACTCCCACCCTTCACACTACTTGAAAAGGGTCCGCGGGATTTCAATAGTATATTCACCATGAAATGTAGCATCGAGATTCAAAATTGGGCATTTATACCTTTCATACCTAAACATATACCATTGGATTTCTCATGCTATTTTTTTGACAATTCCAGTAATGTTAAAATGCTGATTCTTTTTAGAGTTGAAAAGTATTGAAAAACGCTGCAAATACTGATGAGGCGGCTCGTTACGATCCGGCTCATCTGGATCTACAGTGTTTCACGGTAAATGTTGACTATACGATCTGTCGGGTTGAAAGGATTAAATGGGACGTATACTGATATACCATACTTTAGAGAATTAAATTTACAGAACAGTACAGAACAGAACAGAACATAACAAAGCGTTTATTTGCAATATTCTCAGACCACACAGTGGTATATGAGTACATACAAGGACAGAATAAGTTGTATTATCAACAACAACAACATGGCGGACAATAAATATGCATGCAAATATGTTCAAAACAGAATATACCAACTTAATTTTGGCTAGAGTAAATGTTAAGTGTTATCACCAATATTGAGCATTACTTTAAAATTTGTAGAAAGAACGTAGTTGGGGATAAATTTGCAAGGATCAAAATTATGTGATTGTCACGCAATGGGGTTGGTACTGTTAGTTTATTGGGAGAAATCCGGAACAATTACTGAAAAAAAAGCTGGAACATATTAAATAAACGACACAAATCAAATGCGCATACAAGGCCGCGTACTGTATACAACGAAACATGATGTAGAAATTTACAAGTAAAATAAAAAACATCTATAAACCATAATAAATTGTATGCGTCTAGCCATGACAAAAATCGGGTTATTGAAATTACAATAGCTTTCCAATGCTAATGTTTGGACTATTCCACTGATGAGAAAATGCGGTTGTGTTTTAGAATTGAAAACTACCTTCGAATGATGCAGATCCTGATGAGACGGCTCGTTACGAGCCGGCTCATCTGGATCTACAGTGTTTGTAAATGTTGGTGCTATCATGTTGGTTACGGTATGCATATTTGAAAGGGTTAAATATGCAAATATGAAAGGGTTAAAACGCGGTAAATCCTGATGTTACGAGCTGGCTCATCTGGATCTACAGTGTTATAAATGTTGGCTATACGATCTGTCGGGTTGAAAGGATTAAATGGGATGTATACTGTTATACCATACTCAAGTTAGAGAATTAAATTTACATCTATAGACATACATGTGCATTCACACTAGATTGAAAACCATAAATTGTATGCGTCTAGCCATGACAAAAAGGGGGTTATTGATATTACAACCAATGTCATCCCATACCAATCCACGCATCCGCGCAGTCTGAGCCGGATCTACCCTGTTCTCCGGTGAGTTGGCGAATCTCTGGGTTTTTTTTTTAAATACATTTGAGACCCGGATTACATGTATGCATATGCTTGTGATTAGAAACATTACTAAAACACCATCGATGTTCGCGTGGCGGATCAATGGTTGGGTTTATATATGTAGTGTCGTAATCGGTTTCAATAAGAAAATCTGTGAATTGGTCTGATTGGCTGTTTCGTTATCTTATAAACGAATAAATGCGACTATGTATTATGACTGTGACTAGAAGAATCGGGGCTTACGACATATGTGGCCGGTATTTCTCCTGATGTACTGCCATTTATGTGGCTGTGAGTTGAGAAATGGGGTCCGCACTGTCTGATCAGGATCTGCACTGTTCGCCATTCCACCAATGAAACACCCGGCTTGCTTCCAACAATCAATACAGATCATTATCAGGGTACATGTACATGAGTGTGCTATTTGATCAGGAGCTACACCAGTCACAAAACCCATAAGCCCCATTTCTCAACTCACAGCCACATATATACGGTCTGATAATATGGATCTCCACTATTAAGTAGAAGCATGGCGAGTGCGAAGAGTAAACTGGATCTGCATTGTTCGTAAAGGCAATTAGCCCGATTTGATCCGATATTGGCAGAATATATCAGTTGCAACCACAGGCGATTGTGATGCTGATATGATAGTGGATTATATGTTTTTGACATGTAGAAACAAATAAAATGAAGTGTATAGAGAAACTATTATATAATAAAAATGTAAAAACTATTATATAATAGTTTCTCTATATACTGACTGCATTTTATTTTGTTCTACATGTCCAAACAGTATAATACACTATCCTATCAACATACCGATCGCCTGTGATTGCAACAACCACAGGTGGAAGACTCGGACCAGTGACATAAAGAAAAATTCCATTGAAAACAGTCCCATTACCCCAGTCAAAATGAACATGCTAACAGACCAAGCTGTAAATGTATTTACTAAATATCAATAAGCTGGTTGAAAATTCAAATAGCATCGACCTGCCGACAAGGAATGTGTCACACGTGCTGTAAATATCCGTCGATGTGCTTGTACACGTAGATTATTTCGTTTCGGACTTATACTATTGCGTAATATTAATATTACTGTGTCACCTTAGATGACATATGAGACACGCCAAGTGATTTTGTACCTAAGAAAATGTGCGATTTTTCCTAAAAAATATTGACAGAAAATGTGATATTTTCTGTAAATGACGTCGAAAGATGACGAAATTTTGTAAATACCTTAATTTGTGTATCGCACATGTTCTTATAGTCTGTTTCACGAAACCTGCCCAAATTTTACGGCTATATAAACAATGCAAAAACAATATTTTTTTCGATAATATTAAATTAAAGCAAAATTTAAGAATGAGCCTTCTTTTTATTTCGTGAAATTTGGTCAATTATTGGTTTTATTACGAAAAAATTGATTTCTCTATGGGAATTTAACATGAGGGGAAAAGAGGTAGAGGACTTGTGGGAGGAGTCAAAAAACAATTATTTTGGAAATTGACTCCGAAACCTTGCTAGATAGCTTGGAAATGATCTAACTAAGAAAACAAAAGTTACATTTTAAAAATCGGTCCAGTATTTCTGAAATTCTAAAAAATTTCCCCATGTTAAATCCCCATAGACATCTTCACTCCGTGAAGATGTCTATGGGGATTTAACTTGGGGAAATTTGTTTTCGCAATAAAATCAATATTTGACCAAATTTCACGAAATAAAAAGAAGGCTCATTCTTAAATTTTCCTTTAATTTAATATTATCGAAAATAATATGGTTTTTGAATTGTCTATATGGCCGTAAAATTTGGGCAGCTTTCGTGAAACAGACAGTAGGTACAAAATCGCATGGCGCGTCTCATGTTAGTATTTATATCACGCAAGTGTAAGTCCGAAATGAAATCGGCCTAAATACTTTCCATTGTGTGATACAAATCCATACATATTAATATAGGACCTACTGAGTAAAGATATTGTTTTTACAATACATGTACCTCAACATCTGAACGTGTACATTCATGTGGTTATCCATGATTGTAATCGTTTCTCCGAGATCAATCAAATAAGGTGTCGTAATTTATATTTTGTCTATAAATAAAAGCGTGACATTTCGACTAAATTGCTAAAAATGGGGAAATAAATAGTTCCATGTAACCGGCCGAAGAAGTGACTGTAAGATACTGAGATAAGCATTGAGAATCCTCCTTCTCATACAGTCTAGGAATCATCATAGAGGAACTCACTATTATTTATTATAGGAATGAATGGCCTTTTTGTGGAATTTATCGGGGATATAAACTTGGAAAAGTCGCGGGAATACTGGACGAGGCCTGAAAAGTCGCGGGAATACTGGACGAAGGCCGGAAGGCCTCGTCCAGTATTCCCGCGACTTTTCCAAGTTTATATCCCCGATAAATTCCACAAAAAGGCCATTCATTCCTTATTATTCCAGTATTTGAAATAAATTCATCAAGAAAATGTGTTTATTTTCCGTTTTCTTAAGAATTATTTTAACTGTGCCTGACGGTTACGGAAAGTAGTTCGGCATGGAGTTTACTGGGATATAAATTTTGGACGGAGACTTGCAACGGACCAATCAAATGTTAGGGAATTGTGTAAATATTTTTGTGCTGGAATTATCATGCATTAAACCAAATCGCAGACTCCGCAGAAACGACAAAAACAATCATGAAAAACCTGTCGGACGGGAAATGTACAGACGGACGAACTGGCAGGAAGGTGTCATTAATAAAGTCAAATATTAATTGAAGGGGCCAGTGGAAGAAGGGGGCTAACTCCCTCGTGGAGTTAGCCTCTGTCTTCCATTGACCCTTCAATTCCGAACAGAATGCTATAGTGCCTTTTTCTAGAAAGCATGTATAACATTATGTTTATAATTAATATTTCGTGTTATACTAAACACTTCAGCAACACATAATCTTCACCTATATGGTAGATATATACATTCTGTTTAAGACTTGTATTAATATTAGTATGCTCTACAGATATCAGATTTGGCTTTAAATGCTAATTTCTTATATAAGCCATTTACATTCATGTCGGTTATAACGTATATGGCAGGACTCGATAACAGGGGCTTACGACCAGTGGAAACCAACACCAGCCGGCAGATACACACAGACTGATACACACAGACTGATACACACAGACTGAGACTGATACAATAGGTAACTGGATACACACAGACATATACACACAGACTGATAACATCACACAGAACCTGGATACACACAGACTGATACTGATAACACACAGACTGATAACACACAGACAGAATACACACAGACTGATTACACACAACTGATACTCAACAGACTGAGGACTACTGATACTCACAGACTGATACACACAGACTGATTACACACAGACTGAGACTGATACACACAGACCTAGATACACAACAGACTGAATACACAACAGACAGAACAACACACATGCTGAACACACTGACGATACACACAGACCTGATACACAATCACAGACTGAGACTGATACACACAGACTGATACACACAACTGATACCACACAGACTGAAAGACTGATACACACAGACCTAATACACACAGACTGATACCACACCTGACAGATACAACACAGACTGATACACACACACAGACTGATACACACAGGGGACCAGATACACACAGGACTGATTTACGCACACCACAGGACTGATACACACAGACTGATACACACAGACTGAAGACTGTACACCACAACTAACACACAGACTTTGATACCCCACCTCAGACTTGATACCACCACAACTGAGACCAATAGTACACACAACTTGGAGTACACCCAAGACTGATTAACACACAGACTGATTACACACAGGGACTGATACACACACACAGACTGAATAACACACAGACTGATATACACAACTGATACCACACAGGACTGAGGACAGATACACAACAGACTGATTACACACAGGAACTGGATACACCACAGACTGAGACTGATACACACAGTACTGATTCCACACAGACTGATACCACAGACAGATACACACAGACTGATACTCAACACAAGGACTGATACACACTGACAGATACAACACAGAACTGTATACACACACCCATACTGAATACACAACAGACTGATACTCACAGACTGGAGACAAGATACACACTAGACTGATACACAACAGACAGAACCAACACCAGACTGATACACACAGACTGAGACTGAAACAGCACAGACGATACACCACAGACTGATTTACACACAGACTGGATACACCAGACTGATACAACACAAGACTGATACTGATACAGACAGACTGATACACAAAACAGACGATACACATTCCAGACTTCTAAACACATACAGAGATACACAACAGACTGGATACAGGACACACAGACTGATACACAAACAGATACAGATACACACAGACTGATACACCAACACACAGAACTGATACACACAGACTTGAAACTCACAGACGATACTGATTCACCACGACCTTGATACACACAGACAGATACAGAAACCAGGACTGTATACAACAACACCACAGACTGATTTACACACAGACTGAAGACTGATTACACACAGGTCTGATCTACACACAGAACTGCTACACACAGACTGATTAACACTCAGACGATACCACACAGACAGATACAGACTGACTGATACCCAACCAGACAATGATACCACAGACCTGATACACACAGTACTGATACACACTTGATACACACAGACTGATACCACAGAACTGATTAACACATCTGATACACACAAGACAACAGACTGTTACACCAGAACTGACACACGATACACACAGACTGATTACACACAGACTGGAACACACATCACTGATTACACACAGACTGATAAACACCCACACACTGATTATCACACACAACTGATACACACAGACTGATACACACAGACTGATACACACACACTGATACACACAGACTGATACACACAGACTGATACACACAGACTGATACACACACACTGATACACACAGACTGATACACACAGACTGATACACACACACTGATACACACACACTGATACACACACACTGATACACACAGAGATCAGGGTCTGAAGAGTACGGAGCCCCGCAGTGGACATGGATTTGTTTTATTAATTCGTTCCCTCAATTTAACAATTCGTTCCCTCGAATTAACAATTCGTTCCCACGATATAACTATTCGTCCCCTCGAAAATTTGTTCCCTCAATTTAACAATTCGTACCCTAGAATTAAAAATTAGAATTGTTATTTTGCGGGAACGAATTGTTAAATTGAGGGAACGAATTGTTAATTCGTGGGAAGGAATTATTAAATTGAGGGAACGAATTCTTATTTCGTGGGAACGAATTAATAAAACAAAGAATTCTACGTCCTCTGCGGGGCTCCGTATAAAAGAAAAAATTTCCTGGCTTTTCTACATATGATTAGCTACATTACATCATATGTTCTACTTTGCATTTTCCGTTCAGTGTCAAACGCCACAAGAGGTGAAAATGGCTGATGGCTGGAATACAAAAAAAATGGCCGATTTGGCCACTCCATGAGCATGAGCCATATAGTATATAGTAACGAGGCGATGTTCACATTTATATTAGGCATTTAGGAAGCAATTATGTTTCAATCATATAAATAATTCGTTCCTACGAAATAACAATTCGTTCCCTCAATTTAACAATTCGTTCCTCTCGATATAACAATTATTTCCCTCGAATTAACAATTCGTTCCCTCAATTTAACAATTCGTTCCCACGAATTAACAATTCGTTCTCGTTGGAACGAATTGTTATTTCGTGGGAACGAATCGTTAAATTGAGGGAACGAATTGTTAATTCGTGGAAATGAATTGTTAAATTGAGGGAAAGAATTGTTATTTCGAGGGAACGAATTAATAAAAAAAAGAATTCTACGTCCCCTGCGTGGCTCCGTAATATTCCAGTCACGAGTAAGTGATATTGTTCATATTGATCTACACTGGTCAGAAGTCACAACAGAACTGACCTTATGGTATTAATGAACAGTCTAGTTCCCGATCAGACTGTTCATGCTATACTGTTTCAGTCAGGGAATATCCTTACTGTCATCAACAGAAAGATTAGAGCTTCATTCGGCGATGAACATGTGAAGAGGGAGAATGATAGACATGTTTTCTCCTCCAACTCGAATGATGTGAATGCGAAAAGGGACATTGAGAAACAATATTGCAAACGTGTTAAGGTCCCTTTTGTGACAGAGAGGGTGAAGTGTATTACGCGTTCGCAACTGCGGATTATTGCATACAATTTCCATAAACTTATATCGACCCGTCATCCACAAACGGCTCACCAAGAAAACGTCTTTACGTTGTTTGTGGCAAGGAAAACTCAAGTGATCCACGTTAATTACCGAACACGACAATCGGAAAACATACAATTGAAGTGTTCATTGGAAAAAGGGGGCTAACTCCATGAGGGAGTTAGCCCCCTTATTACACTGACCCCTTCAATAATATGTGTAAATTTTATGGTACTTAGTCATTGGCGTCCCACTAATTCAATACAACGACACTTAGCCTCAGGTTAAGCGAAACTAATAATCAACCACAATACCAATGAACTTAATATAAAAAGTGACCCCAATAACGAAATGTGCGTTATTGCCTTCTATTTTTTTTTAATTTAAGAGTTTTGTTTAGGTCCTATGTTCACACCGTTTCTTGTTGGGTCCATCAAATATTCCTGACGCTTCAAAAGAAAACTAATCCTTTATATAAGGCTATAATGTGCTGACTGATCAGAAACGCACTCCCACATGGAACCCCTCCAAACCTTTACTTTATTATAAGTAATGTTTGCAAGGTAAAACTGAAAAGAAGTTCAAAACTGAAGCGATCGGCAAAAAAGAAATCGCAAATGCATTTAGGTTTATTACGGGAACTTGAAAGTTCGTACATGTATTTCTTTTTGTATTTTGTTTTCTCGACAAATTGCAACTTCTATATGTTTTTTTTATATCTTATTGTGACTTAGCTGCAATATGCGTAGCGGTAATCGGCTATTACCTGTAGCGAGAACGGAAGTATGACTATTCATTCTAATTGTGACTGTGACTGCAGTGGCCTAATTGTATTTGCGAGTGGCGTAAACCTAGAACCGCCGGCGCTTCCGTTCGAGTGTTCAAGAATATCTGGAACTAGCCTAGCCAGAATTGCCCCGTGGATGGAATGGAGAAATTTGGCTTATGGGTTTTGCGACCATTGTAGATCCAGATCAGCCTGTGCATCCGTACAGTCTGATCAGGATCTACACTGTTCGTCATTCCACCAATGAAACACATGTACTTCTTCTGTTAGAACAAGGAATGTAGATTGTTATCAGGATACATGAGTGTGCTATTTTATCAGGAGCTACACTGGTCGCAAATCCCATAAGCCCCATGTCTCCAGTCATCGCCACAAATTACTTACCCATATTCCTTCGTTTGTCGCCGGGGGTACGTTTCTGCGTCCTCTGGCCATACTATATATCCGTCCGTGTATATCCTTTATGTAATATTGCAAATAATTAATTCTCCTTATTTGAATATAGTTTTATGTTTTTCCTTTTTATATTATTAATGTTTCACCAGACTCTAGAGAATATTTTGTTTACCTATTCACAAGATTATTCTCTTGTTTTGTTGTTGTACTATCTACAACACTGGCTATCTAGATCTAATTCACTTTTGCATTTAAATCCCCGTGTTTTTCCGCTTCATGATTTTGAATAGGTGATTAACGAACTTATTAATAAACTCTTTGACCCATGTATCGATTCCACACCGCTTATCTTTCCTGATCAAACACCGACGACATCGCGAACCGAATAACGTCATGTAACGCTATGTTGTTACACACGAAATAGTACCTTAGCGACGACAACGTCACACCATCGTGAGAAAATAATAGCAACGTTAACTTTAACTTTTATATCATGTTTGGCATAGAAAATGTTATACTAAACAATACAGTCATACTAACTGTGTATAAAGGTTTTTTCCTAATGAAAACGAAAAAGCGGATTAATATTGTATTAAGCATGTGGTGATAAGGCGGAGCAACATTCACCAGGGGAAGTAACTGTTGTTCGTTCCTCCATCATACTGCGACGGTTGAAGCGCTTCCCATCTGGCGAATATCTGATTTTTATACGCCCGTTTGAAAGACGGGACTTATTAATATGGTATACCGCTGTCCGTCCGTCCGTCCTCCGTCCGTCCGTCTGCCCGTCCGATTTTCGAAAAAGTTTGTTGGATACCTATTATTTCTGCCTCCATAAGTCCGATTGACTTGAATCTTCATATACTCGTTTATCTGTATCTATATTTTCATTCCAGTCCACACGGCTCACATGCCGAAAGGCCAAGGTCAAATTACTTACAAGTTTGTGTTAAAGTTTGTCAATATGTTCGTAAATCTATTATTTCTGCATCCATAAGTCCGATTGACTTGAAACTTTATAGTCCTCTTTATTTTCATTACATAACTCACACATGTGGCCCGCATGGCTCCGGTCAAACTTTATAGTCCTCTTTATTTTCATTACATAACTCACACATGTGGCCCGCATGGCTCCGGTCAATGTCAAATTGTGTTAAAGTTTTTGTTATCTGTTAATTATATCTGTTATATCTCTGCAACACTAAGTCAGATTGGCTTGAAACTTCACATATATCTACTTACTTGACATCATTCATATTTTCATTCTATAGCCCACCCATGCGGTCCCTTGGTTCAAGGTTAAGGTCAAATTACATAGGCAAAACATTGAACGTAAATTTCTCTGTTATCTGTTATATCTATGCAACCCTAAGTCAGATTGTTTTGAAATGCATTTACGTATGTATGTGTCACAATACATATTTTCATTATATATCCCACACATGCAGCCCCTGTGTTTAAGGTCAAGATCAAACCACTGAGAAATGTGCGTTAACGTTTTTATACCTACCTGGTATCTCGATCTGTAACCCTCAGTCGGATATTTGCTTGACATGTCATGAACTTATTTTTCTACCATCAATATTTTCATTCTCTGGCACACCAATTATGCGGTTTCTTTGTTCCGGGTCAAGGTCAAACGACTTAGAAGTTTCTGTTAAAGTCTTTTGTTTTAGTTTTATTTGTTTTATGGATAGGCCTATATCAGAGACATTCAAAACCCTATCTCAGCCATTATGTGTTACTGATTTCTTTTTCCAACAAGTCATCCACACCCCCTTCAATACTGGCTATATCTCCACGGGTGTCACGTATATTATGACCTTCAATAGATTTGAATTTAGCCTATAGATATTATTTTTTGGCTTTTGCCAGTATACTGGTATACCCTCAATACTGAGGCTTATCACCAGTGAGTGCTTAGAAGGAAAAATAGTGAAATATGAAAAAGATGAGATACAGCAGAAGAGTTAGGAAAGATAGAAGAAAGTAAAGAAAGGAAAAGAAAGAAGAGTGATCAAATTTAGTTGAGTCTAGAGTGCTGGTTCTTCAAGACCTGTGTCTTGAATGAATCCAGCGACTCTGCCAAGCAAGTGTGAGACGGGAGCTGGTTCCACTGGATAACGGTCTGAGGGAAACATGAGAATCGTGTGTAGTCCTTGTCAGTACGTAATTGTCGGTATTGATGTTGACGTCTGTCAGTGCCTCTAATGAGTTAATTATCGTCGTCGTGAAATGGCTACACGAGAGTTTCGTATTGTATAGAGCATACGTAGCATATGGCATCGATACGTCTTTGCTCAAGAGATCTCCATTCCAGACTATGCAGCATGTCGGTCACACTAGAAGTGTTATGGTACCTGTAGTATTGGAAACCCACCTTGCAGTCTTCCTCTGGACCATCTTCAGTCATTACTAGCATGCGCATTCACAAAAGCAGCACCATGATATATACTACTGGTAGTGGTTATCTGAATAGGTGTGTTTGTGACCGTGACTGGAGAATTGGTGCTTACAATCTGATTTCCCAATTTCCGCTACCAGTAATTATTTTTCATCACATCATCTATTCTGCGTCCCAAATATGTGGCTGTGACCGGAAATGGGGCTTATGGGTTTTGCGACTAGTGTATATCTAGATCAGCCTGTGCATCCGCACAGTCTGATCAGGATATATGCACTGTTCGCCATTCCATTATGAAGTACCCGCTATGCTTATAACCAGCAATCTATATCATTATCAGGCTATAAGAGTGAGACATTTGATCAGGGGTTACTGGTAGGCGACCATTTTTCGTCCGTACCCATTTTCCCGGACACCCTCATAAACGCTTAATTCTGCATTTTCATACGAGATTTTTGTTCCTGGTCATTAAGGTGGTCATTTCCAGTTGTCAGGTGTGAAGATTTCCGAGAAAAATTACTAAAACTATTAAATTGAACTGTTTTCATACCTGCCAACTTCTGTTGACACCTGTATAACGTGGAACTTGATTATCGGGACGGGCGCTTGTGTTGAAAAGAGGCAAAGCGTACATAATAAATTAGGAATTAACAGTATCTTCGAAGTAATACATGCAATAATTGCTATCATTTGATCAATACCATACAGTATTAATTACTTTCACTGTACTTTTGCAGTTTTAGCTTAACAAAAAGTAAATATCGCAGAAAATCCTAGTGTCCGGAGAAATGGGTCACCTCCTGTATTTTAATTGGCCTTTTAATTACCCCTTTTCGGGCCCCATTGTCAGCAGTTATAACCTCCCACTATACTAATGAATTTTATGTTATTCTATGTAAGGCGAGCCGACGTATTTGTTAATGTGAGAAAAATCACGGTCAGATGTAAACGTTTCAAATTATTGCGAAAAAAAACGTGATTTTTTGCCGGAAATGGGTCGCCTACCAGTACACTGGTCACAAATCCCATAGCCCCATTTCTCCAGTCACAGATAGACACAATACACTAATCATGTATTAATTCTTGGGACCCAGTGTGTACATAGCGTCTATATGGTCATGGTGTTAATACGGTTTATGAATAGGAACAATAGATATATTTTAGTGTTCTGGTACCACATGACAGACCCGTCCGTCACACAGTCGACGTAGCGATGGTCGAGATGTTGGTGGTAGGCCGAAAATGTTTATGGACGAATTGCCAATAAAGCAAGCGTTTTGGCGTCACTGGTTGAACTGCGCTGCAAAGTTTTCCGACTTATTTCACTGCACTATCCTAATATATTCGTTTACTACAAAGGTATACGCTTATTCATTGTCTATTTTCAAATGAACATGTATAATATGGTCCATAATAGTATGCTTCTTTAACTTTTAACACTAACAAATAGCATTTCAACTACTTATCTTTTTGTTTCCATCTTGGTCAGTTGGACGCTTATTAAAGTATTGTTAATAAATTGTTGTTCGACTGGTTCAGGGACCATACATTCATCTTCGTTCCAGCGTGGTTCTACCTGGGTTATTGATGTTGCCTTGCTTAATATTGGCCTGTCAGCAAAATGTAAATGCTTTGATTTGACAACAGCACTGGCTTGATCACCTTGCATGTCGGGACCGACTATTTAAGTCCACATCCGATAGGATTAGGCTAGCACGAAGTTGTCTTGCCCAAGGACACGCCGAATCGGTCATTCGCAGTGGGTCGAAATGGGAATCGAACCCAGGGTCTCCCGATCCGCAATCTGACGCTCTACCTACTGAGCTAATCCAGCCTATCGGCTGTACAGCCTGCTATTTATAATTGTTGATAGTGTAAATTAACTCATCCACCCATTAGCGCCTCTTGGAGAGACGGCATCAGCCAATTGAAATGGTTCTGGTGCAATTATAGCTTGGATAATCTTGACTATACGGATGTATTTTACTATTCCATCTGTCTTTTATAGTTTCTGTATACGTCCGTAGACAATGTACATGTAGCTGAGATTATCTTAGTTCTATGTGATAGAACGGCTGCAAATCTATTTTTTCAATCTGTTATTCTCTTTATTTGTACACAAAGTTGCTGAGATTTTGTCACACAGAACTAAGATTATCTAAGCTAGGACAGAAATGGCTGTTATTGTGAACATGTTTTATAATGGCCAATAGCCGATTTCATCAAAATTGCAAAGTATACTTATCTAGCAAAGTATACTTTGAGGGAGTAATCATTTATTTTTCCCAAAATGCATTATGTCATATAGAACTAACGACTGCATATATTATGATTAAAAGTTTGCAGAATTATTATACTGAATGTATTACATTATCACAGCCAAAATGGCTGTGATAATGTAATAAATTCAGTATAATAAAAATTAATAAATTTATCCTTAAATTGAAAATTTCTCTCTCAAAGTATACTTTGCTAGATAAGTATACTTTGCAATGTTGGTGAAATAGCCTACATGTCTCAACTGGAATGATACAGATAGTAAAAAAGACAGATGAAATAGTAACAGACATCCATATAGCTGAGTTCAGTTCGTACTGTTATTACAGCTATTTCTGACCGGTTTTCGTCATGCCAACTTCCAGAATCGGCTAATGTAATTCATGTAAATTTTTGTCTAGCATACGCCAGAATAAAATATGTGGATTATATACTATGTCACAATTTTATCACTTTCCGATAGTTGGCTAAACTAAACATGCTAAAAAGTTATTCATAATATGGTGAAAATATGTCAAATCATAGACCCCATTGATGGGATAGCCATTTTGTTTACTAAATTAATACATGTAGTTCAACTAAGAAACTGGATAGTATGTACTTCAAGTTCAGTAGAATTTCACAACGTTAATCCACAATGGTGTTCGCAGAATTATCAAAATAAATGTGACATTGCAAACAAGCAGAGATGATGTCATATATCACACAATTTACGTCATTATGTTGACATCAGCACGCTAGGACATTTTACCAGCACAGAATTCTTACAACTACCTTGAATTGAAGTGAATTTGATTGGCAATAACATGTAAATTTGTTTGGAAAGCTTTAGGCATGTTAGGTGTGCAGAATTAGCTGACACCATTGTACCCATTCTGAAAGTCATGTGAGATTTGTCATAAATTCTATATCTCTTGATTACTTTAATACATGTACTTTACTCCACCATACTTGTGCTCAAATGCAACACATCCAATTTATATTCCATGCTGCTTTAATATGACCATGACATTTTGATATTTACAACTTTGCTTAAATACTTAAGGTATTAGGTGATAGATAGATACACTTGACTTCAATGATAATTGCTTCATAAGAGTGATGTGATATATGAATATAACATATGTGAATATGGTCTCGTTACTGTATACTATAATATGGAGCATTGTGTTGCCATCTCCGCAGTAACCCAAATAAGATTTGGTGCAATACATAATAGACAGATATTACAGTGGGTGGCAGGTGGGAGCACGCGATGGGTAATTTAACGATCGGGGTTCTGTCCGTTCATCCTTACCGGAATCCTGACTGGAGACCTGGTTTGGCCCTCACATACGTCTTTGGCATTTTGTATGTGACAGTTGAATCTGGTTATACCCCTTATGTGAGTATTACGATATTCGTAATCCTATTTTAGGGGAAGGGGCCAAGTGACATTGGTGTGGTATGGACCTGGCACCAGGTCAGGTTATTCTAATTTCAGAGCTGAATATATTTGTTCTCAATGTAAATATTCCGTTCTGTTTTTGGGATTTTCCCCCCAATGCAGCAGGTTAAAATGGGATCGAATCCGTTTGCCCGGCCTTACATGACCTTAGCTGTTGATAGGCCGTTAAACACTAATAAACAAACAAACAGATATTACAATGGCAAGCTATAAATATTATGCCAGCAAATTATACAAAAGACAAGATATCTGAGCATTTCTCCCATCAATCTCAAAATACATTTTGATGTGTAAACTGTTCAATGTGAATCACAGCCTATGTTAGTGTACACGTTGCCCATAGGTAAAGCCACATTTACTCGCATATTAGGTGAATAGACACCAGGGCCAATACACTCCGGTAACTGCTTATATGTCACTGGATGTATAGCTAATAACGGAGTACAGTAGTGGGTATATATGGTATGTGTTGTGCGGATGGCCAGGTAAAAGTGATACACTGTGCAATTTTCTGTGTATGAGGTAATTATAATGGTGATTCATGTTGTGAAAAACACAGGCACAAACCTGTCCAGAAAACTGACATATTTTACAGTTTGGTGTAATATAATTGATAGGAGTCCGGTCTCCTGGCTTTTCTACATGTGATTAGCTACATTATATCATATGTTCTACTTCACATTTTGAGTTATTTGTCAAATGGCAGAACAGGTGAAACTGGCTGATGGCTGGAACACACAAAGATGGCCGACTTGGCCACTCCGTGTGCCGTATAGGATACAGTAATGAGGCAGTATTCACATATATGTTATACATATATTCCATCAGCAATTATCTTTGAATTAAACGATGATCCGGTATAGAACGGGTCCTTAAGAAGTTTGCCGGAGTTTCTCAATTCCGTCACAACATCTATATCCCTTGAAGGATTACTTTAATATTTCAATACACTGTACTTGTGCATAAATGCTACACGTCCATACATATATACATCTGATATAGCTGAAAATACGTATATATATATATAACCTATGTGAGGTTCGGAAGGTACACATACCTGACGATGAATGCATTCATATCCGGGTTCATATCTTAACCCTTTCAACCCTGAATAACTGACATTGCCTGTGATATGACACAATAATGTTAATTCTCCAACCAACCCAATCGTCTGAAAATGATTTTCAGACTAGTCCATTTATAAAAAGGGGTGGTCTCTTCGGAAAAATATATACATGTAAAGTACTTGCAAAAAGTGCAGATCTTGACGATCCGCATCATCAAGATCTACACTATTTGCAAACGTGCTAATTGTATCCCCCGGACTCCGTCGGGGGATACTATGGATTTGACAGCGCGCCGCGTCCGCGTCCGCCGCAGACACTTCTTGTCCGGAGCATAACTCGAACACCCTTTGGAATATTTTCATGAAACTTCACACATGCATAGACCACGACCCAAAGGTGTGTCGCGCACAAGAATGACAACTCTTGCATAGCTAATTTTTAAGTTATCTCCCTTTTTTGTTTCTCGCACTGATTTCGTGTCCGGAGCATAACTCCACCACCCTTTGGAATATTTTCATGAAACTTTACACATGCATAGACCACGACCCGAAGGTGTGTCGCACACAAGAATGACAATTCTCTTGCATAGCTAATTTTTTGAGTTATCTCCCTTTTTTGTTTTGCGCACTGATTGACCATAACTCGACCACCCTTTGGAATATTTTTATGAAACTTAACACATTCAATTAGACCACGAACCGAAGGGGTGTGTCGTGCACAAGAATGACAACTCTTGCATAGCTAATTTTTTGAGTTATCTCCCTTTTTTGTTTTCGCTCACTGATTTCCTGTCCGGAGCATAACTCGACCACCCTTTGGAATATTTTCATGAAACTTCACACATGCATAGACCACGACCCGGAGGTGTGTCGCGCACAAGAATGACAACTCTTGCGTAGCTAATTTTTGAGTTATCTCCCTTTTTTGTTTTGCGCACTCTACAAACTGGACAATAATGCATGAAGACCTGTTTTCTCGTCTGCTCTGTATACCTTTTCTCGTGTGCTATGTACACCTTACCTGTAGAGAGAACAATAGAAACTGGGAGAAACATGTGCTAAGCATGGGCTAGCATGTGCAGATGTCCAGTGCTTGACCACTGCTGACCAGGTAATTTATACAGGTAAATCACTACATTGGGTACTGTGTTGAAAATATTGTGGCATTATGTGGACCTGTGCAGATTTTTGTAGATAAATATAGGACTATTAAACAAAAATCTGGTCTCCAATAGCAAGCATTATTTTTAAACTTTTTTTTTTTTTTTTTCATTTTTTTTCTTCTTTTTTTCTTTTTTTCTTTTTTTTTTCTTTTTTTTTTTTTTTTTTCTTTTTTTCATTTTTTTTTCTTTTTTTTTTTCATTTTTTTTTTTTTTTCATTTTTTTTTTTCAAATTATTTTTCAATTTTTGTCTAGTAGCATAAGGTCGTAAGTGCTTTATACTGACTATTCACCTGTGCATGTGCTAGCATGTGCAACTGACCACTGACCACTTACAGGTAATTTATACAGGTAAATGATTATATTACATTTCCGTAAACTGTGTTGAAAATATTGTGGCATTATGTGGACCTGTGCAGATATATGTAGATAAATATAGGACTATTAAAAAACATTCCATTCTGGGCTCCAATAGGGAGCATTATTCTTTTTCTTTTTTTTTTTAATTTTTTTTTCCATTTTTTTTTTTACATTCTTTTTCAATTTTTTAACTGACCACTAACTTATTACAGGTAATTTATACAGGTACATTATTACATTTCCGTAAGCTGTGTTGACAATATTGTGGCAGTATGTGGACCTGTGCAGATATATGTAGATAAATATAGGACTATTAACAAAAATTCTGGGCTCCAGTAGCGAGCATTATTTAAAAAAAAAAGAAAATTGTATATTACATTTCCGTAAACTGTGTTGAAAATATTGTGGCATTATGTGGACCTGTGCATATATATGTAGATAAATATAGGACTATTAAAAAAAAATTCTGGGCTCCAATAGCAAGTATTATTATTTTTTATTTTTCAACTTTTTTTGTCAATTTTTTTAATTTTTTTTTTTACATTCTTTTTAAATTTTTTAACTGACCACTAACTTATTACAGGTAATTTATACAGCTAAATTATTACATTTACCTAAACTGTGTTGACAATATTGTGGCAGTATGTGGACCTGTGCAGATATATGTAGATAAATATAGGACTATTAACAAAAATTCTGGGCTCCAGTAGTGAGCATTATTTAAAAAAAAAAAATTGTATATTAAATTTTCCGTAAACTGTTTTGTTAAAATATTGGGGTGCATTATGTGGCCGCCTTGTGCAGAATATATTAGATTAAATATAGGACTAGTTAAAAAAAAAATTCTGGCTCCAGTAGCAAGTATTATGATTTTTATTTTTTATTTTTCAACTTTTTTTTGTTTTTTTTCAAATATTTGTTAATTTTTTTTTTTTACATTCTTTTTAAATTTTTTTTAACTGACCACTAACTTATTACAGGTAATTTATACAGCTAAATTATTACATTTACCTAAATTAAACTGTGTTGACAATTATTTGTGGCAGTATGTGGACCTGTGCAGATATGTAGATAAATATAGGACTATTAAAAAAAATTCTCAGCTCCAGTAGCGAGCATTATTTTTTTTATTACATTCTATATTACATTTCCGTCAACTGTGTTGAAAATATTGTGGCATTATGTGCACCTGTGCAGATATATGTACATAAATATAGGACTATTCACAAATAATTCTGCGCTCCAGTAGCTTCACACATGCATAGACCCTAAAGGTGTGTCGCGCAAGAATGACAACTCTTGCATCACTAATTGTTTAGTTATCTCCCTTTGTCCGTCACCGATTTTGTCTCCGGAGCATAACTCGATCACCCTTTTTTCAAACTACTTGTGTATCTGGGGAGGGGGATACACATGCGCTTGTCGACAAGCGTCCATTTCTAGTTTAAAGTAATTTTCATATTTTTGAGAACAAAAAATGGCCCCTTTTCATAAAATGGACTACTGGTAGTCTGAAAATAATTTTGTGATGATTGGTTTGGCTGTAGAATTAACATATCAAAATCCATTCCAGTTTCTTAGGTGTCAAGGGTTAAGGCATCACGGGACGGTTGAAAATAGCCAAAATTGACTGTTTTCTGAGGGCAGCCGGTGACTTATAAAAATCACCGCCTCTCACAATCAGTTAAGGAGGCTCTTGCGACAAGTATTGAAAAATACTCGCAAATGAAGTACAAGTCGCGCGCCACAATAAAAATGCAGTAACCGCATCAGATGTGTTCAATTAATTTTTTACAAAGTTACCCCACCCACCTATTTTTGGCCAGAAATTTCAACACGACTGAACTTGTCGGAATTGTTTTCATGAAAATATGAGGCACAGATACTTTGTTATGTCTTGTTCTATCACTTGTAACACCACACCATTTTCTGAAAATGATTTCAAAGCGGGGTCATAACCACCTCAAATTTTCGCTACAAATGCCCGAAAAATACCTTAAATTCTGACGCGAAACCGTACCGGCGAGACAGCATAGCATGCACCATTTTCCAAGATGTCAAAATCAACCAGAGCTAACATTCAGTTTCGTAGAATTATGAAATACTCTAAAAAATACACCTAGTCAAGCCTCCCAAAGTCAAGAAATATTCATAAATCTATTTTTTTCTAGACACACTGGTGTAACTTACAGGGTCGGTAGTGAAGTATATAGAAAATCGTCCACCCCCTTTTTAAAGCTAGCTGCCCACTGTCCCGTGAGACCTAAAGAAAATCATCTGTAAGAATGACATCAACCACATGATTCCATACCGTGAATTTACAAAGAAAAATAAACCAGTTGTTTGTAACTTTGTTTCAGTGATGTGAACAGCGTGTGTATTTACAAGTTTATGGGACCAACTGTCGACATTCAGGCATGGAGCCCTACCTCCTGGCAGTGTATGTGACCATCGAACAAGAAACTGCTATCAGAGAACTCTTTGCATACAGGGGTTGGGCACTAAATAAATATGGTAAATCTGATTTATATTGTAAATTATTTTCATGTACCAGTAAGTAATATGGTTTCCCGTTTAATAGAGCCATTTTATCCCACATTCCGTAAACCATAGCATGTCGCCGAAATACAAGAGACCCGTACAACCTATGCATCTGCAGAGATTCCGCTGGGGAAAATAAAAAAAGCGCCACTTCAAAAAAACAAAAACAATTGTTTATTTTTATCGCCAATTGCGAAAATGGCGATCGCCAGCGGAATCCCTGCATCTGGAAACAACTCGCCTATTTTTAGAAACACGTCACAGCATCTAACTAGTCACACACGATAAGTCTGATTAAATAGGCCACTGGGAAGAAAAGGGGGTGGGGTGTTAATGGAAGGCGGGCGATTAATATAATAAATACGGTATGTATACTCTGTTGCCAAAATATGAACATCCGCTATTTCTTTTGTAGGATATGCCAATATCGGGCACCATTATAACACCATTGTGGATCATGGGGCGTTATTCCCTCCCTCTCGGCCAGCTGTCTACCAGCTTCCCACAACTACTGGAGCTAAGCTGTCCTCGGAGCGAGACTTCGTTGATGGTCCGACCTTCAGTCCTGGTCGTACAAGTACCCCAGCAGAGTTCAACACACCACCCCAGATGTCTCGCATACAGCCACAGGTAACTGAGCATATTGTAGCATACATGTACATTAGGGACTGTCTGTCTGGTAAGCGTAGTAGGTAAAACTTCTCTATCAATTTGTGGCCTTGGAAGGCTTAATAATCTACTGGAGGAAGGGATTGAATATAGGGTTAACTGTATTGTAATTTTCAAATTTGCGGCGTATATCAGAAAATGATAGTTCGGAAAATCTGTTTAATGGCGACGCGCTAGCAGAGCCATTAATCATGTTTTCCAACCTATCATTTTTGTCGAGCCCGCCTGCGGAAAGCGAGACATAGTGATCACAATGAGGTCCGGGTGTCCGTGCGTCCGTGTGTCCGAAATCTGTGTTAAAGTTTTTAAATACCTTATATCTCTGCAGTCTTATATCTCTGCAGTCCTAAGTCACATTGACCTGAAACTTCACATGCTTATTAGTCATGATCCATATATTGATGCTGTATCCCACTCATGCGGCCCCTGTGCCCAAGGTCAAGGTCAAATGACTTAGAAGTTTGCATTCCGAAATCTGCGTTAAAGTTTTTAAATACCTTATATCTCTGCAGTCCTAAGTCACATTGACTTGAAACTTCATATGCTTATTAGTCATCATCCATATATTCATTCTGTGTCCCACTCATGCAGCCCTTGTGCTCCTATGTCAAGGTCAAATGACTTAGAAGTTTGCGTTAAAGTTTCTGTCAAATTTGCGTTAAAGTTTTCACATACCTACTATCTTTGTAACCGTAAGTCAGATTTGCTTGAAACGTTGTATGCTTATTGGGCATCAAGCTTCAAATAAATACACTATGAGACCATCAAATGCCTTGGCGGGCTCGACATGCGGGCCGCGGCGGGCTCGACATGCGAACTGCGGCCATCCTCGTCTGATATACGCCTCAAATTTGAAAATTACAATGCGGTTAACCTATTTCTAATGCACTCCTTTACTACTGGTGTATGAATACATATTGAATAATTTGCGACCGTTCATCAACAATGATATACCTGAAATGTATGACCATCAGTCAATCAGATTGCGTGATATTTATAGAGTGCATTAGAATGCTTATTATACGACCGTTTTAAAAAAAACAACAGTATGTTATTATGTTTGTGCACACTACTCCTCTAAAACCATTCTGTCAATCGATCTGAAACTATACACATATCTTCTACACATATTGAAGATGTGCACCCTGGTGTTTTTATGGCGAAAAAATATTTTTTAACAAAGATATCGCCTTTTTAACTTAGCCAGTTTTTCTACATGTTTGTATGCAATTCTGTACAGGGTACAGAGTTTATCCCCTCAAATCTTTCAGTCAATCGATCTGAAACTTTAAACACATCTTCTACACATATTGAAGATGTGCACCTTGGTGTTTTTATGCCAGAAAATTTTTATTTTAACAAAAATATACATTTTTGTATGCAATACTATATACTTTCTGCTTTACACATCTCTACCTAAATTAGTATACCTGTTTATCACAACAAGAGGAAGAAATAATGCTATAGATTTTCAAATTCTCATTAATGTTTCTTGCCTTGGTGACAGCTTCACAAATTCTGCATCTTCGCCGTCTGGCCCATATTCGACGTACGCATTTTGTAACTTACGGCACTCTTGTGTTAATGATGAATCCATCCTTAACTCATTTCATGCTGAGGTTACACTATTTTATTTGTGGAAAATCCTAAATAATTTCTTTCTCTGATCTTAGATATATATGTCGTGACCACCATTTGAACCGTGACGTCTCGTCGAGACAGTTGTGATTTCAATGATGACCCTACCGGTATGGTGCTTCTCCCATATATATCCTGTCTGCATATGACATTGCAGTTGACTTAATATAGGGTTAACTGTATCGTAATTTTCAAATTTGTGGCGTATATCAGAAAATGATTGGTCGGAAAATGTGTTTAATGGCAACGCGCTAGGTTAACATATTTCTAATGCACTCCTTTACTACTGGCGTAGGAATACATATTGAAATAATTTGTGACCGTTCATCAACAATGATATACCTGTAATGCATGACCATCAGCCAATCAGATTGCGTGATATTTATAGAGTGCATTAGAAACCCCAATCAACTAATAAATCAAAAGCCCGAGGTTGTGTGTTCAGTCCTTGTAATATGCATGAAAATGAGTTTCCATTCCACTGGTGATCTTCCAGGTGAGACTTCAAATGGAGGCCCCATCTCTATATGTGGTTGTGACTGGAGAAATGGGGCTTATGGGTTTTGCGACCAGTGTAGATCCTGATCACACTGTGCTGATGCACTGTTCACCATTCCAGCAATGAAACAACCGTCATGCTTCTAACAAGAAATATAGATCGTTATCAGGCTACATGAGTTCTATTTGATCAGCAGCTACATGTACCATGGCCACAAATCCCATAAGCCCCGTTTCTCCAGTCACAGCCACACGTGACCATAACTTTTGTTGGGGCTTTATATTGGCTTAAAACTTCATATATGTATTATGTACTTATTTGTCATCATTTTAATTCTGTAGCCCACCCATGCAGCTAGTGTGGTCAAGGAAATGACTTAGAAATGTGTGATAAAGTTTTTGATGGGTACATTCTCCATCAGTGTTACTGATTTTTTGCTTTTTAGAATTAAACAATACTGACAAATGCTGCAGATGTTGATGAGACGGGTCATTACGAGCTGGCTCATCTTGATCTACAGTGTTTGTAAACGTTGGCTTTATGATTCACAGGGTTGAAATGGTTAGGTACCTTTTACCTTTCCAGGTGAACTGCATGTCCCCGACTCCAGAGCTGGTCTACAACAGGAATAACCCCCCAGGTCTCGCTTCCCCTAGTACAGCTCCATACCCGGTGCCTGCTAGTACGGCTCCATACCCGGTGCCCGGCTCGACGCCTACCTACACATACGGCCACACTCGGTCTGTAGATCAATGCCAGCCCCGTCATCAAGGTTGGAACCACTCGTCAGGTAGCATCCAGCAAGTTTCTCTGGTCGGAACAAACACCGATAATCTGTCGGAACCAATTCGTCCAGTGTCATCACATAGGTTGGGTAATCTTCCGAGAAATGATTCGCAAATTTCGCACAGCGGTAACCAACCGCAAGTGTCTGTGGACAATTTTAGTGTGAACCCTCAAACATACACCCACATTACTGCTCATTCTAACACACCAGTCACTAACGAGACAAATAGCTTAAGCTTGGGAAATAGTTCTGATGCTCACACTAACAGAGATTCCTCTCAACCATTAACAAATATTGACACACCCGACACACAAGGAAGATCTGATGATGCTCCAAATGTGACGACTTCCGACAGAAATGAGCCCGAACGATCAGGAACTTGGATCACAGAGGAAGATCCCACTCCGTCAATTTCTCTCAGTTCAGTAACGTCTGATCACAAGATTGCTGTACATGTGTCAACCCAAACTACACTAACCGTCCGTGACATACCCATTGCTGTAGCCAATGTGGATGCTTGTGTAAACACAACAATAACACGTGTAAACCCGTGTAGTGACCAGACCTGTACACCCACAATGTCGGGTGTATGTGGCGTCAATGACACTCAAACTGCTAAAGAGGCAGAAACTGATTTTCCGAGCAATGATCCGTCTACAAATAAAAGGAAAACAAATACTCCTACTAATCCTTCTCGAAAATGTAAGAAAGCAAAGGACAACCATAATGCAGGGATAACACTTTCTAGTACAAACATGCAGGATGGTGGTACCATAAAGAGAAATGCATATGCAAAGCAAATGAAGAATATAAGAAAACCAAAAATAAAAGATAGGATACAAACACGACAAAACTCTAGAACATTGAATAAAAAGTGTAATGCTGCTACTACGAGTAATAAAATGAAAAGCAGACAAAAACGAAACAAAAATGATGGTCATGACGTGGCATTGTCCACTGAACATGCCATAGAGAGTGTGAAAGCTGAAGCTACAGTCACTATAAGTAATGATATTCCGGAAACTGTAAAACAGGAACCGACAGACTTTGTATCAAGTCAAGCTGAAAGCAGTATAGATGAAAGCTACCAAATTACACTCGATAAGAACCGAGACAAGATTCCAAAGGGACATTACCACTGTGATGACTGCAATGTGACATTCAAGAGTTACCTGCCATTTATCAACCACAAGCGTAACGGTGGTCAGTGCCTGTTTGTGTGTCACATGTGTGGGAAATCGTTCACGTTCAAGGACTTTCGCAACTACAAGATGCACATCAAGTACCATAACAACGAGCGCGACTTCCCGTGCTCCGAATGCGGCAAGTCATATTTCACTGAGGACCATTTGGCGACCCACATTCGCAGTCAACACCGCAAGGAGCGACCGTATGTTTGTGATAAATGCGGCCAATCGTTCGCGTACTCCTCTGGGCTGATCAGCCACACGCTATGGAGACACTCGACCAAGGCTGAGAGCTATGCCTGTGACATCTGTGGTAAGAAATATGTGTCCAAATATTACGTTGCCCGTCACAAGAAGTGTGTCCATACGGACGTCCTGGCATATACATGTGACATCTGTGAGAGACAGTTCAAGACGAAACCAATGCTTTCATCACACGTAGACACGCACAGTGATGTTAAACGGTTTTCCTGTGACTTATGTGGTCGCAGGTTCAGGCGCCGAGAGGGTTTGAAGACACACCAGCTTCGACACAACAACGAGCGGAACTTTGCTTGCGGGCAATGTGGGCGCGCGTTCTACGAGCAGCGTGATCTGGTGAAACACACGAGACTCCACTCCGGTGATCGTCCGTATGCATGTGATGTGTGTACATTCCGCGCCACCCGCTCAGAGACACTCAGCAGGCACAAGAAGACACACAGCAAGGCTAATACTGTGGGCAAACGTAGAACCTCAAACAAGTCGCCTGTCCGGCAGTAGACTGGGTCCAGCTGCTGAAAACCTTTTAACTAATATTTACTTTAAAATACCTGTTAACTTAAAAGGCGGGAACCGAATATTGTTTTCTGCCGTTTTTCATTTCTTTTTGTTCAAAACTTATTTATTAACAAAAAAAACATGTTCTGCCAGGACATAAGAAATGTCTCCATTGGAGACAATTCTCATGTGCTGTTTAAACATGTTTTCATTGGGGGAAAAAATAAGAAAAACAGCAGACGACAAAATTTAATTCAGCATTGTAAGGGGGACCTATGCATGGCTTAACCTTCACTACGTGCGAGATGGAAATGTCTGTTTTCATTTTTACCTAAATTCTTAACAACAAAAACCCTGTTTTGACAGCGCATGAGAATCGTCTCCAGTGGAGACAATTCTCATGCTCTGTCAGAACAGGTTTTTGTCTAGAAATAGACGATAAAATTTAATTCAGCGTAGTAAGGGTTATCATAACTGTTGAATCTTGTGGATTTGTTAACTGCCGGTACTGTACTATTGGTCCGGTATATATTTATTTTTTTTATCGAAATATTTTAACTAATCTGTTAAATATACAAATATAAACATATCCCATTATGCATTGTTATCATACAGTGTTTGAGGCTGGATATACGGTCAGCATTTGCTTACACTTCGTCAGTTTCTTCGGCCCTTTTCGTAGTGTTGTCCTTAAATTTTTTTGCAAGTACATGTATATGCTTTTTTTTTTTCGTTCACTTGGCTTTTTATTTCCCGTCGGGCGAAGTCGACTTCGCTTTGAAAAAATCTGTGTAATTTTCGGTGATTGCAGTTTCCATATAATCGTCATAAATTGAACACGAGATGGCCACGGCCCGCATGTCGAGCCTGCCGAGGCATTCGATGGTGTCAGAGTGTATTTATTTGAAGTTTGATGCCCAATAAGCATACAAAGTTTCAAGCAAATCTGACTGACAGTTACCGAGATAGTAGGTATGTGAAAACTTTAACGCAAATTTTGACAGAAACTTTAACGCAAACTTCTAAGTCGTTTGAACTTGACAGCGGGACACAGAATACATATATGGATGATGACTAATAAGCATATGAAGTTTCAAGTCAATGTGACTTAGGACTGCAGAGATATACGGTATTTAAAAACTTTAACGCAGATTTCGGAATGCAAACTTCTAAGTCATTTGACCTTGACCTTGGACACAGGGGCCGCATGAGTGGGATACAGCATGAATATATGGATCGTGAGTAATAAGTATATGAAGTTTCAAGTCAATGTGACTTAGGACTGCACAGATATAAGGTATTTAAAAACTTTTACGCAGATTTCGGAACGCAAACTTCTAAGTCATTTGACCTTGACCTTGGACACAGGGACCGCATGAGTGGGATACAGTACGAATATATGGATCATAATTAATAAGCATATGAAGTTTCAACCGGACCGGACGTCATTGTGATCACTATGTCTCGCTTTCCGCAAGCGGGCTCGACAAAAATTGTTTAGAATTTCCCATTTCACACCCCGCTAACCTGAAATCGATATTCCCAGGCTTGTCAAATAGTGCTGCAAATGTTGAGTAATGGCCTTGGGCAGCGTGTTAAACCAGATTATTGTGTACACACACACACACCACACGACGTCGGCACAGTTCAGTGAAACGCCTAATTTGTTTGATGCTGCACGCGTTTGATTTGTGCATTGTCTCACGACTATTAGCGTAATGTTCACTTGCAGTTCATTTAAAATTTGAGTAATAGATGCTTACTCTTAAATACAAAAAAATTACATTGATTTACGATCTAAAGTGAGTTTTAAGGTGAACGAATAATGGTCGTATCGATTGACACCCGAGCAAGTCGCCCCCACACAGTTTCGGACCTAAAAATGAATTTGTGAGAACTATTAAATAATTTCATTGTTTTATATCATTTTACATATATTAATTGGTTAATATAAATTAATTATAATAAGGGATAATGTCTGTTGACGGTCCTGAGCAATAAAATATACTGTTTTTAACATTTTCATGAATTTATATAGTGTAAAAATAAAATTATTGTTAAATAATATGCCTGGTCTTATTTGTAGTATCTGTATTATCTGGTGCAGTTAAGTTGTCTTTGCCGATAACCGACAATGACAACATTTAACATACTTTGCAAATTATGGAGAAAAAAACGCACTTCTCCCACTTCCCCCTAAATTCCACCACTTCCCCCTAAATTGCCTGGAGGGGAAGTGACGTCCCCCTAAAATTTGGAGCTAGATTGAACCCTGGGATCATATGAACATACAATCAAATACAATCGAGATTCCTTGTAATTAGCCGGTACCCATTTACAGCTGGGTGAACTGAAGCAGTGTGGTTAAACTGTCTTGCGACTTGCTCGAGCTCACAACACACGCCCCCGTTGAGGCTCAAACGCACAACCGTAAGATCAGCAGTCCAACGCTCCAGACTGCTCTACCACACGCTCCACAATCACTTCATATTTTATCAAATGGATGAATCACAGTGTCCTATGTGAAGAGACGCAAACATGTGTTATTTTTGCTCTATGAACTACAAATGTTGCTGTGACTGGAGAAATGGGGCTTATGGGATTTATGACCAGTGTAGCTCGTGATCAAATAACACTCCTGTAGCCTGATAACTATCTACACTGCTTGTTGGAAGCATGTTGGTCGTTTCATTGATGGAATGTCGAACAATGCAGATGCTGATCCGACTACAGATGCACAGGCTGATCTGGAACTACACAGGTCGTAAATACCATAAGCCCCATTTCTCCAGTCACAGCAACAAATGAGGTTTATCAACCAAACACACTACAGTGGAACCTTTTTAAACTGGACACAAAGGCAACCCCTGTGACGCACAGGTGGAAGACTCGGACATAGGACGTGATAAATGGCTCATTCGTAAACCATTACCCCACCCACCAATTTCCGTACAATAAACACTATAGCGATGAAAGGCTATACTGTATATTGTAAGGAAATGGGTGGGTGTGGTAACGTTTTTCAAATGAGCCATTTATTGGGTCCTAGGTCCGAGTCTTCCACCTGTGCTGTGACCTTATTTTTGATACGGGCCTCCCATGGTGTCCGGTTTAGAGCGGTTTCACTACGTTATTGGATCAAATTCCAAGGAGTTTGTTTTTCCCCTACATACCCTTACTATCATAGACCTTGATAAACAGCATTGGTAGAGACAGTCACAGTTTGAGTGATTGAAGATGTTACACTCACTTGGGTGACTTGGTAAAAAATAAATTTTGTAATTTAGTGTTAGAAATCTAGTGACAGGTGACAGACAATACCTTCACATGAAATGGGCAAAAATATATGCCAAGCTATTACAGATAATGAAGTACATGGTTGGCTCAGTTAGAAATATAGTTAGAGAGGTTCATACAAGTACAGTGGAACCCCATTAAACCGGACACTCTGGAAAGTATAGATGTTTAGCTTAGATGTGCTTCGCTGTTATGTATCTCGGATTAAATGACTTTTCATGATTGCAAAACACTAGAATGTGTCATGAAGTGCTCACATGTCTGATTTACAGTGAAACATCTCCAAACCAGACACCCTGGGACTCACCGGGTTGAGCTGATAAAATATACAGTCCGAATGAATACAGATAATACACGCGTATGGTTGGGTCAGCCACATACAGTCATATAGATAGTTCAGATTGCATGTACATGAATATAACACATATTTTTGGGAATTTAATCAAATAAAATGGTGCGATTTGTATACTGAATCAAAGAATTGTGTGGATAAAAGTATGCAGAATTATTATACTGAATTTATTACATTATCACAGCCAAAATGGCTGTGATAATGTAATAAATTCAGTATAATAAAAAATAATAATTTATCATAAAATTTAAAGTTTCTCCCTCAAAGTATACTTTGCTAGATAAGTATACTTTGCAATGTTGGTGAAATAGGCTACAGGAGCTAGACTGACCATAAATTCAATAAGCCACATTTCTCCACTCACTTTCACATTATGAATTATATGCATTTAATTGCATGTTTAGAGTCACTTTTGAGGAAAATTATATAATACATTGTAAATATTGAATAAAACAGCAACTTTACAATTGTATTTGTTATTTTTCATTTCTCCCTCCAAATGTAATGCATATACAATGGCATGTCACATCGGTCATCTCATATATTCACATAAGTGATTTTATTGACTGAATGTGACAGTACATTTTTGAAACTTCATTCCCTCGAACTATGCATCGCTCGAACTCAAACTCGATTCCGTTGCCGGTTCGAGCGATCGAAGTTCTACTGTATTTCGATTCATTTTCACACCTGCATTTTAGTGAGTAGACCTTAATCCCCGTAACAATAGTTTCCCTCCTATACAAGGATTAGTGGCAGTGTACAGAGAGAAGGTGAAGTGTTCACATCTGGTGTGGTGGGTAGTTGTATTAAAGGTAATGTATTCTGCATTTTTGTGAATTTCTGCAAATTCTCTCTGTTTTGATGCCTTTTTGTAACATTACATTTTCCCCTCTTCCCTCAGAATAATGACCTTGCCACACACCATCAGCCTCTTATTCATGAACACCCAAGGTCGCCCAGCAGCCACTGCCGATGTGAGGGATAAACCTTTAGATTTTATTGCATTATTATATAATATTCAGTGAATAGTTTCACTCGCCCACCACCCCCTCCCCACTGCAGGACAATATTTGGTGACGGGCGTCTACAATGTAGATATATGAATCTAAGCCTAAGCAGGGGCCCGTTTCACTAAACTTCTTACGACTAAAATGTACGTAAGTGCAAAATTATGATAATCTGTAAATTTCACATTAACAATGTTTTCTTGTAAACAATTATTGGGTTTACATTTATTGAGCATAGCTCCTATGCTCAATAAATGTAAATCCATCAATTGCAATTTACAGACGATCCTAAATTTGCACTTACGAACATTTTAGTCGTACTTAGCTTAGTGAAACGCACCCCTGGTCGCAATCATTGTAAGGTAACTTTTCTCATCCGCCAGTCCACATACTAACTAACCAAGATGTATTGCTTTGCTCTTGACGTTCCGTCCGTCCGTACATCCGTCTGTCTGTGGTCATTGAAGTAAAAATGTTTGTAAGAGTTTCTAAATCATGCCATAACTTCAATATCACTTGAAGGATGACATTAATATTTGGACAATCAACACATCTTTGCATTCACGATAGTGGAGGGGGCATTTACTCATACCCTAGTCTGTACTGTCTGAATTCTATCCTGTGTACGTTACTCATTTCTAATGCTCATCATAGTTGTATTGTCGCGCCTGCTTTAGCAGAGGCGCGACTATAGTCGGCGCTTTTTCTGTCGTCGTCCGCGTCGTCCGCGTCGTCCGCTTTTTTTGTAAGGCAAATGCGTTAAAGTTATTTTTTCACAATATCTCTTTAACACGTTGCCAGACTTTGATAATATTTCACATCAATGTTTGTCTAGGGATGATGCTTCATTACGCATACCCCCACATCCAAATTCTCAAGGTCAGTCATTTATTTACTTTTAATGTTCACCGGTTTTGTAACAGAAATGCGTTAAAGTTATTGTTTTTTCACAATATCTCATTAACCCCTTGCCAGACTTTGATAATATTTCACATCAATGTTTGTCTAGGGATGATGCTCCATTACGCACACCCCCACATCCAAATTCTCAAGGTCAAGGTCATTTATTTACTTGTAATCTTCACCGGTTTTGTAACAGAAATGCGTTAAGTTATTGTTTTTTCACAATATCTCTTTAACACCTTGCCACACATTGATAATATTTCACATCAATGTTTGTCTAGGGACGATGCTTCACTACGTACACCCCCACATACAAATTCTCAATGTCAAGGTCATTTATTGACTTGTAATGTTCACAGTCAAATGCCTCGGCAGGCGCGATACCGCTTCCGTGGCGGAATTCTTGTTGTTACCCTAATCGTCTTATTGCTTACACATCTAGCATACTATTTTCTATTATTTTTATTCTTCAACTACATTGCTTGATCCTAAATGATACTCTTTTGTGTTGGAGGGCCATGAAGCACAATTCCATTATATCCCGTCCGTCTGTCCGTCACAAACCTTATAACTTAGAAAACATTTAAACCGTATTAGATATACTTGAAATTTGGTATGTAGCTTCCTTATGGTGTATAGATGTGCAAACTTAATTTCAATTTTTGATTCGACCCCCCATTATCTCCCTCTTTTGGACTTAGAATCTAACAATTTTGCCTGGAAACTCTTAAAACCTTTAAACCGTAATAGCTGGAGGCTTACTACTTGGTATGTAGCTTCTTCATGATTATGTAGATGCACGCAAAGTGAAGTTTGCTTTTTTATTAGACACCGGGTCATGGATTATCTGCCCGTTTTGCACTTATAATTTTGAAACATTTGAAATACAAAGAGAAGACAAAATTGTTTTGTTTGGTTATTCATAACCGTTATATGTAACAGGTAAACAAATATTGTTATCAGCTATTTTTCTCATATTTATTTTACTGTGACAGCTCATGAGAATCGTGTACCATGGAGTAAAATACTAACGTTCTGTCATTGTATAGGTCACAATCAATGTATTGTTATGCTCTCCACAATTCTTTTTCCGGGGGAGCATATAGTTACTGCTTTGTCCGGCGTCCGCGTTTTACGTTAAAGTTTTTAAAATTGCTATATCTCTGTGACTGCTTTCAGGCCGTCAAGTATCCTATTTTTTCCTATTTTCTGAGCAATTCCTATTTTTTCCTATTTTCTGGCCAAATGTTCCTATTTTTCCTATTTTCTGGCCTTTTTGAAAAGCCGCACACATTTTTTACCCCAATTTAACTATGAGCATGACAGTGAAATTGACTATATAGATAAATATTGTACATTGTAACATAACTACACAACTATTATTGCATACCACTAGTATTCAACTGCGTTCGATGGCTATGGCAATTTTCTGTGCCATTTTGCAACAGTTCATCGTTCAAATTATAAATAAATGTTCAACCAATTCATCAATGATGATTATAATGTGATTGCTGCTAATGTCTGCCTGGTTGTAAGCTGCTTTAATACTACCCTTTTGTCATTCTGTGTTTGAAAACACTAGCTTTCTATATAGTATAAGCCCTACAATATATGTGGAGATGGGTCACTGCTGTCTCTGATTCCTAGAAACGAATTGCTGCAGGAATTATTATTATGTCCTAGTTTAATATTGTAAGTGGTGACTTAAATAATATACCTAGAACGTGATTTTGGTGCCCCCCCCCCCAATAATTTTGTTGTTGTTGGTGGGGGGGGGGGGGGGGGGGGTGCACAAATAATTATGTAATAAAGCACGTATTATCATCCTCAAACTTGCTGAGAATGCAAGAAATGGCGTTTCACTGTTAGATTTCAAAAAGATTTGGGGGAGCATGCCCCCGGACCCCCATAGCAACATTCAGGCCCTTTGGGTCCTCAAGACTGGGACCTGAGAATGCAGGAAATGGCGTTTCACGCCTCTTACATTTTCAAAATTTACCGTGGAGCATGCCCCCGGACCCCCTTAGCAACATCGGGCCATTTGGGCCCTCAAGACTGGGCCCTGAGGATGCAGGAAATGGCGCTTCACTCCTCTTAGATTTCAAAACATTTCGGGGGAGCTTGCCCCCGGACTCCCCTAGCAACATCCAGGCCCTTTGGGTCCTCAAGACTGGGACCTGAGAATGCAGGAAATGGCGTTTCATGCCTCTAACATTTTCAAAATTTACCGTGGAGCATGCACCCGGACCCCCTAGCAAAATCGGGCCATTTGGGACCTCAAGACTGGGCCCTGAGGATGCAGGAAATGGGATTTCAGCCTCTTAGATTTCAAAAATTTCCGCCCTGGCAAAATCGGGCCCTCACGATTGGGCCCCCTGCCTCAATCATTTTCCCCTTCCACCGCCTATGATGGTTATGGTTCATATATTGAATTTTTAAATAAATTAGTTTATTAAAAATTATAACTTACTTATTGATTGCCCCGCCTTCTTCGTCTACACATGTTTGCTTCAATGCAAGTCTCACCCATTCGCGCTTTCGACTTGGGATACTACTACATTAGTTTGACACCGCAGCGCACATGTATACGTCACACCAGGATGCATGCTATGTGCATTTCTGACAAAAAGCCGTGATCTAAATATAACTGTCTACATATTGGAAAACTTAATGAATACATTTAGTGGATATTGGAGAAAGAGTCGCATGTGATTAATTGAGACATAATGCTATTCTTTCATTGGTCGAGAAACTAGGGCAAACAAAACATATTAAAATTGCTTATTGTTTCTGTATTAATACAACACCACATCCAGCATGCTCATTAATAAAAACTATATATATATGTATTTTCAAAACATAACAAAATACAAGGGTGGATTGGGTTGGCTGAAGGTATGGCGGCCAACATAATATGTACATGTGCATTATTTTAATTAATATAGCACAAGTAGTGTGTCAAAATCTTGTTTTTGGATCTTGAAGCAATTAATAACTTAAAAGTTATAGTCTTTGAGCAATACAACACAAATTATCAATAAAAATGTTAAAAGGTCAGGTTGGCCATAAAATGTTAGCCAACAAATCTTAAAATAACATCTTATTCCTATTTTAGACTATATTTTCCTATTTTATTCCTATTTTTTCACCGTCTGAATTCCTATCTTCTTATTTTTTTTGGACCAATCCCTAACTTGACGGCCTGTGCTTTGAATATCAACTTGAAACTTCATATACACATTGATCACCATCCACATTTTCATTGTATACCCTATCCAGGAGCCCAAGGTCAAATGACTTTAATGCTTATGTTAAAAGTTTTTCAAATTGCTATATCTCTGTGACTGCTTGGGATATCGACTTGAAACTTCATATACACATTGATCACCATTTATTGTGATTAATAAGCATACTACACCAATACTCAGGGTCAAGGACTTTGAATTGCAAACCTCACTGGGATGATCTCGTGGGGGCATGTCAGATTCGTAAATTTGGAAGTAGTGGCCTAATCCAAGATGGCCACCGCGGAAAAGTAGGTCAAATTCTTAAAAAAATCTTCTCGCGAACCGCCAGACAGATTTTAACGTAACTTTACAGGAATGATCGACAATAAATGCTCTTTCAGATTTGTCAAAATGGTGACTCAGGGTTCAAAAATGGGCGGGACCCAGGGGGGTCAATTAAGGGTCAAATTTCACATTTTACCTAATATGGTCATGTTGTATATGAAATCGAAGGTATTGAGGAGACGATCATTCTGAAGCGGTTTTTGTCGAGCCCGCTTGCGGAAAGCGAGACATAGTGATCACAATGACGTCCGTGCGTCCGTCTGTGCGTCAGTCTGGGCAACCAAACGGGAGGAAGGGGCCGTTGGGAGGAGCCATAACACAAAAGAATCCTTTGATTTATTCTGTGTGGCCCCTTATTCTATTCATAACACGGGGCCATTTCTATTGTTCTAGAACATTTGAAAATGGCCCCTTCGTTCATATCGTTGGAACGTCCGTCCGTCCGTCCGTCCAAAATGTGTGTTTTTAAATACCTTATATCTCTGCAGTCCTAAGTGACATTGACTTGAAACTTCAAATGTTTATTAGTCATCATCCATATATTCATTCTGTGTCCCACTCATGATTTTGAAATTTGTGTTAAAGTTTTTACATACCTTCCCAGCAAACACACGACGTCGGTACGACGTCGGATCTAGGTCGGATCCAGGTCGCGACGTCGGCGACTCAAATCCAACGTCAGCCCCACGTCGAAACCCCGACGTCGAAGCGACGTCGGATTACGACGTCGTACTGACGTTGTTTGCTAGTCGTAGTTCGTCGCGACACAAACACAACGTCGGGTTGACGTCGAAATCAAGACGTCGGATCAACGTCCGTTTCCGATGTCGAATAGACGTCTGGTCCAGGTCATGATTGGTATACACTAAAAGGTGACTCACTGTCAGCAGATCTATATCTACGTTAGCCTATAGATACGCCAATGGAAGAGCAGCTGATCTGATTTCCACACCAACTTAATTCAGTTTAACCTTTATTTGCGACATGTTTAGGCCTATATAATTAATCATTTTATATCCTAGACGATTAATTTTGCGTATGTCGCAGAATTCTATATCAAGATTCTCGTGCGCGCTCGGAGTGTTGACAATTGACATGCTTTATTAGCGTCCGTGTCAAATGCCACTGGACCGGGTTCCCGCGTTACTGCATAGCGGTAGCCACAGATACAGTAATACGCTGGTAAACAGCCGATCTGACTCATTCGGAACTATCTAGGATCTTTTCGCCAAAGCGGAGGTCTGGTTAATCTATAATCCCCGAGGTGCTCCAATTGTGTTTAGGTTAACCCGCCATTTCCGTTTTCTATTTGTGATTTTAATTTGAAATTGGGGAAAGATCGACGTAATCTTGAAGAAATTAACTTTCTTATGTAAGTATATTGATGCATGCGTGTCATATATATATAATATGGGGCTCCTGCAATATAATCTCAGTTTTAGCTTTCTCAGTCTCTGTGGTTAGAAGTTTAAATATATAAAAATACAAAACTACTATATAGTTTGGTATTTTTGTACTTTTGTATGAAAATCTTGCAATATAATCTCAATTTTAAACTTCTCAGCCCTTGAGATTAGGAATTTATCAAAACAATGCTTGTTGTACAAAACTATATAGTTGTTTTGTACGAAAAATCATATAGGGTAAACATAAATTTCATTGTCCTTATATATATGTTATTTTTCTCAATCTATTTGCTTCGATTCTAAAATCTCTATATACTGTGTGATATTTATTTAAGGATCGAATTCTCTGTCCACCGCATTTGTCACATACTTGATACATAGCACAAGTACCTCTTCCACAGGTTAAACACGGACTCAAGTGTTTATTGTTTTTTATCCTGAATTTATGAAGTGCACAGTATATAGATGTTTTCACCGATTTAACTGTGCATGCTTTATCTGAGTGTATATTTTTATATTTACAAATGCTTGTTTCCTCCATTGTGCTTTATATATATTATATTTTTTTTATTAAATAAAAAATTATTATTATAAAAATAATAAGTTTTAAGATGAATGAAAATGATATAAAATATATTTTGAAGCTACACCGTGATGGAGCTATTAATGATGAGCAATTGCGAAAGATGGTTGATGCTTTGAAATCTTCAGAGACTAAACCATCTGTGGAAGAAAACCGTAGGGAAAGACGTAGAAACAAGAAGCAAAGAAGGAAAGAGAAACTTAACCAAACAAAGATTGAAAAGCCAATTACAGCCCCCAGATCCAAAAAACCAATTCCAGTCCCACGATCCATAAATCGTGAAAAACCAATCCCAGCCCCACGATCCATAAATCGTGAAAAAGAATTAAAATTGATTGACAAGCCATTGTGTGCTTATTTCAAGTCATATGAAATCAATGCAAAGAAATATAAAGATCCTTCTGTTCTATTCGATGAAAATCAATCTGCTATAATAAAACAAATCAATCAAGATATAAAAGAATACAATGGAATAAAGTTTTCAATTGGCATTTCTTTAAAATTCTTCAAAGATGAAAACGGCGTAGAAAGAAAGTATGTCATCGGACAAGCCCATGGAGAACAAAGTGCTGTTCTTGATGGATCTAAAGTAGTTGAATTTTATAATAATCAAACTTCTTATCTGCAAACTTGGATTGAAAAATTTACAAATACAGCATCAGGCCTAGAGATCGAACACTGTATTAAACTGTACTTAAACATTGCAAAATATGAACCACTCAAAGGCTCTTCATATATTCCTTTACCAAAAGCATTGGCAAACAAAAAAGCAATAATCAATGTAAAGAATAATGACAATGAATGTTTGAGATGGGCTCTGACATCCGCTATATATCCAGCAAAAAGTAACCTTAATAATATTTACAGTTATACAAAAAACAAAGACAATTTGAACTTGAAGGACATCGATTTTACAACACCAATATCCCAAATGTTAAAAGTGGAAAAACAAAACAATCTTGCAATAAATGTTTATGGATATACAATAACAAAAAAGACAGAGAAAATAAGCATATTCCCATATTACATATCAGATCAACCAACAGGATTGAATAGAATTAATTTACTTTTAATATCACAAGACGATGAAGTTGATGAAGAAGGTGAAGAACAAAAGAAAGAAACGCAATATCATTATTGTTGGATTAAAAACCTAAACAGACTACTCGTCGATCAAAACAAGCATAAGGAAAAAACACATTTCTGTGAACGTTGTCTATATGGCTTCTCACAAGAAGACTTACTACTCAAGCATAAAGAAGATTGTGAAGGCATCAACAAAACTGCAACAAAAATAGAAATGCCCTCAAAAGATAAAAACCATATAAAATTCAAAAACCATCAAAACCAACTACCAGTTCCATATGTAATCTATGCGGACTTTGAAAGCATAATAACCCCTGAAAACAAACCTGCTGGTGACAAATCAGAAATAACAAGTGAACATGAAGCTTGTGGTTTTGGATATCAAGTTGTGCGGTATGATGGCAAAGCAGAAAACCAGTAATATACAGAGGTGAAGATGTAGTTGAAACATTCTTAAACCATTTGAAGTGTGAAACAAGCAACATCAACAACACTTTTACCAATCCAACTCAAATAACAATGACAGAACAAAACACCAAAGATTATGAAAGTGCAACCCATTGTTGGATATGTGAAACAGAACTAAACGATACAAAAGTAAGAGACCACTGCCATTTCACAGGTAAATACAGAGGAGCCGCACACAAAATGTGCAACCTAAAACTCAAAATAAAACCAGGCACAACTAAAATCCCTGTAGTATTCCACAACCTAAAAGGATATGATAGTCATCTTATAATGCAAAAAATACACACAGCAAACCGCAACATAACTTGTATTCCAACCAACGCTGAAAAGTACATCTCATTTAGCATTGGACAACTCAAGTTCTTAGACAGTTTCCAATTCATGCCTTCATCACTTGAAAAGTTAGTAGATGCAACAGATAAATCAGATTTCAAAATCACCAACAATGTCTTCAACAATAAAACAAATCTACTTTTACGTAAAGGGGTTTACCCCTATGAATATATGAACAACAAAGAAAGATTCAATGAAACACAATTACCACCTATAGATACATTTTACAGCAGTCTTACAGATGAAAGTATCAACCAAAAAGAATATGAACACGCACAAAAGGTATGGAAAGAGTTCAACTGTAAAACCCTTGGAGATTATCATGATTTATACCTTAAAACTGATGTTGTTCTGCTTGCTGATGTATTCCAAACATTTAGAAAAACATGTATAAATGCATACAAACTTGACCCATTACACTACTATACAGCTCCAGTCTATCATGGGATGCTCTACTAAAAAACACACAAATAGATTTAGAACTACTAACAGATATTGATATGCATTTATTCATAGAAAAAGGTATGCGTGGCGGTATAAGTATGGTATCCAAAAGACATGCAAAAGCAAACAATCCTCTTGTAGCTGATTACAATCCAACTGAAGAAAACAATCACATCATGTATTACGACGCAAATAACCTATACGGATGGGCAATGAGTCAACCTTTAACCGTACTCCGGTTTCAAGTGGAAACCCTTAAACAGTAGAAACACAGTTGCTCAACCAAAACCAGGCAAAGGTTTAATCCTTGAAGTAGACCTAGAATACCCAAAAAGCCTACATAAACTACACAACGATTATCCACTTGCACCTGAGAAACTAGCAGTAAAAAAAGAATGGTTATCAGAATATCAAACAGAACTTCTTAACAATAGCAATATGATAAACATAGAGAAACTTGTCCCAAATCTAAACAACAAAAAGAAATATGTATTACACTACAGAAATCTACAGTTGTACATATCTCTTGGCCTAAAACTCACTAAAGTACATCGAGCCTTAGAATTCAATGAAAAACCATGGATGGAACCATACATTCGTCTAAACACCGAATTACGTAAAAAAGCAAAGTCTGCATTTGAAAAAGATTTCTATAAACTAATGAACAATGCTGTATTCGGAAAAACTATGGAGAACCTACGAAAAAGATCAGATATCAAACTAGTAAGAACAGATGGAACCGAAAACGAAAGACTAAGAAAAATCATAGCTAAACCTAATTTCAATAGACTTGTCAAATTCTCTGATGAATTATCTGCTATACATGTAAACAAAACTAAACTAACGCTAAACAAGCCAATCTATGTTGGCATGTCTGTCTTAGACTTATCAAAACATCTAATGTACGACTGGTACTATAACAAACTGAAAAAGAAGTATGATGAAAACTGCACCTTGTTGTATACAGACACCGACAGTTTATTAGTTGACATCAAAACAGAAGATGTATACAAAGATATGTCTCAGATGAAAGATGAATATGACTTCTCTGATTATCCAAAAGACCATCCACTTTATGATGAAACAAACAAAAAAGTAATAGGCAAAATGAAAGATGAATGTGTTGGCACTTCAATAGCAGAATATATTGGTCTACGGCCTAAGCTATACTCTATATTACGAGCAGACGAACAACTCATCAAGAAAGCAAAGGGAGTAAAAAATATGTAATAAAAAAACAAATAAACTTTGAAAATTACAAAGATGCACTTTTCAACAAGAAAACATACACTCATAACATGAATATGCTACGCTCCATACACCATAAAATATACGGACTAACAATGAACAAAACAACACTCTCACCACTCGACACAAAACGATACATTGCACCCGATGGAATCATGACATACGCGTTTGGGTATCAGCCGGAACAATAAGAAGCTCTTCCTTTACAAAGCCTCTCTTTGGTGCCGGCGCCTTCAAATAATACACTCTTATACCTTGGGTAATAAAATGATAATCAATCTTGTGAATATCAACACTCCATATCGGGTCAGTAGCTCTACGTCTGCCTCCGCCTTCTTGTTCTCCAGGTTGGTATAAATATCTTAAGTTTACAGTAGGACAGATGGGGTCGTCTTTTAATGTTTTAATTTCAATTGGAGAGGGTTTTTTCGTCTCCGAATTTATTGCAGAGATTACCGCTGGTAGCCTCTTAACCCATTCCCTATTTCGTTTATGAGGATTGTCCAACTCCTTAGCATACTGATAACCAAACAATCTTTCGGCTAGTGTCCTATTAAATCTTTCAACAATGGCTTGGTCTCTATGAATTTCTCTTCTACCGCGTCTTATATTTACATTATGTTTATCCATGAACTGTGTAACAGCACCCATAAATTCTCTACCTGGATCTACTTGCAGAAAGTTTGGATATGTTAATTTTCTTTTATAAATATTTTCAAAAGCTTTAGCAACTTCCTTGCTGTCCTTTGAAGTCAGTGGTTCTGCCTCTTTATATCTACTAGCAATATCAACAACAGTCAATGCATACTTATATGTTTTTCGACCAACAGTGTCATGTGGTAGGAATAATAAATCCGCTTGATGAACTTCATTCTTGTTAGAAACATCAAACTTTGGCCTCACTATTTTCTTTGGTGCAGGTAAATAAATCTGCCATACCGCTTGTTTCTTTAAGAAATTCAATGCTTCTTTATCACTTACTTTAGCTGCTTTTGCTAATTTCTTAACAGCTGTTAAACCTTTCCAAAATCCTTTAGGACTGTAATAAATTTTCTCCATTTTTTATTTCTATTTAAGATACATTTCTATAACATAAAACACAAAAATGAATCAACAAATCACACTGGTCAAGTTTGAAGAAAAGTGTAAGGAACAAAATGAATATAATACAATTAAATGGGCAGATTTAAAACAGAATGAAATCTATACTATTACAGATTACAGATGTGTGGATACTATTAATGGTGAAGCTATGATTTTAACATTAAATGATGACACTAAAGCATGGGCACCACTCTTTCTCAAATCTAAAATTGAACAAGCTAAATCTAAAAATAAGGAGTTGCCATACTATGTAAGACCATTAGGGTTGAAGCCAAGTAAAAACAATACGAACAATAAGTATCATACTTTTGATTTTGATTTTTGTCTATTGAAAAACTTTTAAACCCTATTTTTTTTTACCCGACCGCACTCAAATGAAAGTCAAAATTTAGTGCCCATTTATATTTTTTAACATGTCTGTTTTGATTTGCTCTCGTAGTATTTTTTTTTCTTCAACAGAAATCTCAAACTTTATAGGTTTTCTAACATCTGCTTTCATTTGTTCATATTTATCCATCTCTCACATGATCAATTTAAATTCTTCATCAGATACATTACCATCTTGTAATGCAGTGGAAACTTTTATTTATTTGCAATAGAATTAAGTTTTGCCATTGCAAGTATACATATTTCATCATGTTTTTCAGCCTTTTTCAGTAGTTTAGTATTAACAAATTTGCTTGTTAATGCAAATGCACCACATATACTACCCGCAATACCAAGGCCCAAGGAAACGGGCACTCCTACAACAGTTAATAATAGCCCGGCACTCGTCCCACCCATTACCAGACCAACAGTAGTTAATCCAGACTGAACACCATTTAATATGTTCAGAGCTCTTTTATATTTCGTATTGTTTTCCTTGTCTCAACCTCATTTTCTAGCTTATGTTTTAAAGCACTTATTTCACTAAGCCTATAATGTTCTGTTTCTATTCTCCTCAACTGGTAGCGGTGGATACAGTTTATTACTCATTTTATTTTTTATAATTTTTAAAATTTAAATATCTAATTCAATTAATACATTTACAATTGAAATGGAAGCTCTACTATATGTTGTAAGTGAAACAAAATTTAATACACTTCCAGAAGCAAGCTCGATTGGAGTTTGAAATATTGTATATGCCGAACGCTGTCCTTTATGTTTTGTTAAAGTTGCATTAACATTTGGGGCGCCATTAATACTAATCCCAATTTTTAGCTCATCGGTTGCAAATCCATCTCTTGTGACACTGCATATACCCATTCGTAAAACCCTTCCACTGCACATCATAGTATAACCACAGTTTTCATGCGCTGAACCAGAAACACCATTTCCAAATGCAAATTCATAAGAGCCATCACGTAATGGCCCAGATTCTTCTGCACATACAGTTATTATAGGTTTACCTTGCTTAAGGTCATGTATTGTTTGTTTTAGGTTTGGGACATACATTTTATCTTTTACAAGAGTAGCAAACTCATTCAATTTCTTTTTAATCAACACATCGCCTGTATCACTATATGATTTCGTTGCGTGATAGTTTGTATCTCCATATATAGACATTTTACTTTATTGTTTATCTTATTTCAAATACAATAAAAATTGGCAGTCCGTGATTATTTAATAAATTATTACTATTGTCTCTGTCTTCAATTCCCAACTCGTCTATGATACCACTTTGTAATTTTCTATATTCCGGATATTGAAATGATATTGTATCCGATTCCCCAAACGTAGTTTTGCTGATGGGTACAGTACAAATAAGTTTACTTATATTTCCATCTAATAGATTGTGAGATGAACTGACTTGATTCAGATATATAATAAACAGATTTGGTAGCAAAATCAACTGGATTGACGCTTGTATAAGTACCACTATCCAACTTGTGTGGATATATGTCAAAACCTAGTAATTTAGTATATTTTCAGGAATATTAACCTCGTGTCCGGTTGCAACTGTAAAAGTACATTTCCCATTAGATTTGCTTACACTAAGTGACAAAGCGGCATTACTTAATAAATTACTTAATCTATCAAATGAATATAATCCAGCGGGAATTGTCACTGCAGTTGGTCTAGCTTCTAACAGTAGACCACTCGTATGTTTCATCCTGCCAAAATATTTTGTACCCAACCAACCCAGTATGTAAGACTTTTCAAACCAATTTCTCGCTTAGAATCCGTATTATCAATATATTCTTGTAATGGAATTGGTTTTGTAATGTCAGTTAAAGTTATATACATTTTTTTTTTATATATATATATATATATATTAAAAAAAAAAAAAAAAAAAACAACAATGGCATTCAAATTTAATAAAGATGCAAACTACAATGTCAACCATATATATGCTTTGAAAACGGTTCCAATGTTTTACAATGTTGATGTTTATGTTACAAAAGATAAAAGTTTCAAAGCTACATATTCCAACGCATTAGCAGGGTATCCAAACCCCTCAATAACTGGTAATGTCTCAAACAACAACAAAGCATATAACAATTGGTTGAATAATCAAATGGGGTGGTATCAGAATCAATTTAACTTTGCAATATGGTGTGCTACTTGTGGGTGCGGTGTTTCATATAACCAGCATTTAACAATTACAAATGATCCGTTTTTGAGATCCTTATATGAATTTCATATTATGTCATCACATTCGAATCTTAGCTCAAATGAAAGTTCCTCTCCAGATGATCACAGCTATTGTTGGTATGATAATAATTTTGACCTTTCAGCTTACCATAGAATATGCACTGAATATGGTATTAATCCAAATAAGGATTTCAGACAAAAAATAGACCATGGGAATCATAATCTTGGCGGTTTTACAATGTTTATGAGACCTTCAGGGGGTTATAGATTGAGCCATGGAGGTAGGGTATCACCATTTTTTGATGTACACGATTCTTTTACCCATCACGTCGATATTACTAATGCTTGGACTAGTTTTGTTCTAGATAATTCAATTGGGTTCACTCAAGCTGGAGTTGAACGATTAAATGATAGTATTAGAGTTTATGTGTGGTCAATTCTTGGAGCTCAATCTCAAACAAGAACTTCCATTATTGGTACTGGGACTGCATTTGATGCGCAAAAACAATATTTAGCCAATGTTAATGATGCAATTAATAGAGCTGTAGACTTACCCACAATAATTTCAAACTATCAAAATGTACTAAAAATATGCAAGGTCAAAAGTTGATTTTGTATATGGAATTGGTTTGTATATGGCCCCAAGCAACATGGATTTGCAGATAGGAAGTATTCAAAATTACAATAATTTAATTGTAATTGCAAGTGGTGATCAAACTGTTGGGTTTAATGGTGATGTAAATAGTTTACCAGTTCCACCGCCTGTACAAACACCAGAAAAAAGTATTGTTAAACCTTTGGATGTTAAACCTTTGAGTGTTCCTCCTACAGTTTTTAAAACTAACACAGTCACAATACCTGAAAAAATAGAAGCAGTCAAACATGAAAATTATAAAACTGCACTAGTCACTGGTAGTATTGCAGTTGGGTTAGGACTACTATTATTTTACTTTCGAGATAAAATATAATCCTTAGTGGCCAAATAAAGCAAGCCAGCAACTGTAATAATCAAAACCCATAAATTATTGGCTAGCCATCCAACAGCCTTTCCTGCTGCATTCAACACCCAAGCTACTATAGAACCGATTATCCCCGGTAATGCATCCACTGCCTTCCCTGCTAGCATACCCAGTAATGAACTCAGATGTTGTAATTGTTTTTTTATCCATTCTTTAGCTCCACCTTTTCCTGGTGGCTTGAGAGCGGCTGCACCACCACTTGCACCTCCAGTAATACTTAAAATTAAAGTAGAGATTATAAACCCTATAGCTGTCAAAACAGAAACAATAGTTACCCCCTGTTCTTTGAAGAGGGTTTTGAGTCTTTCTCTTAAAGTAGTATCTTTTGTTTGTGTAATATTCTATCAAGGGTCTCTTTTATTCTGGATACTTGAGTTCTTAAATTTTCTTCTATCTAACTGAAATCGCCTTCAAGGACGTGCTTCATCGCCTCAGATACAATAGCAGCAATTTCTTTTTCGATACGGTCTGCATCTGGACTGTCTGAATCAAATGTTGTTACAGCTGCCAGCTTTAGCACTGCAGCATCTTTATTTTTATCCAATTCATTTAACTTGGCAAGGTTGTTGGTTAGTGAGCCTCTTGATTGTTGCAGTGCTTTGTTTAAGGCTTTAAGTTCTCTTAATGGCAAAGTTTCAAAATCATGTGTAATTGTAGTTGATGTTTCTTTTGATAGTGTATCAATGAGTTCTTTTACATGTGTTTCTGTTTCATCAACTTTACTTGGTAATTCAGACATTTCTATGTTTTCAAGATCTGGCAATTCGTTTTCTATAGTTTGTATTTTATTAACAGCTTCTGGAGCAAAGTGGACCTCTTGTAGGTTCAATAACCGTTTTAATTCAGCTGTTCCTTTGCCCTTAAAAGTTCTTATTAATTTATTAGGGTCCCCATTTTTACTAATGCGGTGATCCTTCCAGAACAGTGTTTTGTTTTCTGTGTGTAGGTCTGGAATTAGTAACTGAAACTCCTGATCTGTTACGTTAAACTCCTTTGGAATAGAGTTTTAAAAAGCTCTAAAGTTTTTACTGGTAGAGGACGATCATTCTCTGGAGTTAGTTTTTCCGTTTGTAAATCAGGTAATGTCATTGGAACATCGGGGGGTATCAGTTGTGTTTCTTCATCACCATCAGGTCATACGTCTCATTATCATAATGCATAAAATCTCCTTCTCCACCTTCAGCCATTATTTATTATTTATTTTAAAGTATGTAATTTATAAATAAAATTAAAAAGAATAATGACAACATACGGAAGAAAACTTAATCCCTACAGACATTTAAGAGAGCCTCTCGGTGTAAAAGGAATTAGACAATCAGTTACAATAACAAATAATCCATCTACAATTGATCAAAACCAACAGCTTTTAGTGCGATTCCCAAATTTAGGTCCAAATGATTTAATCGTACCTGGAACAGTTCGTTTAGCTTTTACAATTGCATTAACCTCCACTGATGACAATCGGAGAGTGGTTCAAAATCTTGGCCGTGCAATCGTTAAGAAAACAACTATTAAAATATCTGGTAATGAAATTTTATCAATCGATGATTCAGATGTGTATTACATCTATCGTGACCTATGGAAAACATCTTCAGAGCGAAATAATATGGTTTTTCAAGGTATAGATACTAGTGCAGGTTCAAATGTAACAAAATTAAGAACTGGAGAGCAGCAAATGCTAGTTCTGGAAACGCTGAAGATAAAGCTATCGCAGATACATTTGGTAATCGATTTTATATACCATTAGATTTTGAACTTCTTGAAGCCCATATGCCTTATTATCAATCTGGTTTGGGTGATAGACTCGAATATGAACTTACATTTAATGATTATTCAAGGGTAATAATAGCCACAGGTGATTTAGCTGCTAATTATGAAATTAATAATATAAGTTTAGAATTTGATATGGTCACAGAGCTTAATTTAGCGACAATGGTAAAAAATCAATACATGGGACAAATGTCAATTTTGTATGATAGAATTCTTCGTCACCGAAAGATAACTAAAAATAAAAGTGATTCTATATGGAATATAAATTTGAATACCCTTGCTAGGTCCATGAAAGGGAATTAGTAAATGGTAATTGAAGAACAAATCATCACCTTTTGCAAAGAAAGAAAGTGAAAACAATTCTATAATCCAAAAATAAATAATGTTGAAGTAACAATTGAGGGTATACCTAATCAACTATACAGTCAAGGGATGAAAGCATATAATATGTGGGATGAAATGCGCAAACACTTTGCCGGCGGAGATATTAATGATCCGATAGTGAATGTTGTCAGTAAAGAATTTCATGTGGCCAGTGTGACAATTGGCAAATATCTTACAAAACAATATGCACTCTGGCTTGACTTAAGAACAACAGATGATAATAGTTTACATGGGAATGGACGGAGAATAGAAAATGCGAGTGAAGGTATTACAATTCAGATTACTAAAGAAGCTGAAGCTGCAGGTGTAATAAATATATATTTATTTATAATTCAAGATGCGCAATTAAATATAGAAAATGGAAGATTTGTATCGGTGTTGTATTGATTTACCAAAGTATGCACATAGTGCAATTGTTTGTGGTCAAACAGGATGTGGAAAAACAGAATTTGTTTTAGACTTATTAGAGCTTTCACAACAACAAGGAGTTATAAAGGTTTTTTCGATAATATAGTTATTCTTTGCCCAACTATAACATGGAACAAGGCTTATAAAAACAGAAGTTGGATAAAGAATGTACGCAGCCCAATCGATAAAAAAATAACGATTGTTAATCCAGTTGGCAGTAATGGCGAAGAGAAACTACAAGATCTAAGTTAATTATTTTTTAATAAATATGCTGGAAGCCCAACATTATATATCATTGATGACTGTTCAGCTACAAAGCAATTAACAAAGAAAAAGGATATGTTGTCACAGCTCGCATTCTCTGGACGACATGCAGAGCAAAGTGTTTGGGTTATATCACAGAGATATAATTCAGTATTAAAAGACTTAAGAGAACAGACAAAATGGCTGTGTATGTTTTATACGAAAGACAGAGATAGTTTTGAGGACTGTTTGAGAGAAAATGATGTTATTTCGACACTAGAGGAAAGAAACAAAATAAGAAAAGAGTTATCGAAAACAAAACATTCTAAGTTGCTTATTAGAACTGATCAACCTACTGGTTATAAGTTGCTTAAATAATGCTTAGTATTACTTAGTATTACTTAATATTTCTTATTTTGCTTATTTTACTGGATTTTAACTTGATTTAACTTGATTTAGCTAAGCAGTTCATAGATAACAATGTTAAAGAATTGTTGTTCACAATATGTATTGCTTAACATTGTTGAGTTGTTCTAAGCAAATTTAACTTAAATAATAGTATGAATATATAAAATGTTTGAGATATTGATATTCATACAATTCTTGATAATTATATTTGGATCGGGTTGGGTTTATTTTAAATTAAAATATATATTATGCAAAATAAAAATGATTTGTGAGGAACTTATAGAACAACTAAGTGATGATAAAGTATCCAATGATAATGCTGTAGGCGAAGTAAATAATGATCACTTAAAACAACGGTTATCTTCGATTATTTCAGGTGGGAAATCTGTTCAATATTTGGGTAAAGATATAACTATTTCACAACTAGAAGAGTTGTCAAATGAACAAATATTAAAATTGTATAACAGATATGAAAGTAGATTGGGTGCTTCAAGACGAAAACTCTTGGTAATACTATTTTGAATATGTATGCTCTAGCTGTAGGTAATATCTTGCCTATACCAGCAGGAAATCATGATAAACTCGTAGCTGATTTAGAAGGAGATCCATTTGTTGACCATGCATTGACTAGTACTTGTTGTGAGTTGTATTTTAGGTTTGGAGCATTTCTGGCACCTATTACTGCAGCAATAACAACATTTAAATATTGTCAATTTAAAGATATAAATGATATAAAAATAAAAAATAATAAAACGGAGAACGTACAACAGATTCCTGAACGAAAAGAGGAGATTAAACAAGAAAGTCTAGTAGATGAGGAAGAAGTAGATATACCACCTGAAGAACTAATTATAAAATATTTTACAGCGGCAATGAATTTAGTTGGTGGGATTGTGTTTAGCTATATATTTTTTGGAGAATTTCTGGCACCTATTACTGCAGCGATAACAACATTTAAATATTGTCAATTTAAAAATATAAATGATATAAATAAAAATAATGGAAACGGAGAACATACAACAGATTCCTGATGAAGAAATTCCAGAACGAAAAGAAGAGATTAAACAAGTAACAGCAAAGAACCCAAAGAGGGTTGAAGCTGGTAAAAAGGGTGCTGCTGCTAGAAAAGCCAAACAAGAAAGTCTATTACATATGGTACATAAGAAAAAAGTAGATATACAACCTGAAGAACCAGTTACAGTGAAAGTCTATAAAACCTCGAATATAATATATTTTATAGCGGGAATGAGTTTAGTTGGTGGGTTTGTATTTGGCTGTAAATTGTTCAATCGAAATAACATTGAAACAAAAGAACCTGAAATGCCTAGTGTAAAACACAATCCTCATCTTATGGAGTAAACAATTAATTAAATTAAATTAAATTTATTATTAAGTAAAATAAAAAAAAGATGACGGCAATTAATACAGATGGAAAGATAATAGGAAATCTTGCATATCATGCTGCTGTAATAACGGCGCTTGAAATCGGTATATGCGCAGATAATGAATAAAATTATAAGACAGGCGGTGCCAAAACTGCAACTTGATGGTTATAATATGGCTCTGTTAATGTTGGATACTGGACTTGCTATTGCTACGAGAGATATGCTTGTTAAACAAGGTATAATTCCTGATAATATTTTTAAGTAATAAAATTAGTATATAAACAAAATGTCTGGAATAGCTATGATGGTTGGTGGCGCATTAGTGAATGCATTGGCGTTTACAGGGAGTAATTTCTTATTCAGTTCATTGGGGAATAATTCTGCGATTGAAGAACGCAAAAGGCATGATAATGCCGTAGAGGCAAATGCAAAAAGGCACAGGCACAGTGGGCAGAAAAAAGAACAGAGAGATTAGACTGGATTAATAATGAAATTAGAAAGCAGAACCACGCTGCTAAGACGTTTGAGGATGTAGATGAAGCTATTAGGGAGTATAATGCTGTTACGGCACCGGTGACAGGTGCACAATAATTACAGTCGTTCGGAGGAGAGCCGGTATTGAGTGATTATTATACACCTTCACAGAGTCAAAAGGATAGAGAAATTATATTTATAGTGGGCGGAATGGTTGTGGTAGGGATTGTGGCATATAGATTTGTATAATAATGGTTTAAATCAAAGAAAATGGTCCTTGGGTGAAGCCAATGTATGTGCTTACAAACACCCATAGTTTGATACTTATAACAATTATACGTTTTATTATTTTTTAATTTTTTTTACTACCGATGTACAATGTTTTTGAAACATATAATGTATGGTTTGCAAGCAACGATAATCGTGTTTAATAACATTTATTTGTTCTGTTCGAGTTATCTGCCAGCCGGTAGACGGGTGGCTCTGACATCACTGATGTATGTGTTCCGCTGATTAAAATTACTGTTCAGACACCGTATTGAAAAAAGCCTGTATATGTATATTAGTATGCGCCTTCTCTACCTTTGGGATGCCCCTTGTACATGTTGCGCAATCTATCAAACACATGCTGACAGATATACATTCTTCGTTCTCCCTAGAGAGAACGAGGAATGTGGGGGCTCCCATGGGGCTGTCAGAAAACTCTGATTTTGTAGGTTTTGGTACGGCATTCACATCTCATGGATGCAACTGGCTCGGCTGTGCCAATTTTCCATCTGGGGTGTATGTGCATTAGATCACAGACACTATGGGCTTTGCTTCCCTGTTATTGTTAGTGCATGTTTTTTCATGAACATAATTTGCTGGCCATGTGTATATAACGCACCTGATTGTTTTATCAGTAATGAATCAGGAGATAATAAAATTGTGAAATCACGAGATAGCAAACTCCGATGATGATGTTACCCAAATGGAGAAACTCCTTAAGAAACTGAACCGATCATATTAATTATATTGCTGTAATAGTCAATTAGAAGTTTCAACGAAAAGTGGCTTAATTTAGAGAATAAACATAAGCGCGGGGATCCTTAAAAACCAACAACAACAACATTTTAAAGTTATCACAAGTCCGTATAGGATGATATGACTTTGTACTTTTGGTTTATGTTTACAAACACTGTGTTCTTTATCTCCACGAGATAACACAAGCGTTTGATCCATAAAGTGACACGCGTGTCAATTCAAGGATTAGACGCTTCATGTATATTTTGCTAAATATTTACAATTGTGTGTACCTGTACCATTTTTGGTACACACTTTTGTACAAAAAATGTACACACTTTTGTACAAACTTTGGTACAAAAAATTGTACTTTATTGTGTGCATATATTTTGCTGAATATTATGGTTTTCATACAAAACAACTATATAGTTTTGTACAACAAGCATTATTTTGACAAATTCCTAATCTCAAAGGCTGAGAAGTTTAAAATTGAGATTATATTGTAAGATTTTCATACAAAAGTACAAAAATACCAAACTATATAGTAGTTTTGTATTTTTATATATTTAAACTTCTAACCACAGAGACTGAGAAAGCTAAAACTGAGATTATATTGCAGGAGCCCCATATTATATATATATATGTGTCAGCTAACATGTTTTCAATAACATTTTTAATACAAAAATACATGACAACGCCGTGATCAGTTGAGTCACGTTTCAATTCGTGAAATTATTTCGCCCCGTCTCACTTCGCACATTCCTATTCATGTTTTGTTAATATATTGTCGCTCTTCACCATTTACAAACTGCATGCATTATCATATAATTGTGAGGTCTATGCGGTCGCGTTTTCTCAAAACTTGTAGGACAGCTATAGTAATTATAGATTTTGTCATCGTTACATACTGTCTTTGTGAAAAATATTCGCCTTAGATAATGGCGCATATACTCAAAGTTTATTCGAATTGGACATCACACTGTACATGTACGGAGTCACCCAGGGGACGTAGAATTCTTTTTCTTTTTTGTTAATTTGTTCCCACGAAATAACAATTCATTCCCTCAATTTAGCAATTCGTTCCCAGGAATTAACAATTTGTTCCCTCAATTTAACAATTCGATCCCACGAAATAACAATTCGTTCCCACGGGAACGAATTGTTAATTCGTGGGAACGAATTTTTCATTCCTCAAATTAACAATTCGTTCCTTCGAATTAACAACTCGTTCCAACGATATAACAATTCGTTCCCACGAATTAACAATTTGTTCCCATGGGAACGAATTGTTATTTCGTGGGAACGAATTGTTAAATTGAGGGAACGCATTGTTATTTCGTGGGAACGAATTATTATAAAAAAAATTCTACGTCCACTGCGGGGCTCCGTAAAAAGGAAGTATGCTGATTTATACACTTATTTCTTGTTGGTGAAATTACTTTCTTACATGAGTGGCTATTTATAGAACGAATTTACAAGTTTCATAGGAAACGAGATTTGAAGCTGTAACGCTCATCGAACATGTATTCGGTAGTGGTCTACAACATATACATTAGGCCATACAAATAAGGACTTTGGCAGTCACGGGGTGTGCAGAATGTGCAGCGGGAGAACGGCTTTTTTTAAATATATATAATTTGTTTGTGTTTGAGATGTTCGTGTGTGATTTTATTTCAAGTTGCCAGATGCATATTTGTGTGATTTTATTCATGCATATATGCATCTGGCAACTTGAAAAAAAATCAGAGACGAACATCTCAAACAAATGGAAAATGTTAGAAAAAGTTACGATAAACTCTTTGGATGTGAAAAATCACAAGATTCTTGTCAGACATGATTGGATTTAACATATTTTTCATGGTAATGTTTTGTATTGATCATCTGGAAAAATTATAGTACTCTTTTATTCTCCATGACGACAAAATGCTAGACGCGCAGGGACTATTCAGACGCGGCGATATCTGAGAACCAAAGTACTTTTGATGGCCTATCGTATACTAGTGTATTATTATTATTGACCATTTCAACCCTGGTTATCCTACCTTGTCTTTTTCACACTATTGTTGTACTATTCCATTTATGACAACAGACAATTCTAGATGAATTGTGGCAAATGCGGCAGATTAGTGGCATTTGCGGCAGATCCTGATGAGACGACGAGCCGTCTCATCTGAATATACATTGTTTGCACATGTTGGCTTTATGGAGGTATACATCATGTAAGGGCTAATACTTAAAGGTATGCAAACATTTGTATGCTTGCATAATTGTGTTGTTTTATGTATATTTCAGAAAACGCTAAGACATACACATACGAGAGCAACACAGAAATGGAAGAGATTGAAGCCGATCGATCTTCCCAACGAGCCAATCTTATCGAACAATGAATGTTTGAAATCACGCTGGCATCCTTGGATACACTGAAACACAGTACGGCCATGGAAATACGTAAAGCGCAGAACGAGATGAAGAAACGATTGAAACGATTGAGATGATACAGAGACAGGCAGAGAGAAATTGTGAAAAGTAAACCGGATTCTAATAAGGATCCTCTCGAAGAACTGCTGAAGCGACGAATGAAGCACGATGCTAAGATGAAAACGAATCAGAAGCTCGCCCCAAGACATCGCCGGCGACGCTTCAGGATACGTACAATTCACGCATTCGTAGATCCGACGCGGACTCTGAACCCGAGGTGGAAGTGGACAATACGTTTATGGTTGACCATCGATGCACCAGTGGGGCCATTCGTATCCGTGGACACAGTTCCAGTTATCCATGAAAAGATTACTTGACATGTCATTAGAATTGTCTCGTGAAACAATTCTAATGAAATGCCTAGGTATGTTTTTATCGCGAAATGATCGAATATTCAGCAATTTCCATCCGCATGATTGTCGTCTGCAGCAGGATAAGGGTTAAAGTGAACTAAGTCCCTGCTATATGATTCTATCGAGTAACGAATTGCACCATAAATTTATGGCAAAAATATATGTGAAAGTATAATAAAATACATTTGCCAGCCAAAATATGTGTTTATTACTGACCAGGTACCAAACCAGGATATTGATTAGTTGATCCAGAGTGAAACTGCAGATCAAGTAATCAATGCAAAATAAAGTTTTCTAGACGATAAAACCCGACATTGAATTGATGTCAGAACCAGACGTTGGATAAAGGTCGTTTTCTGACGTCTGATAGACGTTGGATTATATTTGAAAATGAAAGTTGTTTAGACGTTGGAATCCGACGTTGAAATGACGTCATAATTAGACGTATATACAACATCGGATCATGACGTACGTTCGACGTCGGATCCCGACGTCCATTCGACGTCGGATCCCGACGTCCATTCGACGTCGGATTATGACGTCAGTTCGAGGTCGGATTCCGACGTCCGTTCGACGTCGGATTCCGACGTCCGTTCGACGTCGGAATCTGACGTCTAAAAAACTTTAATTTTCGAACATAATCCGACGTCTATCCGACGTCGGAAACCGACGTCAGTCCGACGTCTATCTGACGTCGTGTGCCCACTGGGTTATATCTCCACAACACTTACTCAGATTTGCTTCAAACTTCAAATAATTCTTTATTATCATCCATATTTTCATTCTATAGCGCTCCCATGCGACCCACATTCCCAAGATCAAGGTCAAATGACGTTAAAATTTGCGTTAAAGCTTTTACATACCTTCATTCAAACTTCAAATAAATATACTCTTGAGACCATCAAATGCCTCGGCAGGCTCGACATACGGGCCGCGGCCATCTGGTTATCGAAAGCTTATGATTACGTCACCTAAGATGGCCGCCAACATTTCAAACATCATTTTCTTACTAACCGCTTGGCCGATGCTGGCCAAGTTTCATTGTTATTGTCTTTCGGTGAGACATTTACAGATTTTTCAAATTGGAGATCGTCACATAATCCAAGATGGCCGCCCGATAAAGTTGGACAAAATCATTAAACAATGTCTTCCCATTATATTTACCAGACTGGTTTCGACAAAACATTGTAGCAATAATGAATGTATAAAGCTCTCTCAGATTTACTCTTGCATATATATAATAATATTGATTATTCCAAAGTTGGAATAAATCAGGGTTATTTTGCTGAAAAATAGTGTTTACTTCCGGGTGTTGTTGTTGTGCGTCTTGGATGAGGCAGCTGCTTGCTGTGACGTCATCAGAATTGGTGTAGGTCGCGTTTTTATTTGTAGGTCCAAGCGGCAGCCGGGGGTATACGTGAGCCCCTGCTTACTTTCTCTAGTTATTAATCGTTTCAACACTTTCAACCTCTGTTCTGTTGTTACAAACAATGTACATGTGAATATTTTCAGGTTTTGTACAATGTTTCATGATCAAATGGCATACATGTATAGGAATTCTTGGGTAGGTATTATATAAAAGATAACATTTCACAAACAATCTTGTTAATAATCATGAAATTCTATAAATAATGCTTTCATGACCATTTCCATGACCAATTGTTTCCAGACCAGCATACCCAGTCAAGAGGTGATACAACTTGACTGTTTGACGTAATGGCAAACAGTGCATATCTGGGCTGACACTAGCCACTAAGGCCATAGCCACATTTCTCCAACAATCACATACCGGTATGTATTGCATGGTTGAATCTACAGTCAGACTAACACAAATAAATATACATTCAAATTTTATGACCACTTGTTTTTTTGCCATTTACCAGCACTCCCAGTCTGAATGTCGGGCAGCTCATTTACAGGTGGAGCTACAGTGGAGCCTCTCTATACCGGACACCCCGGGAGGTCCACAGGGTGTCCGATTTAGAGTGGTTCAACTGTAATTAAGCACTTCATGAACAATATCTTTATGATTTTCAATCATGAACAGACATGACAATGAAATAGGTTACAGTGAAACCCATCTAAATTCAGCACAATGTTGGTAATAGTTGATGTTGCCACTCACTAATTCATTGGACAAACCTAAATGGATGTTTGTGTTTCCTGATTACAGGTTTCCAGACAATTACTAGCAAACCTATAGTCTGTTTCACGAAACCTGCCCAAATGTTACGGCTATATAGACAATGCAAAAACAATATTATTTTCGATAATATTAAATTAAAGCAAAATTTAAGAATGAGCCTTCTTTTTATTTCGTGAAATTCGGTCAAATATTGATTTTATTACGAAAAATTGATTTCTCTATGGGAATTTAACATGGGGGAAAAAGAGGCAAAGGAGTGGAAGGAGTCAAAAAACTATTTTTTTTGGAAATTGACTCCGAAACCTAGCTAGATAGCTTGGAAATGATCCAACTAAGAAAACAAAAGTTAAATTTTGAAAATCGGTCCAGTATTACTGAAATTCTAAAAAATTTCCCCATGTTAAATCCCCATAGACATCTTCACTCCGTGAAGATGTCTATGGGGATTTAACATGGGGAAATTTTGTTTTCCCAATAAAATAAATATTTGACAAAATTTCACGAAATAAAAAGAAGGCTCATTCTTAAATTTTCCTTTAATTTAATACTATCGAAAAAAATATTGTTTTTGAATTGTTTATATGGCCGTAAAATTTGGGCAGCTTTCGTGAAACAGACTATAGGTCCTGAATTTTGGACTGCTAATTCCCAGTTGGAGCTACATGATAGAATGCCGTACATGTAGAAATGATTGGGTACATAGTATGTAAAAGGTAAACTTTGAAGTTGTCATTCTTTTGCATAATTGTTTATAAAAATTAATCAGGGTTCATCCTTACCGGAATGCCCGACTTACATGGTTTTGCCTCATGTACATTTTTGGCATTTTGATACTTGAGAGCTAAATCCTGTTATGCTCCATTAAAATGTAATAAGATTAGTGCTGATCATATTACTTTTGGGGTTGGAGCTAAGTGACTGGTGTGGAATGGATCTGGCAACAGGTCATGATATTCTAATTTCAGTGCTGAATATAATATTATATTGTTCTATAAATATTGAGTTCCGATTTTGCGAATTTCGCTTATTATGAACAGTTTAAATACAGGATAGTCCAACCCGTTGGCCCGGCCTTAAATGACCTTAGCTATTGATAGGCCGTTAAAAACTAATATTCAATCAATAATCAATTATTGAAAATTAAGAAATTCTGTAAATATTGCTGAATGTCATGTTCGTTATGAGTTTCAACTTTTAAATGAATGTCTAATTTTTGGTACAAAACCAATATAATTTACAATTTCACTGATTTGTGTGGTCATTTTCATGAATATGCCGAAATACTATACCTACTTATCACATTCGGGCCGGGTGGTGGTAAGGCGGGGGGGAATGCGATGGTAATTTTAAACGATCGGGGTTCATCCTTACCGGAATCTGATGGAGACCTGGCTTGGCTCTCACTTACGTCTTTTGGCATTTGTAAGACAGTTGAGTCTGGTTATACCCCTATGTGAGTATTACGATTATTCGTAATCCTATTTTTATGGGAAGGGGCCAAGTGACAATGGGTGTTGTAATGGACCCCTGCACCAGGTCAGGTTATTCTACTTTCAGGGCTGAATATATTTTTTCTTGATGTAAATATTCCGTTCTGATTTTGGGATTTTTTCCCCCAATGCAGCAGGTTAAAACGGGATCGAACCCGTTTGCCCGGCCTTACATGACCTTAGCTGTTGATAGGCCATTAAACACCAATAAACAAACAAACACATTCTGCCGGATTGGACTGACACAAATGTATGTTCACATTCCATGATCATGATCATGTGTTTCCAGACAATTACCAGCACGACCAGTCTGAATGTTTGGCAGCTCATTCCCAGGTGGCGCTACATGACCGACGGTCATACCTGTACAGGAATTAATGCTTGGGTATATGTAATATGTAAATGGTAAACCTTGGAATTTCCATAGCTTTGCAGAAAATCTCTTCAATAACAAAGGAATACCGAAAATAATGATATATTCCATGTATATTTGTACAGAGCCCCGCAGCGGACATGGATTTTTTTATTAATTTGTTCCCACGAAATAACAATTTGTTCACTCAGTTTAATTTTCGTTCCCTCGATATAACAAGTCGTTTCGTTCCGTCGAATTAACAATTCATACCCACAAAATGACAATTCGTTCCCTAAAGTTAACAATTCATTCCCTCAAATTAACCATTCATTCCCACAATATAACTATTTGTTCCGTATACTTTAGTTTCAGTTTTAGTTTAATGTTTTGACGAGGCTTCACAAAGTTTCTTCTGAAATCGGTGAACAAGTTTAATACATATTTAAATGAACATACATGTTATATTTTATTATTTGCATAAGTACAGCATCATACAGTGAACCTGTACTGATCACCTAATGTGTTTTCCGTACCTGTCTCATTTGCATTTAAAAGCTGAGAGGTAATACAATTCTCACTGCACTGTGTGTGCTATATTCATTATTATGTCAACCATTTAACCCATCAGATCACATTCTGATGCACTGGATTAACACAAACATGTTCGCATATCATTATCACGTGTTTCCAGACAATTGACGGGCACTCCCAGTTCTTGAACGTCCGGCAGTTAATTTCCCGTTGGAGCTACAAGATGGAATGTTGCACATGTACAGGAATACATGTATAGGTAGTATGTAAAAGATAAACTTTGTAATTACTATTCTTTTGCAGAAAATCCTGTTGACAATGAAAACATTCTGTAAATAATACTAATGATATTTTGTGTCTGCATTCTATTGGACTAACATATGTTTGCATTTCATGAGGATTCGTTTCCAGTAAGTTACCAGCATGACCAGTCTGAATGTCACAGGACAAGGGCAGGTGGTATGTATGAAGCCGTGTAATAAGAAATTATGTAAATAAAGATAAATTCAATGTACATCAATGTATTTTATTAGTAAATTTATTTCCATGTTCGGCTACTATTTGTTCGTCATGCTAGTTGTTGCACGTGTTGATGGGTTCTAATCTCCAATATGATATGATTCCCTTCGAGGTGCACGCATGCCCCCCTCCCCACCCCCCCCCCCCCCCCCCACCCCACCCCCCCCCCCCCCCCCCCCCCCCCCCCCCCCCCCCCCCCCCCGTAAACAAAATTGCAATACAGATGTCCTGAAATGCATTTTCCTGGGTTTTACGGCATTTGATTTAAAATCGGACTCGAGCTGGTAATAAACTGTTATATTTTGTACCGCTATGATGATATTCTTTTGTAAATTAACTGATTATCAAAACCACATACCTGTAATCAGCTGACGTAAAATATAAGTACATGTAATGACATTGACTATACGTCAACGGACATTCGGTACCGTAGTATATACACTGCAACTCACCTTTATATCGTGATCGCGTATCGCGATCTCAATTATAATGCGATTCGCCCGTACCTCAAAAATAAAGAGAAACTAGAGCAGCTTGAGCTGCATCAACGGTTTGAGCCTCAAACATTGATTTCATGTGTAACTAAGCTTTAGCCCAAGGTGTAAACTATCGGTAGCAAAAAGAATTTCTGAAGTTTTAGAATGAACAGTCCAACAGTATTGTCTTCGCATCATCACACCAATGTGGGGCCGGTTAGCTTAGAGTAGAGCGATGGGATCGGAGCGAGGGATACCGGGTTCGATCTTCAGCCAAAGTTTTAGCTAAAGGACAGAAATATCGACTACAGCAAAAACAATTGAAATCGAATGATAAATAACGAAGCTGACGTCACATCCGTTTGCTCTATTTTAATTGAAAACTTGAAAAAATACGTTCATCTTTGACATCGAATAGAGCCGTAAGTAGTCAAAATATAGCTCTGAAAATTATCATCTTTCATGCGGCTGACACTCCCCTATCACCCTGGCAAGAAATGATGTTGCTGACAGTACTGTACAAATTTGAAAACGTTTGTAAAGACCACCCGTTATATGGCCGAAATTCGGCAAAATCGTTGAAAAGTATGTACATTTTTCAACTTCAAATGCATATAGCTCTTTTATTTGAGCAGATAGCCGAAAACTGTCAGTGAATTTGAGATAGAGAATCTTATCAGCTTTCCGATGCAAAGAGAATTCTTGAAATCGGTTGGAAAATAAGGAAGTTATAGGAAGTATGACGTCACTTCCGTTTTCGTGGAAAGTAGCATTAACAGATATCTGAAAATCTCTGAGTCTCTGCTCACACTTGATCCGAATCGGCATGCACAATTTGAAGTCGATCCGACCAGCGGTTTGGTGTAGATGGAGGGAGCCCGTAAGTCAGCGGATGATTATTTTTCGATAGTTATCGCCCCTAAATTGCAGTTTACGCCATTTGTAAATACACCTAATAAAACGGAAATTACATATGTGCAATATTCCGCCAGTGAAGTTTTCGTTTGTTTTTCACCATAGGCCGGGCACAAAGCGGGAAAGTTTTAGCTAAAGGACTGAAATATCGACCGCAGCAAGAAATTTTGAAATCTATTGATAAATAACGAAGCTGACGTCACATCCGTTGCTCTATTTTGAAAACTTGAAAAAAAGACGTTCATCTTTGACATCCAATAGAACCGGAATTAGTCAAGATAGAGCTCTGAAAATTATCATCTTTATGCGCCTGACACTCCCCTATCACACTGGCAAAGAAATTATGTTGCTGACATTACTGTACAAATTTGAAAACGTTTGTAAAGACCACCCGTTATCAGCCGAAATTCGGCAAAAATTCGGCAAAATCGTTGAAAAGTATGTACATTTTTCAACTTCAAATGCCTATAGCTCTCTTATTTGACCAGATAGCCGAGAACTGTCAGCCAGGTCGAGATAGAGAATGTTGTCAGCTTTCCAATTCAGAAAGAATTTTTGAAATCGGTTGGAAAATAAGGAAGTTAATAGTAAAGTTATAGAAAATATGACGTCACTTCCGGTTTCGTGGAAAGTGGCATTAAGATATTTCTGAAAATCTCTGAGTCTCTGCTCACACTTGATCCGAATCGGCATGCAAAATTTGAAGTCGATCCGACCAGCGGTTTGGGCTGTAGACTGAACGGCTGTATAAAAAAAACAACAAAAACTAACTAGAGCAGCTGAAGCTGCATCAACGGTTTGAGGCTTGATGTACTGACAAACGTACACTGGCAAAGTGATTAGAAGACATTGCCAATGACGAAAACATATGAAACTCAAAAAAAATTGATGCAATTCCAATGAAATTGAAAAAATAAAGTTTTGTATTTTCAGAATCGCTTGACTATTCAAAGCATTTTTCATTATATAACGTTCTACGAAATGTGTACCGTTAACCCCCTAGTCTGACATTGAAGTTGAGACGATTACTAAAGCACTCACTAGCATGTCAGTTCGTATATAAAATGAAAATTGTTTATATTGTTACTGTGTGATTTAACGTGACGCTGTCAAACTTCAAATGCATGTAGCTCTCTCATTTGAGCAGATAGCTAAAAACTACCAGCGATGCGGAGATAGAGAAATTTTATGCCTTTTTAATGGAAAAAAAATAATTTGAAATCGGTTGAATAATAAAAAAGTGACAACGTACACTGGCAATTAAAGTGATTAGAAGACATTGCCAATGACGAAAACATAGGAAACTCAAAAAAAAATTGATTGCAATTGCAATGAAATTAAAAAAGAAAAAATAGTTTTGTATTTTCAGAATCGCTTGACTATCCTAAGCATTTTTCATTATATAACGTTCTACGAAATGTGTACCGTTAACCCCCTAGTCTGACATTGAAGTTGAGACGATTCTAAAGCACTCACAGCATGTCAGTTCGTATATAAAATGAAAATTGTTTATATTGTTACTGTGTGATTTAACGTGACGCTGTCAAACTTCAAATGCATGTAGCTCTCTCATTTGAGCAGATAGCTAAAAAACTACCAGTGATGCGGAGATAGAGAATTTTATTGCCTTTTTAATGGAAAAAAAATATTTGAAATCGGTGAATAATAATAAAAAAGTGACAAACGTACACTGGCAAAGTGATTAGAAGACATTGCCAATGACGAAAACATAGGAAACTCAAAAAAAATTGATGCAATTGCAATGAAATTGAAAAATAGTTTTGTATTTTCAGAATCGCTTGACTATCCTAAGCATTTTTCATTATATAACGTTCTACGAAATGTGTACCGTTAACCCCCTAGTCTGACATTGAAGTTGAGACGATTCTAAAGCACTCACAGCATGTCATTTCGTATATAAAATGAAAATTGTTTATATTGTTACTGTGTGATTTAACGTGACGCTGTCAAATCTCAAATGCATGTAGCTCTCTCATTTTTGAGCGATAGCTAAAACAATACCAGCGATGCGGAGATAGAGAATTTTTATTGCCTTTTTAATGGAAAAAAAATATTTGAAATCGGTTGAAATAATAAAAAGTTATGACCAATTTCAAATTTAAAAACATGAAAGAATCAAACTTCAAATGCCTACAACTCTCTCATTTGGGCAGATAGCCAAAAACTACCACGGAGCGAGAGATAGAGAATTTTTGTTGGCTTTTTAATGGAATATTTGAAATCGGTTAGATAATAACAAAGTTATGAACATTTAAAATTTGAAAAATTGAAGAAAAAAAATCTCAAAAATGCATGTAGCTCTCTCATTTGAGCAGATAGCTAAAAACTACCAGTGATGCGATTGAGTAGAGAATTTTATTGCTTTTTAATGCAAAATATTTGAAATACCATTTCAATTTTTTTTAAAAACTTCAAATGGGCACAAAAACATCTCATGCAGTACACTCCTCATCATGCAAAAAAGTGCCATAGATAGCAAACGGAGATAGAGAATTTTGTTGGCTTTTTAATGCCAAAAAAATATTTGAAATCGGTTAGATAATCAAAAAGTTATGACCATTTCAAATTTGAAAAATTGAAAAAAAACGTCCAAATTTGAAAGGCAATAGAATCAGAACTATTCAAGCCATTGCTCTGAAAAATATCATCTTCTGTGCGGATGAATGTCCCGCGTGACGCTGTCAAAATTTATGTTGCTGAGATTATGTACAAATTGGAAACTGTTTTCAAAGACCACCCCGTTAAAATAAAATAAAAATCTGAAATTGTTGATTTTTTTTCATTTTCTCAATTTCACATGTCTATAGCTCTCTCATTTGAGCAGATAGAAAAACCAAACATTGTCAGCGAAGCGAAGATAGAGAATTCTCGCAGCTTTACAATTCAAAAAGAATTTTTGAAATCGGTTGGAAAATAAGGAAGTTATAGGGAATTATATGATATGACGTCACTTCCGGTTTCGTAAAAAGTGACGTCATGAGAATTCTGAAAATTGAGTTATCTCGTCTCACTGTTGATGCCGATCGGTATACAAAATTTGAAGTCGATCCGACCAGGCCGTTAAAATAAAATAAAATTCGGCCTGTTTCGGCTTTCATCGGTATAATTATCACGGCAGAATAAAAAAAAAAAAAAAAAAAAAAAAAAAAAAAAAAAAAACCAAGGAATACAATAGGTTTTCGGCGAAGCTGAAAGCCGCCTCAAACCTAATAAAAAAATGAAAGAACCAAACTTCAAATGCCTACAACTCTCTCATTTGGGCAGATAGCCAAAAACTACCAGTGAAGCGGAGATAGAGAATTTTGTTGGCTTTTTAATGGAAAACAAATATTTGAAATCGGTTAGCTCATAATAACAGTTTTTATGTACATTTAAATAAAAATTGAAGAAAAAAACTTCAAATGCATGTAGCTCTCTCATTTGAGCAGATAGCTAAAAACTACCAGTGATGCGGAGATAGAGAATTTTATTGGCTTTTTAATGCAAATAAAATATTTGAAATCGGTTGAATAATAAGGAAGTTATGACCATTTCATTTTTTTTTAAAAACTTCAAATGCCTACAACTCTCTCATTTGGGCAGATAGCCAAAAACTACCAGCGAAACGGAGATAGAGAATTTTGTTGGCTTTTTAATGCAAAAAAAATATTTGAAATCGGTTAGATAATAAAAAAAAAATGTTATGACCATTTCAAATTTGAAAAATTGAAAACAAACGTCCAAGTTTGAAAGACAATAGAATCAGAACTATTCAAGCCATTGCTCTGAAAAATATCATCTTCTGTGCGGATGAATGTCCCGCGTGACGCTGTCAAAAAATTATGTTGCTGAGATTAATGTACAAATTGGAAACTGTTTTCAAAGACCACCCGTTAAAATAAAATAAAAATCTGAAATTGTTGATTTTTTCATTTTTCTCAATTTCACATGTCTATAGCTCTCTCATTTGAGCAGATAGCCAAACATTGTCAACGAAGTGAAGATAGAGAATTCTCGCAGCTTTACAATTCAAAAAGAATTTTTGAAATCGGTTGGAAAATAAGGAAGTTATGGGGAATTATATGATATATGACGTCACTTCCGGTTTCGTAAAAAGTGACGTCAAGAGAATTCTGAAAATTGCGTTATTCTCGTCTCACTGTTGATGCGAATCGGTATACAAAATTTGAAGTCGATCCGACCAGCGGTTTGGGCTGTAGACTGAAGGGCTGAATAAAAAAAAAAAAAAAAAAAAAAAAAAAAAAAAACCAACGAAAACAAAAGGTTTGAGGAATCAAATTCCTCAAACCTAATTATCAAAGGATTTAGCCGCAGCAACAGGCATTCGGCCTGTTTCGGCTTTCATCGGTATAATTATCATGATTATGTTGAACAACAAAGAAAATAAAAAAATGAAAGAACCAAACTTCAAATGCCTACAACTCTCTCATTTGGGCAGATAGCCAAAAACTACCAGTGAAATGGAGATAGAGAATTTTGTTGGCTTTTTAATGGAAAAAAAATATTTGAAATCGGTTAGATAATAACAAAGTTATGAACATTTAAAATTTGAAAAATTGAGAAAAAAAACGTCCAAGTTTGAAAGGCAATAGAATCGGAACTCTTCAAGCTATAGCGGAGATAGAGAATTTTATTGGCTTTTTAATGCAAACAAAATATTTGAAATCGGTTGAATAATAAGGAAGTTATGACCATTTCAATTTTTTTTAAAAACTTCAAATGCCTACAACTCTCTCATTTGGGCAGATAGCCAAAAACTACCAGCGAAACGGAGATAGAGAATTTTGTTGGCTTTTTAATGCAAAAAAAATATTTGAAATCGGTTAGATAATAAAAAAGTTATGACCATTTCAAATTTGAAAAATTGAAAAATTGAAAAAAAAACGTCCAAGTTTGAAAGACAATAGAATCAGAACTATTCAAGCCATTGCTCTGAAAAATATCATCTTCTGTGCGGATGAATGTCCCGCGTGACGCTGTCAAAAAATTATGTTGCTGAGATTACTGTACAAATTGGAAACTGTTTCCAAAGACCACCCGTTAAAATAAAATAAAAATCTGAAATTGTTGATTTTTTTCATTTTTCTCAATTTCACATGTCTATAGCTCTCTCATTTGAGCAGATAGCCAAACATTGTCAGCGAAGCGATCCGACCAGCGGTTTGGGCTGTAGACTGAACGGCTGAATAAAAAAAAATAAAAAAAAAAAAAAAAAAAAACCAACGAATACAATAGGTTTTCGGCGCAGCGGAAAGCCGCCTTTTGAATACCTAAGACATCTGAGATGCACTGCATATCATATCCACACATTTTCTTGTTGAATCATCAATATTCTAACTAAATTGCGTTATCTACTGTCGTTTAATTTTCATTTTTCTCGTATCGGTGTCATTTCCCTTCTATTCATATGGGATGATCTGATACACTGAAAAAAGTTTTTGTCTAGAAAAATAACAATTTTGATATTTAAACAGAAAACAATATTTGTACGGGACATTTCTACTAAACAAAAACTAGCTAGATAGCATGGAAATGATCTAACTAAGAAAACAAAAGTTAAATTTTGAAAATCGGTCCAGGATTACTGAAATTCTAAAACATTTCCCCATGTTAAATCCCCATAGACATCTTCACTCTGTGAAGATGTCTATGGGGATTTAACATGGGGAAATTGTTTTTTCGCAATAAAATAAATATTTGACCAAAATTCACGAAATAAAAAGAAATAAAAAGAAGGCTCATTCTTAAATTTTCCTTTAATTTAATATTATCGAAAAAAATATGGTTTTTGAATTGTTTATATGGCCGTAAAATTTGGGCAGCTTTCGTGAAACAGACAGTAGTTTCATATTTCAAGTCTGTTCTTAACTCTTTAAACTGCTGACTTACATTTTGAATATGTGTTGACAGCACGTGAGACTTATTTCCACTGGAGATGATTCTCATGTGCTGCCAAAACAGATTTTGTTAAGAAATTAAAGACATATTGAAAAAAAGAGCAGACGACAATTTTAAATTCATGCCTTTTACGGGTTAATGCTGAAATTTTATTAACTTCGTAGCTAGGAGATTGTCTCGGTTACTATGGTAACAGAAGGACGGACTGTGATTGGACTAATCGATGTTTCCTTGGAGACAAGATCAGAGATGCCAGTCAACTGAATTGTAAGTAACGAATATTCTGTGTTTCTCACAACTGAAATTTGTGGTTATATTCATTATTGGGGCCACGCTAAGAATCAGTGGAACCCTATAGTTTTTACTGTGTCCGTCTTGAGATCTGTTGCCTATTTCACCAACATTGCAAAGCATACTTATCTAGCAGAGCATATTTTGAGGGAGACATTTTCAATTTAATGATAAATGTATTAATTGTTATTATACTGAATTTATTACATTATCACAGCCATTTTGGCTGTGAAAATGTAATACATTCAGTATAATAATTCTGCATACTTTTAATCATCAAATATATGCAGTTATTAGTTCTATATGAAATTATGCATTTTGGGAAAAATAAATGATTACTCCCTCAAAGTATACTTTTCTAGATAAGTATACTTTGCAATTTTGATGAAATCGGCTACTGTTTATTGAAGTCGATGGCATCATGAATGAGATTGACATACAGTGAACAGGTTGTTGTTAATGTTCCCAGTAAGTTTGTTAGTTTTATGACATGAAAATATCACCATAAAAATGTTTAGTTGTCTTCAATTATGGTAGAACGCTACAGTGATCACAATGGTATACGTGCGTTTAAATTACATTACTGAAAGTAACTTTATCTCTGCAACTATCGGTTGGATTGAGTGGGTCGTTGGTCGGGAGCATGCGATTGGTAATTCAACGATCGGGGTTCACCCTTACCAGAATTCCGACTGGAGACCTGGTTTGGCTCTCATGTACGTCTTTGGAATTTTGTATGTGACAGTTGAATCTGGTTATACCCCTTATATGAGTATTACGATTATTCATACTCGTATTTTAGGGGAAGGGGCCAAGTGACTTTGGTGTGGTATGGACCTGGCACCAGGTCAGGTTATTCTAATTTCAGGGCTGAACATATTTGTTCTCGATGTAAATATTCCGTTCTGATTTTGGGATTTCCCCCCCAATGTAGCAGGTTAAAATGGGATCGAACCCGTTTACCCGGCCTTACATGACCTTAGCTGTTGATAGGCCGTTAAACACTAATACATATATAAAAAAAATAGACAAGTCACATGATTTTGTACCTAAGAAGATGTGTGATGAAAACTGTTTACAGAAACTGTGATATTTTCTGTAAACGACATAAAACGTTGACAAGATTTTCGTAGCAATTGCGGAATTAATTTCTGCATTTGCTATTAACATTTTGTAAACTTCCAACGTCATTTATAGAAAATATCACCAATTTTGTAAATATTTTTGCATGAGATTTCGCACATCTTCTTAGGTACAAAATCACATGGCTTGTCTTACATGTGTCGGGCACCTTTTGATGACAAGGACCTATGTACATGTATACCATAATGGCATGTTAATTTAAGTCTTCTCGTGACAAAATGGAACCAAGTAAAATTTGCAACCAGTGACCCAGATCAGTTTGCACAACAATATATAGATCCATAACGGATTACATAAGTTTGCTAGCTGATCTGGACCTACACAGGCCACACCTCCGTTAACCGTCCATTACATGCCGAGGCTACGCAATTTTCATACAAAAGTTTTTTCACTTAATTATGCACGGAATTATATGTCTTGACGAGACGGTTCCAATGAGTGGTCACAACAAATACCTGTTTTGTCATGATGAGTCATATGTTGCTTGTTATACCCAGCATATAAAGTATGCTTGGTATTTAGTTTTTGTAATTCCGTCCATATCCTGATTTGAACCTTATTTAAAATGTGCTAAAATATATTAACCCTTAGACCGCTACTCACAACAGTTGTCGTCTGCTGTTGCTTTTATATTTTGCCTTATTTCTCAATAAAAAACATGGTTTAACAACACTTCAGAATCATTTCCAATGGAAATGATTCTGAAGTGCTGTTAAAGCATGTTGTAAATTATTCTAAAGTGCTGTCAAATCATGTTTTTGATGATAAAAATTGGAAATTATAATATAAACAGCAGACGACAAAAAAATAAGATAGCGGTCTAAGGGTTAATAGACCTGGTATGCAATATTTGATAAACTAATAAGACAGCACAACTTGACTAGTTGTTTTCAAAAAAAGATTTAGGGTTTACTATAATAATAGTTCATTGCAAATGTTAGTGGCATAGATAATACTACTAAAATAAAAGTAATGACTAAATGAAAAGTCATGCAGAGCATGATGTTATTAGCCGATCAAATCAGGGTTCAATAGATGTCCGCATTTTAGTAGTTACTGAGTCTCGGGGGGGGGGGGGGAATGAATGAATGAGCGAGTGAGTATTGGTGTTTAACGGCCTATCAACAGATAAGGTCATTTAAGGCCGGGCCAACGGGTTGTACTATCCCGCATTAAACGGGTCCACGATGAGGAAAATTCCCAAAATCAGAACTCAATATTTCCATGCCACACCAGTCACTTTAGTAGCTCGGCCCCAAAGTAATATGATTTGCCATAAGCTTATTACTTCTTAATGGAGCATAACAGGTTAACGTTGTCACTTGTTTATCCCTTGTTTATCGATTTAAATGGTTTAAATCGACTCGAAGCTAACGTTCAACGGCCGCACAAACTCGATTGAACTGCACGCCTTCCAATGATTTAAATACGCAGCGCGTTTAAATAGTCAATTACGTTTTTTTAATGTGCGCACTGGTCATTTAAAAAGGGGCCCATCCGTGATTTTTTGCGCGATGTCGGGCGCAAGACAATCAATAATTTGCGGCATTGACAATAATTAAGGGGGATTGCCGCAATCGCGCGTGCTGGATGCATCCCTGCCATCCCTGCATGATACGTAAACAAATCAAAGTTCGCTATGAAGGGCAATTCTTCGTTTTGATTGGTGGAACATTTTGTGAATATTAACTAGCGTCAAATGACGCGCATACGCGATCCAATGGGATAAACCCGAGATGCTGGGGTTGCTAGTCGGAGGAGATTTTGAGCAGAGGTCGATTATAAATTAGCCGAATAAACACATTTTACGCGATTATACGTGGCTGAAACCTGTTCTGTTTAATAAATAAAAGCTTTAAATTAGCCCAATAATCGGCGTATGTTGGCGTATATGGCCATTAGAGCCAACTATGGACTTCAACAACATCAACTTCCGGGTTCAATCTCTTCCGGCGTTCAGCTCATTACGTATTCAAAATTGTGTTATTTGGCTATATTTAAAGTTTTAAACGGAGATAATTGCCAAAAATGCAAACTTTATCGGTTGATGAAATTTGGAAGTGATACAGCAAAATTCGCGTTCGTAGATTACCGAATAGCGGAGAAAAGGGTTGCTACAAACATTTTCAGAATTCGATGGATGACCAATATATTAGCCGATCTATAAATATATCGGCTAATACAAGTTATATCCACATTAGTTACAGCCCTTTATGATGTTTAAGGTTTAATTAGGTTTAATTAGGTTTAATTAGGGTTAAGGTCCTTCAAATTAATGTCATAGTCATCATTATCTAAAAATTCAATTAATAGTTAATACTTAAAAAATAGTTGTCAATATCAAAAATAAAATTAACAAGTTACCATTACATAATTATGTAACTACCGAAATTTATTAATTATACCACTCATTTAATCTTAAATTTAATTTAAAGAATTCAATGTGGATCATTAGGAGTCTTCATTAACACATTCAACCATACGTAACTGGAATGCAATATTCTGTTTTAATTATCAGACTATTATATGAATCAGAAAAGTGGAAATTTGAGCCGTCTCGTCTCCACTATTTGCAAACATTAGAGTATAGGCTTATCAGCAACAAATATCAGTCTGTGTACACTCTGATCTTGACAAAAGCTAATCATGTACAGTTTTTGTCTCACCCATGTTAGTGGAAAGTGAGACATGGTGGTCACAATTCTGGCGTCAAATCCAAATGTTGAACATCTCCAGTAGCCTATTTCACCAACATTGCAAAGTATACTTTTCTACCAAAGTATACTTTGAGGGAGACATTTTCAATGTAAAGATAAATTTATTAATTTTTATTATACTGAATTTATTACATTATCACAGCCATTTTGGCTGTGATAATGTAATAAATCCAGTATAATAATTCTGCATAATTTTAATCATCAACTATATGCAGTCGTTAGTTCTATATGACATAATGCATTTCGGGAAAAATAAATGATTACTCCCTCAAAGTATGCTTTGCTAGATAAGTAGACTTTGCAATTTTGATGAAATCGGCTACTGATCTGTTACTTGGATCATTAACAAACATGATCAATAGCTTCCTCACAGTGATGACCATCCATCCGCCCAGTGTCATCCGGTTGACCTTGACCTTCATGGGTGAGACACTCGCTGTCGATCGCCTTGTGTTTATCTAATACATATTTGGAGCTGAAATGATACAAGTGTTTACTACCAATGGTGTGTATATGACTCATGTGATCCCCTACGACGGGTCATGCTAATACAAAAGAGGTTAGTGGATGAATTCTTCCAATGACCCCTTAAAATATATTATAGAATTATTGAATGCTGTAAATCAAAAACATGACTTCAAAGTTTCAAAAAGACAAAATTTGAAATTAAGAGTATTGTACATGATTGTATGTGAAATGATTACATCTTATTTTTACTGCACAGATATTCATCAAACGCTCTCCTTTTTCTCAATAAAAGAGTCCGTTTTCCCCTGATGTTTTCCATGCTGCCGTCTATATATCATACACGCCGAGCCTGGGGAGAAATGATTGGCTAGAAATGAAACGGCGGACGCGCTAGAGTGATCAGAGCCCGGTGAGTTGGTGGTGAATTCCCGAAAGTGAGAAACATTTTCTGTCACTTATTTTATGGCATACCTACCGATTCAACAGCAAAATTGATAAAAGTATTATATTGTGACTGCACATTTGATAAATGAGCTGTAACAACATAAAATTAATAAAATAAAAAAAATCATATAAATTATCTTAAATGATTTAAATCTACTTTTCCTACATCTTTTTTCATATTTTTAGCACATATCTTTTCAGCATTTTTTAGGTCGCCTATTCAAAGAATAAGTAGAGCTTATGTTGTCACCCCGGCGTCGGCGTCGGCGTCGGCGTCGGCGTCGGCCGGCGTCGGCGTCGGCGTCACGCCTTGGTTAAGGTTTTTAGTCAACCTTGTATATGGAATACTACTGGCCCTACACCCACCATACTTGCACAACTTCATCTCCTAGTGATGTACATCAATAACCCCTGATCTATATTTGACCTTGACCTACATTTCCTCTTGAATTACTTAGTTAATTCCCCTTGGTTAAGGTTTTTAGTCAACATTGGTTAAGGTTTTTAGTCAAGCTTGTACATGGAATACTATTGTGCATACAGACACCATACTTGGACAACCTTTTCTCATAGCGATGTACATCAATAACCTCTGATCTATATTTGACCTTCACCTACATTTCCTCTTGAATTACTTACTTAATTCCCCTTGGTTAAGGTTTTTAGTCAACCTTGGTTAAGGTTTTTAGTAAAGCTTGTACATGGAATACTATTGTGCATACAGACACCATACTTGGACAACCTTTTCTCATAGGGATGTACATCAATAACCCCTGATCTATATTTGACCTTGACCTACATTTCCTCTTCAATTACTTAGCTAATTCCCCCTGGTTAAGGTTTTTAGTCAAGCTTGTATATGGAATATTCCTGGCCCTACACCCACCATACTTGGACAACTTCATCTCCTAGTGATGTACATCAACAACCACTGACCTATATTTGACCTTCACCTACATTTAACCTTGAATTACTTAGTTAATTTCCCTTGGTTAAGGTTTTTAGTCAACCTTGGTTAAGGTTTTTAGTCAAGCTTGTACATGGAATACTATTGTGCATACAGACACCATACTTGGACAACCTTTTCTCATAGGGATGTACATCAATAACCCCTGATCTATATTTGACCTTCACCTACATTTCCTCTTGAATTGCTTAGTTAATTCCCCTTGGTTAAGGTTTTTAGTCAAGCGTGTATATGGAATACTCCTGGCCCTACACCCACCATACGTGGACAACTTCATCTCCTAGTGATGTACATCAACAACCCTTGACCTATATTTGACCTTGACCTACATTTAACCTTAAATTACATAGTTAATTCCCCTTGGTTAAGGTTTTTAGTCAGTCAACCTTGGTTAAGGTTTTTAGTTAAGCTTGTACATGGAATACTAGTGTGCATACAGACACCATACTTGGACAACCTTTTCTCATAGGGATGTACATCAATAACCCCTGATCTATATTTGACATTGACCTACATTTCCTCTTCAATTACTTAGTTAATTCCCCTTGTTTAAGGTTTTTAGTCTAGCTTGTATATGGAATATTCCTGGCCCTACACCCACCATACTTGGACAACTTCATCTCCTAGTGATGTACATCAACAACCACTGACCTATATTTGACCTACATTTAACGTTGAATTACTTAGTTAATTCCCCTTGGTTAAGGTTTTTAGTCAAGTTTGTAAATGGAATACTATTGTGCATACTAACACCATACTTGGACAACCTTTTCTCATAGCGATGTACATCAATAACCCCTGATCTATATTTGACCTTGACCTACATTTCCTCTTGAATTACTTACTTAATTTTCCTTGGTTAAGGTTTTTAGTCAAGCTTGTAGATGCAATACTCCTGGCCCTACACCAACCATACTTGGAAAACTTCATCTCCTAGTGATGTACATCAATAACCCCTGACCTATATCTGACATTGACCTACATTTCACCTTGAATTACTTACTTAATTTCCCTTCGTTAAGGTTTTTAGTCAACCTTGGTTAAGATTTTTATGCAGGCCGCGGCCACATTGACCTACATTTAACCTTGAATTACTTACTTAATTTCCCTTGGTTAAGGTTTTTAGTCAACCTTGGTTAAGGTTTTTATGCAAGCCGCGGCCACCTTGTTTGTCAAGTTATGTGTACATCGACAACCCTCGTAGTCGAGCTATGCTGTTCTCCTACAGCTCTTGTTATTTATTTGAGCACATATTTTTTTGTTTTTCATTTTCATTGAGGAATGAGATAGGACAAGTAAAGGATTAACGTAATGTATGACAATGCATCAGCTTTCTGTATACAACCCGTGTAATCCGGCCGGTCCAGATCCAAATGCCCGGGCTTGCATGAAAATCTGGGTCTACACTTGTGGTAAACTGAATGTTGTATGTTTGTCTAATGGAACCTCTCTAAACCTGACACCCTGGGTTTTCCAAGGGTTTCCGGTTTAGAGAGGTTCCACTCCATGCATTACTGAAAAATTATATCAAAACTATTTTGAGAGTTGGTCTGTATGCATGTTTAGTGACATAAATGTCTCTTACTTTCACTATGCGCTGGGAATTCATTACCATCTTGCTATTCTCTGGTTATTCTTGATTGGCCGTCGTGTCATTTCTGGACAAGCAGTTTTCATCAGGTTCATCAGGTTGAAATTGCCAACTCCAATATAATTAGCAGAATTCATTTTAAATTTGGGCTTTTAGTTCTGATTTTCTTGCAATGTTAGCAAGTCTGCCGCCCGAACCTCACATTATGCATTGCACATCCATAGCGATTGGTAGTGAACACCGTGCATACAAATGTATCAAATAGCTTCAAAAATGAACTACTGGCTTTTAGTTCTGATTTTCTTGCAATGTTAGCAAGTCTGCCGCCCGAACCTCACATTATGCATTGCACATCCATAGCGATTGGTAGTGAACACCGTGCATACAAATGTATCAAATAGCTTCAAAAATGAACTACTGGTTCTACCCAGTACACTTCCGTCTACGCTAATCTTGCCAACAATTGTCAATGTATTTATGCAAAATACTTGAATATTGTGCTTGAAGTCGAGCAACTTCAATGGGTGAGCCTGAGCCGTGCTACAGCTCAGGCTGAGACAATCAAATTGGTTGATTGAACGTTGATAATCTGGGCAATATTAATGCCGGCAGTTGTGTTGTGTAACCTCATACCAGAAATTATCAGCATTGTCTCATATGTTTATGCTACCACAATCTGATAAAGATCTACATGGTTTGTCAAAAAGGAGATGGGTGTTTCACTGACTGAATGGTGTAGCCCATGATCAAATATGCGGGCTGATCTGGGTCTACGCTGGTCGCAAAGCCCATTAGGCTATACAATAATAAACAGAGAAGTCCTCAAACATTTTGTAATTTTTAAAGAACGTTGAAGGTAAAAACATTAAACATGTAATTTGAAGACTTTGTAGAAACTATAATATCAGGTACTCTATCTGTACAAATATTGTCATAGGTCCATATTAACCCACTTCAGCCTAAGGACACAATGGTTTTAGTTGAAAATTATCAAGAAAGTGTTTATTACTCCATATAGGTATATGTTGTTACCACTCATTTGAACCGTCTCGTTGAGACGGTTCAAATGAGTGGTAACAACATATACTTCTGAGATGAAATAAAGAAAATAGGGAATTTGTTCCTCAAATGTTTCATACTACTATAATTGTATCCAGTCAGTAATGGGTTAACTTAAACAATAAATTGAAAAAGAAATATAATTCATTATAAAACAAAACCACAAATGGAAAGAAAATCAATTATAGTTCATTAAACAAAACAATAAATGGAAAAAGGTATGATAATAATTCATTAAACAAAACAATACCGGTAACTGAAAATTAATATAATTAAACAAAACAACAAACCAACACAATATACAATTATTATTTGCAAGCTTCCACAGTAATGTTTTTAGAACGATACTTCATAAACCACGAAACCACTGGTTCCAACATTCGGTCCAAGGCCTTTATCAAGGAATTAGTAATAGCTGAATGTAGATACCAATTCCTTGATAAAGACCTTGGGCCCAAATGCTGGAAGAGTGGGTTTGTGTTTTATGAAGTATCGTTTAAATTATTATTTGATATTTTGCTAATTCTATACAGAACCTACTTGGCGGAGACAGGGCGGCTGTGAGGGGAGGGTGGAGGCCGACCATATATGTGGCAGTGACTGGAGAAATGGGGTTTATGGGATTTGTGACCAGTGTAGCTTCTGATCAATTACCACACGTCTGTAGCCCGATAGTGATCTATATTGCTTACTAGAAGCAGGATGGGTGTTTTATGGACGGAATGGCGAACAGTGCAGATCCTGATCAGACTGTGTGGATTCCCAGGCTGATCTGGATGGAATCTCGTCACAAAACCCATAAACCCCATTTCTGCAATCACAGCCACAAACAACGATAACAGATGATTCGCATGTGCTGTCAAACATGTTTTCATCTTGTAAAATGGAAAATAGAAAACAAATACAGGAGGACAACATTTAATTCAGAATTGTCAGGGTTAAGTACAATCCACGAGCAAAAATAGAAAAAAAATGCAATTACAATTCATTAAACGAAACAACAAAACTACAGAAGTAATAAAATTCAATAAACAAAAAAAAAACAGATATTCATTTAGATGTAACATAACAGAAACTACTGTCTGTTTCACGAAAGCTGCCCAAATTTTACGGCTATATAAACAATGCAAAAACAATATTTTTTTCGATAATATTAAATTAAAGCACAATTTAAAAATGAGCCTTCTTTTTATTTCGTGAAATTTGGTCAAATATTGGTTTTATTACGAAAAATTGATTTCTCTATGGGAATTTAACATGGGGGGAAAAGAGGTAGAGGAAGTGTGGGAGGAGTCAAAAAACATTTTTTTTTGGAAATTGGCTCCGAAACCTAGCTAGATAGCTTGGAAATGATCTAACTAAGAAAACAAAAGTTAAATTTTAAAAATCAGTCCAGTATTTCTGAAATTCTAAAAATATTCCCCATGTTAAATCCCCATAGACATCTTCACTCCGTGAAGATGTCTATGGGGATTTAACATGGGGAAATTTTGTTTTCGCAATAAAATCAATATTTGACCAAATTTCACGAAATAAAAAGAAGGCTCATTCTTAAATGTTCCTTTAATTTAATATTATCGAAAAAAATATGGTTTTTGAATTGTTTATATGACCGTAAAATTTGGGCAGCTTTCGTGAAACAGACTAACAAAACAGTAACTGAGAAAAACATTAATTGTGGCTGTAACTGGGGAAATGGGGCTTCTGGGTTTTGCGACCACACAGTCTGACCAGGATCTGCACTGTTTGCCATTCCATCAATGAAATAACCGTCATGCTTCTAGCAAGCAATATAGATTGTTATTAGGCTACACGAGTGTTATTTGATCATTAGCTATACTGGTCGCAAATCCCATAAGCCCCATTTCTTCACCCACAGCCACAATGTATTATCAACTATTGGCGGCTATAAGTGGAGGTTGGAGGCCGACCAAGACCGACCATGACAAAAATGGGCTTATTGAGTTTTTGGCCTGTGATGCTCCTGATCAGTTGGATATGGATTTACACTGATCGCAAACGCAGTAGGCACATTTTTGTCATTGTGGATCACATATAACACTCATATGTGGCTGTGACTGGAGAAATGGGACTTATGGGATTTGTGGCCGATGTAGCTCCTTGTCAAATAGCACACACCTGTAGTCTGATAATGATCTATATTACCTGTTAGAAGCTGACGGGTGTTTCATTGATGGGCTTTGGTGTGGTATGGACCTGGCACCAGGCCCGGTTATTTTAATTTCAGGGCTGAATTTGATTTTGTCATCTAAATATTCTGTTTTGATTTTGTGATTTTCCCCCAAATTCAGCAGGTTAAATGCGGGATCGAACCCGTTAGCCCGGCATTAAATGACCGTAGATGTTGATAGGCCGTTACACACCAATACATCAAATCAAATCATTGATGGACTAGCGAACTGCGCAGATCCTGATCAAACTGTGCAGGTGCACTGGCTGATCTGGATCTACACTGATCGCAAAAACCCATAAACCCAATTTCTCCAGTCACAGCCACATTTATTGAGATACTCCATGATTCTCAAATTAATCCAGTTGTGCTCATATTATTTTTTGAGTATTTTCTATAAATTAAATTAAATTAAATCCTTTTTCTTTTAATGACAATAAAAGATATTGTAAATTACAAATTGGACACGACTTACAATATTGATTATTACGTTGTTTGCACTCAGTGTAGCCATACACTGTTCGCCAGTTTGTCACGGAATCGACCAGTTATATAAATAGATTACCAAACTTGGAAAATCATGAGTAAGTTCCCTTAGAACTACATGCACTACTGTGGCATCCTTGACAATAGAATGGGCGGAATGTGTCGGTTTGACATCACGTTGTTTAGTTTAAACTAAGCAACATGGCGTCAAACCAACAAATTCTGCCAACGCTGATGATGCCCAGGAAATTGTTCTAAGGCCATGCCATTGTTTTTCTCTGTTAAGTGTCCATCTGGATAGCCAAAACCTACATGTACTTACGTATCCGGTAAAAACAACCAAGGCTTTGAAAAAAAAGAGTAAATTTTTGTTAAAAACTTCCTCAACCCTTTGCAGTGTACAAAGGGTTGATGAAGTTTTTATGCCACCGTGTTTCGAAGAAACGGGTGGCATATAGTGTTTGGACCGTCCGTCTGTCCGTCTGTGTCTGTCTGTCTGTCTGTCTGTCCGTCCGTCCATCCGTCCGTCCGTCTGTCTGTCTGTCCGTCCGTCACACTTTTCGGTTAACCACTTTGTCACAGTTTCTCAAATATGCTGCAGGTGGCATCCGCGTTCGACAGACACATTTCTTGTTTTAACATAAATTTCAATTGCCACTAAATAATAAGAAAACACTCTTTTTAAACTTATTAAGTGTAAATTCATGAACGAATTTAAAACTTAGACAAGTCCCAAATCAATTTTCATATTACTTCACCAGTAAATGTGTAAACTAGCATACACAGTTTGTTTGTTTTTTTCATAGAACCACTCTCAAAACCTACCACACGCGGACGCTTAACAGAGGAAGAACTTGCTATGGCCTAATTGTTCACACATCATTTCCCAAGCTGGTAACCTATGTATAATACTGATAGCATTACTATGTGAACATTATTATACCCCCACAATCAAAGTTTGAGGGGGTAGTCGGTCGGTCGGTCGGTCTGTCGGTCTGTTGGAAATTCCCTTCCGCTCTATATCTTCTACACCCATGCATGGATTATCAAATGGCTTGGCACAAATGTTTCTCATGATGAGAAGGTGTGTCGTGATCAATAACCACGCACCTACGTCCAAAGTCAAGGTCACAGTTGAAGGTCAAAGGTCAAACCTATCGAAATTCGCTTCCGCTCTATATCTTCTACATCGATGCATGTATTATCAAATGGCTAGGCACAAATGTTTCTCATGATGAGAAGGTGTGTCGCGATCAATAACCACGCACCTACGTCCAAAGTCAAGGTCACAGTTGAAGGTCAAAGTCAAACCTATTGAACTTCCCTTCCGCTCTATATCTTCTACACCGATGCATGGATTATCAAATGGCTTGGCACAAATGTTTCTCATGATGAGAAGGTGTGTCGCGATCAATAACCACGCACCTACGTCCAAGGTCAAGGTGACAGTTGAAGGTCAAAGTCAAACCTATTGAAATTCCCTTCCCCTCTATATCTTCTACACCGATGCATGGATTATCAAATGCCTTGGCACAAATGTTTCTCAGGATGAGAAGGTGTGTCCCGATCAATAACCACGCACTTACGTCCAAGGTCAAGGTCACAGTTGAAGGTCAAAGGTCAAACCTATCGAAATTCCCTTCCGCTCTATATCTTCTACACCGATGCATGTATTATCAAATGGCTTGGCACAAATGTTTCTCATGATGAGAAGTGTGTGTCGGGATCAATAACCACGCACCTGCGTCCAAGGTCAAGGTCACAGTTGAAGGTCAAAGTCAAACCTATTGAAATTCCCTTCCGCTCTATATCTTCTACACCGATGCATGGATTATCAAATGCCTTGGCACAAATGTTTCTCAGGATGAGAAGGTGTGTCGCGATCAATAACCACGCACTTACGTCCAAGGTCAAGGTCACAGTTGAAGGTCAAAGGTCAAACCTATCGAAATTCCCTTCCGCTCTATATCTTCTACACCGATGCATGGATTATCAAATGCCTTGGCACAAATGTTTCTCAGGATGAGAAGGTGTGTCGCGATCAATAACCACGCACTTACGTCCAAGGTCAAGGTCACAGTTGAAGGTCAAAGGTCAAACCTATCGAAATTCCCTTCCGCTCTATATCTTCTACACCGATGCATGTATTATCAAATGGCTTGGCACAAATGTTTCTCATGATGAGAAGGTGTGTCGCGATCAATAACCACGCACCTACGTCCAAGGTCAAGGTCACAGTTGAAGGTCAAAGGTCAAACCTATCGAAATTCCCTTCCGCTCTATATCTTCTACACCGATGCATGGATTATCACACTATGCCCAGGGTCAAGGTCACAGACTTGATGCGTTTGAAACCTTAACGCTCGGCTAAATGGCTTATAATTAAAAAATGCATCGTTTTCTTTGGCTGCCAGTGGGGGTATTTGTGTGCCGATAGGCCACATTTCTAGTTTCAGCTGGTTTGCCTTGAACATTTACAATTAAAAATAAAATGTCTGTTATTCGCCCCTTATTTTCATTATTTCTTTACTGTAGCATGTTTGTTTCGACAACACATGAGAATTGGAGATGATTTCCATGTAAGAGTTAATATTGTTATTTAAATGATACACTTTTCAAAATGTTGGGTGGGTGGCAGGTGGGAGAACGCGATGGGTAATTTAACGATCGGGGTTTATCCTTACCGGAATTCCGACTGGAGACCTGGTTTGGCCCTCACATACGTCTTTGGCATTTTGTATGTGACAGTTGGATCTGGTTATACCCCTTATGTGAGTTACGATTATTCGTAAGTCTATATTAGGGGAAGGGGCCAAGTGGCTTTGGTGTGGTATGGACCTGGCACCAGGTCAGGTTATTCTAATTTCAGGGTTGAATATACTTTTTCTCGATGTAAATATTCCGTTCTGATTTTGGGATTTTCCCCCCAATGCAGCAGGCTAAAATGGGATCGAACCCGTTTGCCCGGCCTTACATGACCTTAGCTGTTGATAGGCCGTTAAACACCAATACACAAACAAACAAACAATCAAAATGTTGGCGTCATTTACATAAACAGACTCTAATCGTTTGAAGATATATCAACATTTTGAAAATTGTATCATTTAAATAGCAATATTAACTCTTACAAGGCAGACAGTGGATATTGTTATCTGCCACTACTTTTTTTCCATATTTAACACATTTCTGAACAAAAACATTTTTCTTACAAGGCAGACAGTGAATATTGTTATCTCCCACATTTTTTCCATATTTAACAAATTTCGTAACAGAAATCATTTTTGAGACCACATGAAATAGTCCTGTGTCCTACAGTATCAAGGTGTATGATCACGTGGTACTAACAACAACAACAAGTACGGAAACTTAAAGAATCCATCTGATTCAAAGTACGTATTTTATATTGTCCTTATTACGTAACGGATTCTGATGACATATGGCGCATCAAAGGCGTCTTACATTTGGTGGTCTCTGTGTTTTCGCCCAAACTTCTGTCGTTTTTGCGAAGAATCGATTTCCGTGTCTACCAATACGGAAATCGATTCTTCGCAAAAACGACATAAGTCTGTGCCAAACTCCCTGGACCACCAAATGCAGCTCATGAAGATGTGTTTGCTGCGCCTTATTTCATCAAAATCCGTTGCATACTAAGGACAATATCAAATAATACTTACTTTGGAGTGGGCGACGTTGTTGTTGTTGCAACCACGTGATCATGCACCTTGAGTATACATGGCAGACTGTATTTCATGGGCAGGGTCATTGTGGAAAATGATCGTCATATTTGTGTTTTACACATGTTGACAATGTCTGTGCATTTAATCGTGCATGTTATCCAATTGTTTATATTTTTGTCCCGCCTGCTTTAGCAGAAGCGGGAAATAGGCCTATCTTTTCCGTCGGCGTCGGCGTTGGCGTCGGCGGCGGCGTCGGCGTCGGCGTCGGCGTCAGCGGTGTCAACATTTCACGTTAAGTTTTTGCGCTTAGCTCAGTTTCCAGAAAACTATAACTCCTACGACCTCCATACTTGGTATACATCAACACTGCGGTGTAACCATCTCACACAGAGGGAGCCCATGTGACCTTGACCTAGTTTTCATGGTTCATTGACCTACTTTTCACATGCATTCAGCGTTAAGTTTTTGCGTTTAGCTCTGTTTATAAAACTTAACGCTCAGGTTAATTCATTGTAACTTCTGTTTCCCTCAATGGAATGCTTTAATATTCCATACATGCATTTGTAACAACATCTCGCATCATTCTACATAAATCCCATGGTGCCCGCTAACCCCAAAGGTCAAGGTCAGTGACTTAGAAATGTCCGTGTTTGGAAAAGTTAACGCTCGGTTTAATGTATTACAACTTCTGTTTCCCTTGATGGAATGCTTCGGTATACATCAACACTGTGTTGTAACCATCTCACACAGAGGGAGTGGGTGGCAGGTGGAAGCACGCGATGGGTAATTTAACGATCGGGGTTCATCCTTACCGGAATTCCGATTGGAGACCTGGTTTGGCCCTCACATACGTCTTTGGAATTTTGTACGTGACAGTTGAATTCGGTTAACCCCTTATGTGAGTATTACGATATTCGTAATCCTATTTTAGGGGAAGGGGCCAAGTGACTTGGTGTGGTTTGGACCTGGCACCAGGTCAGGTTATTCTAATTTCAGGGCTGAATATATTTGTTCTCGATGTAAATATTCCGTTATGATTTTGGGATTTTCCCCCCAATGCAGCAGGTTAAAATGGGATCGAACCCGTTTGCCCGGCCTTACATGACCTTAGCTGTTGATAGGCCGTTAAACACTAATAAACAAACAAACAAACTCACACAGAGGGAGCCCATGTGACATTGACCTAGTTGTCATGGCTCATTGACCTACTTTTCACATGCATTCAACGTTAAGTTTTTGCGTTTAGCTCTGTTTCTAAAACTTAACGCTCAGGTTAATTCATTGTAACTTCTGTTTCCCTACATGGAATGCTTTAATATTCCATACATGCATTTATAACAACAATCCGCATCATTCTACAGAAAGCCCATGGTGCCCGCTAACCCCAAAGGTCAAGGTCGCTGACTTAGAAATGTCTGTGTTTGGAACAGTTAACGCTCAGTCTATGCTTTGATATTCCATACATGCATTTGTAACAAAGTCCCGCATCATTCTACAGAAAGCACATGGTGCCCGCAAACCCCAAAGGTCAAGGTCGCTGACTTAGAAATTTCCGTGTTTGGAAAGTTAACGCTCAGTTTATGCTTTAATAGTCCATACATGCATTTATAACAACATCTCGCATCATTCCACATAAATCCCATGGTGCCCGCTAACCCCAAAGGTCAAGGTCAGTGACTTTGAAATGTCCGTGTTTGGAAAAGTTAACGCTCGGTTTAATGTATTACAACTTCTGTTTCCCTTGATGGAATGCTTCGGTATACATCAACACTGTGATGTAACCATCTCACACAGAGGGAGCCCATGTGACATTGACCTAGTTTTCATGGTTAATTGACCTACTTTTCACATGCATTCAACGTTTTTGCGTTTAGCTCCGTTTCTAAAACTTAACGCTCAGGTTAATTCATTGTAACTTCTGTTTCCCTCAATGGAATGCTTTAATATTCCATACATGCATTTGTAACAACATCCTGCATCATTCTACAGAAAGCCCATGGTGCCCGCTAACCCCAAAGGTCAAGGTCACTGACTTACAAATTTCCGTGTTTGGAAAAGTTAACGCTCAGTTTATGCTTTAATATTCCATACATGCATTTGTAACAACATCCCGCATCATTCTACAGAAAGCCCATGGTGCCGGCTAACGCCAAAGGTCAAGGACACTGAATTAAAAATTTCCGTGTTTGCAAAAGTTAACGTTCAGTTTATGCTTTAATATTCCATACATGCATTTGTAACAACATCCCGCATCATTCTACAGAAAGCCCATGTTGCTCACTAACCCCAAGGTTATTACAAGCTCCTTATGTACTATCAAACTGCGCCAGGCGGGACATCTTGCTCCGCGGAGCTCTTGTTACATTTGCAATAAAATTAAATGTACGTTTTTTTTCTTTTTCAAGGTATGTGTACCAGTCAGTTTCTTGTGTTTTTGTTTTACCAGAATACGTATTGAATTTGTCTTTATGCCTTTTATTTTCTTCCTTAAGTGCCCAGTTCCTGTGTTTAATCCGTCCATCATGGAATAGCTTTTGTCGTCAACTGTTGTCTTTGTTCTATTGTAAGAGCTGATATGTATGTGCTGGTAAAACACATTTTTTTTATATAATGTTGAAGAAACAGCTGACAACAATATTTGCCCCCCGCGTTCATACAGTCTACACATGTAGCCGAGCTTGAATCCTAATTCAAAGTTTTAGTGGTTAAGTTTGAGTTGAGCTCAGACTCTACGAATCAAACTGAACAAGATTATAGTTAATGTGCAAGAAGTTTTACAATACCCAAGTCCGGGTTTATAACAGTTACTGAGCACGACTCTGGTTTTTGTTCTTGAAATCTGAGATTTGATTGGTTGAACTCCGTTGAGTACAAATGTTTGAGAACATGCTCAGAAAGTTTTATAATAGTAGCATAAAGAAGTCGGGGTTTGACTAACAGTGTATACCCAGATCATCCTGCATCTTGATGGAGTGTAATTTGGTCTACCAGTCTACTGGATGTGGATCAGGCAGGCTACATGATTCTAATATATATCAGTATTTTCACACAACCTCATTCCAAACATAAAGCTGTTCGATGAGCAAGAGTTGTACTCGCAGCTTAACCAAAATCATTTTCATATGGACATGAAGCGCTTTGTGTGGTTGAGCAAGAGATGTACTCTGGCTCTCCCAATCAGACTGTTTTATCTTCAGCTACATGTTATACTCATGAGCTTCATTTGATCAATGTCTACACTGTTCACTCTTCTCATTTTAATAATCAACAAGAATAAACAGCTCATAGGAAAGAGATACCTTACAAAATGACATTTCCTAAATTATTTCCTGAGGTATGCTGATATAGGAAAGGGTACTTGTAAAATTACAAAGCTAGACTCGGGTCAATTATCATAAGGTATATTTCAGTGCATGGTAAAAGGGACCTTATGAAATGTAAAATCAACATCACTAAGCTGGTGTAAATGTTTCTACGAGTTGGCCATATTCAGTTCATGAGAAAAGGTACCTTATGCAATTCCAAACCAGCATAGCTAGGCTGGTTTCAATTATAATAAGGTACATTTTCCTATGAGTTGGCTATATTCAGTTCATGAGAAAAGGTACTTTATGAAATTTGAAACCAGCATAGCTAGGCTGGTTTCAATTATAATAAGGTACATTTTCCTATGAGTTGACAATATTCAGTGCATGAGAAAAGGTACGTTACGAAATTTGAAACCAGCATAGCTAGGCTGGTGGCAATTATCATAATGTACCTTTCCCTATGAGTTGACAATATTCAGTTCATGGGAAAGTGTACTTTATGAAATTTGAAACCAGCATAGCTAGGCTGGTGGCAATTATCATAAGGTACCTTTCACTATGAGTTGACTATATTCAGTTCATGGGAAAGTGTACCTTATGAAAATCAAAACCAGTATAGCTAGGCTGGTGGCAATTATCATAATGTATCTTTCCCTATGAGTTGACAATATTCAGTTCATGGGAAAGTGTACCTTATGAAATTTGTTGAAACCAGCTTAGCTAGGCTGGTGGAAATTATCATAAGGCACCTTTCCCTATGAGTTGACAATATTCAGTTAATGGGAAAATGTACCTTATGATATTCAAAACCAGCATAGCTAGGCTGGTGACAATTATCATAAGGTACCTTTCACTATGAGTTGACCATATTTAGTTCATGGGAAAGTGTGCCTTATGAAATTCAAACCCAGCTTAGCTAGGCTGGTGACAATTATCATAAGGTACCTTTCACTATGAGTTGACCATATTTAGTTCATGGGAAAGTGTGCCTTATGAAATTCAAACCCAGCTTAGCTAGGCTGGTGCCATTTATCATAAGGTATCTTTAACTATGAGTTGACCATGTTTAGTTCATGGGAAAATGTACATTACGAAATTCCAAACCAGCATAGCTAGAATGGTGTCTATTATCATAAGGTACATTTTCCTATGAGTTGACAATATTCAGATCATGGGAAAGTGTACCTTACGGAATTCAAACCCAATTTATCATAAGGTACCTTTCCCTACGAGTTGACCATGTTTAGTTCATGGGAAAATGTACATTATGCAATTCAAAACCAGCTTAGCTAGGCTGGTGTCAATTATCACTAGGTACCTTTCCCTATGAGTTGACAATATTCAGTTCATGGGAAAATGTACCTTATGATATTCAAAACCAGCATAGCTAGGCTGGTGGCAATTATCATAAGGTACCTTTCCATATGAGTTGACAATATTCAGTTCATGTGAAAGAGTACCTTATGAAATTCAAAACCAGCATAGCTAGGCTGGTGGCAATTATCATAAGGTACCTTTCACTTTGAGTTGACCATATTTAGTTCATGGGAAAGTGTACCTTATGAAATTCAAACCCAGCTTAGCTAGGCTGGTGGCATTTATCATAAGGTAACTTTCACTATGAGTTAACCATGTTTAGTTCATGGGAAAATGTACCTTGCGAAATTCCAAACCAGCATAGCTAGAATGGTGTCTATTATCATAATTTACATTTTCCTATGAGTTGACAATATTCAGTTCATGGGAAAATGTACAGTATGCAATTCAAAACCATCATAGCAATTATCATAAGGTACCTTTCCATATGAGTTGACAATATTCAGTTCATGGGAAAATGTACCTTATGAAATTCAAAACCATCATAGCTAGGCTGGTGGCAATTATCATAAGGTACCTTTCCATATGAGTTGACACTATTCAGTTCATGGGAAAGTGTACATTATGATATTCAAAACCAGCATAACTAGGCTGGTGACAATTATCACTAGGTACCTTTTCCTATGAGTTGAAAATATTAAGTTCATGGGAAAATGTACATTGTGATATTCAAAACCAGCAAAGCTAGGCTGGTGGCACTTATCACTAGGTACCTTTTCCTATGAGTTGAAAGTATTCAGTTCATGGGAAAATGTACATTATGAAATTTAACACCAACATAACTAGGCTGGTGTCAATTATCATAAGGTACATTTTCCTATGAGTTGGCCATATTCAGTTCATGGGAAAATGTATCTTATGATATTCAAAACCACCATAGCTAGGCTGGTGACAATTACCATACGGTACCTTTCATTATGAGTTGACAATATTCAGTTCATGGGAAAGTGTACCTTATGAAATTCAAACCCAGCTTAGCTAGGCTGGTGGCATTTATCATAAGGTACCGTTCCCTACGAGTTGACAATATTCAGTTCATGGGAAAGTGTACCTTATGAAATTCAAAAGCAGCATAGCTAGGCTGGAGGCAATTATCATAAGGTACCTTTTCATATGAGTTGACAAAATTCAGTTCATGTGAAAGTGTAACTTATGAAATTAAAAACCATCATGGCTAGGCTGGTGGCAATTATCATAAGGTACCTTTCCATATGAGTTGACAATATTCAGTTCATGGGAAAGTGTACATTATGATATTCAAAACCAGCATAACTAGGCTGGTGGCAATTATCATAAGGTACATTTTCCTATGAGTTGACAATATTCAGTTCATTGGAAAATGTACCTTATGATGTTCAAAACCAGCATAGCTAGGCTGGTGGCAATTAGCACTATGTACATTTTTCTATGAGTTGACAATATTCAGGGCATGGGGAAAGAGACCTTATGACATTTAACACCAACATAACTAGGCTGGTCTCAATTATCATAAGGTACATTTTCCTATGAGTTTGTCATATTCAGTTCATGGGAAAATGTACCTTAACAAATTCAAAACCAGCATAGCTAGGTTGGTGGCAATTATCATAAGGTACCTTTCCATATGAGTTCACCATATTTAGTTCATGGGAAAATGTACCTTATTAAATTCCAAACCATCATAGCTAAGCAAGTGTTAATTATCGCAGAGTACCTTTCCGTATGAGTTTACCATATTCAGTTCATGGGAAAATGTACATTATGAAATTCAAAACCAGCATGGCCAGGCTGTTGTCAATTATCACTAGGTACCTTTCCCTATCAGTTAACAATATTCAGTTCATGGGAAAATCTACCTTATGATATTCAAAACCAGCGTAGATATGTTGGAGTCAATTATCACTGGGTACCTTTTCATATGAGTTGAAAATATTTAGTTCATGAGAAAATGTACCTTATGCAATTCCAAACCAGCATAGCTAGGCTGGTAGCGATTATCATAAGGTACTTTTCACTATGAGTTGACAATATTCAGTTCATGGGAAAATGTACCTTATGATATCCAAAACCAGCAAGGCTAGGCTGATGTCAATTATCACTAGGTACCTGTTCCTATGAGTTGAACATACTCAGTGCATGGGAAAGGGGACCTTATGAAATTTAAAACCAACATAAATGTACCTTTTTTTTTTAAATTCAAAACCAGCATAGCTGGTGGCAATTATCATACGGTACCTTTCCCTATGAATTGACCATATTCAGTTCATGGAAAAATGTACATTATGAAATTCTAAACCAGTATTCTATTTTCCTCGTTTGTTACGTACACACAAATTTCATCGACAAAGTGTGACAACGGTGTGACACCGTTTATGCTTGCTGATACTTACCAAATACACGTGTCTGACGTGTAACGTGATACCGTGATACCAACAGCAAGTGACCGATGACTTTTGTTGAACACGACCACACGTGACTATCCAAATACATGTAACTGCATAGTGGTTCGGGTTCTACCCAGCAACAAGCCACAGCTGTTACTAAGCATTATATATATAGTCATACATGTATACCTGTTTAACTATACATGTTCTCTTCTTTTACAAGATATGTTGTAGAACCAAACGGACGTCATTGCGGTGTAGCTTGACGCCAAGCTGGAAGCTGCGCCGAATGTCATAGCATCAATAGTTGATACCGTTTTAGACTGGCATTGGTCACCCTGTAGCTGTTCGATCACAGCTCGTCATGGACGTATGTGAAGAAGTCATTACTCCCCGGGAATTCTAGATTAAATATTGACTGTGATATGCAGCGTATGAATCAAATTTTAAAATTTCGGACCATGACCTGCGGTGTGGTACGTGACCCTTTCTTTATCAATTTGACGAAACTATAAGCTGCAAGAATTGGGCCAAACAACTGCCAGCCTGATCCTTACACACACACGCCACTCCAAAACATCATATCATCCAATTTTGGGGTTGGGTTATGCAAGATATGCATAACCCAACCCCAAAATCGGATCCTTCCCTGCTTGATCTGCTTTAATTGCCCTGACCAACCCTCAACTAGTATCATTATATAGGATAACACTGCTATACGACTGAGTCTCCACTCATACTCCGCACTTAACACGGACTGACATACTGGCACAGTGCGGTAGGAGAATGAACTAGCTAGGCTAAATTAACCGTCTCGTAACCTTAATTTAAAGAACACAATTCGACTGCATTGCAACGAGTACTAAATTCGGAAAGGAAACCGCCATTGACTCGACACATTTACTGGGCTCGTATGCCTGGGTTTGGAAGGTTTGCGAGCCAATTCCTGCCCTTAAATATAAGATAAGATTTGTAAACACTGTAGATCCAGCTGAGTCAGCTCGTTACGAGCCGTCTCACTTGGTTCTGCAGTATATCATACATGTTAAAGTTTTTAAATTGTATCCATATTATTATCATGTGAGTCATGTCTTGACCGATAAGATAGCCACTACTCTCATGCCTGTAACCCTGTGTTCGAAGTTTCAGTATCGATGGTGTTTCTGTTAGTCACCTCCGCCCAGACACGACTTTTTACAATTGATACCATATACATGTACATCATTGGGGAGGGTTGTAAAAATGTTGATCAGCGTATGCCCTGATCTGGCAACTCGGTTGCGCATGCTACGCTGACACTGCTTTGATCGCGCGAACCGCAAGTTCCCTGTGGTCAGCCGGCGCCGCATTTGGCCGTTGACGTCACCTTTAATTATTTATAGCGGCACTCACGACGTCACGTCCTACTTGCGCTGTTTACTTCCGCATCTAGAGTAGAATAGTTTTCTGTGTTGATTACGAGTGGCAACCAAATTAATGTAAAAAAAACATTCGATATAGTCTGACAATTTTCGACAGTTTCTATTACCTACAGATGTGTTGCAGTTGGCTACCAACCACTGACAAACAAAAAAGAGTAGAGAGAGAGAGAGAGTGGGGGGGGGGGGGTGGGTGGAGAGAGAGAACAATTTTACTTACGATAGTTGAGAAAATCACAGCGGCTAAATATTAGAAACATCTCATTCCCGCTCCAAATAATAATAATTTAAATACATAAAGCATGTGTGTCCTGTCTGTTCAGGGACCGAGTTGGCTTGTGGATGAGTTTGTATGAAGCCGATACAAATCGGGCACGAAATTAGTCGACTTCTACTTCCGGGTCAGCTCGTAGTCATAAAAAAAAGTCAAAACAAATAACAAACAAGAGTACAAAGTACTCGAGTTGTTGTAAGTTATTAGATATGTTGTAAGCGTATACTGTCAATTTATTCCACATGTTTGTAATATATTCAGTGTTATTTTTATCCAATTCATTTTAAGATAAAACAACGTTCAAGTTATGTCATTGGTTTTCGCGTTGATAGCGGTCATGATTGTATAGACCAATGCTCGGGTGAAAACAATTAGACATCGTGAAGTAGGTAATCACTTTTTATACGCATGTTTAAAAAATAATAACGCTGGGTAAATGTGTTATAATTTCTGTTGCCTTGCTCGGATCTGCTTGATATTTTACACACCTATTGCTCTAATGGTCCTCTACCGTCCTGCAACAATGCACGATTGTACCGCCACTGCTAAACCCAGGGTCAAGGTCACATACTTGGTGTGTTTGAAACCTTAACGCTGGAGTAAATGTCTTATAATTTGTGTTTCCTAGGACAGATCTGATTGATATTTCACACACGCATTGCTCTAATGCACCCTGTCACAAATCCACGATCGTCCTGCCCCCGCTAAGCCCAGGGTCAAGGTCACATACTTGGTGCATTTGAAACCTTAACGCTCGGTTAGTCTTATAATTTCTGTTTCCTTGCTCGGATCTGCTTGCTATTTCACACACACATTGCTCTAAGGGTCCTCTACCACCCTGTGACAAATCCACGATTGTCCCGCCCCCGCTATGTCCAGGGTCAAGGTCACATACATAACATGATGCATTTGAAAAGTTAACGCTCAGGTAAATGTCTTAAAATTTCTATTTTCTTGGATGGATCTGCTTGATATTTCACACACGCATTGCTCTAATGGTCCTCTACTGCCCTGTGAAAAATCCACGATCATCCTGCCCCCGCTAAACCCAGGTTCAAGGTCACATACTTGGTGTGTTTGAAACTTGGATAAGTGTTTTATAGTGTGTTTCCTTGCATGGATCTCCTTGGTATTTCACACACACATTGCTCTGATGGTCTGCTTTCATGCTGTGACAAACACACGCTTCTCTGGCCCTCTGTGTTTTCAAATGTGCCTCGTTTTTGTCGCGCCTGCTTTAGCAGAGGCGCGACTATAGTCAGCGCTTTTTCCGGCGTCGTTCGTCATCTCTGTACAGGTAAGATAGTCTATATTACTGTGCACTCCAGATAGCCTGTGTAGAGATTTCTGTGATTTCTTGCATACAATCATGTATAGGGTATCAATCAATCCCTCGACGGGCGTATTTTGTGACTGACGGCACTCTTATTGAAATATGTGGTACATACCAGAGATCCACATAGTTTGCGTAAATACAGAATTATAAAACGTGAAAACCCAATTAACATTAGCAATGCGTGCTCGAAAGCAATTTATATTTTGGGTATGTTTCAGGTATCAGCAGTCCATCGTATAATGGCCAGCAGCCAGTCAGTTCGGGCCAAGAGCGGAAGTTCCCTTGGGTCAGCAGGGTCCCGTGGCTCCCACAATGCCCCGTCCAACGCTGCACGGTCAGCAACAACGAATAAACCCTCCGGCCGACTTTCACGGCCATCAGACAAACTGAACCCCAAAACGGTCGACCCGGTAAGTATTGTTACAACAATTATCAATTTTAACCCTTTCAACACCACAGGCCTGTATGGTGGTATTGGCAAAAAGTGTAGATCCAGATGAGCCGGCTCGTGTCGTCTCAACAGGATCTGCACTTTTTGCAAGTAATTTTCATATTTTTGAGAACAAAAACACCCCCTTTTTATAAATGGACTGGTCTGAAAATCATTTTGTGATGGTTGGATTGGTCGAAAAATTAACATATCAAAATGCTGAAAATCCATTCCAGTTACATTGTACTTAGGGGTGAAAGGGTTAAATTTGAAAAATCAAAGCATTCTTTTCGATTCTACTATCAGTTATGATATATATTAATAGTCCATTAGTTCTGTCAAATTGTACAAACAAGCAGAACTGCTGTTATACTAAATAATCTTTATTATTAATTGTGAGCCACATATAATCAACAATAGATTTTTCGTAGTTACAAATCTGGTATTGGTTTGCAAAATAAAATGTATAGAGTGATATTTGCTGAATTTTTTTATTTCCAATTATACAGTGTCCCACCAGACATGTACATTCCTGTCTGTATGTTGCATTGTTGTTAAACCATTTCATGCCGAGGATATGCCATTTTGATATGGGAAAATCATAAATATTTTCTTTCAATGTGCTTAGAAGTATATGTCACAACCACCATTTGAACCATCTCATTGAGACAGTTCAAATGAGTGGTCACAACATATATTTCCATTGAGAAATAACAAAATCAAAATAAAATATTTAAAAAAACAACATTTTTCCGCAAACATAATGGCGTATCCTCGACATGAAAAGGGTTATGGGATGTTGCCGTAATAACCCTAAATATGCAGACACAATATATTCTAGGAAACACATATAAATATCTGCTTTTACACAATGAACAGTGTCCCAATGTTTAGGGTTAGTGCGGTTGTACTGATTTATCGCAATAATAAGATATTTGGATACAATTTGTTTTGGGAATTTACAGGGGTTTCCCAGAACAACTTGTGTCCGAATATTTAGGGTTATTACGGTGGGTGAGTTTCCAAGTTCAGTGAAGACTGGTCCAGTCTTCACTGAACTTGGAAACTCACCCACCGTCATGGTCTATTGTTACAATTATTTCTTGACAGTTTAGTAGTGCGTCGAGACGAAACCAGTCGGCATTTGCAGCGATTTACTCAAATGGTGGTGTGCCATGCAGGTAAGACCACCGAGGAAAACTGTGACCCGTCCTGATAGAAAAGGGGGCCTATTGTGTTCGTGACCAGTGTAGTTGCAGCCCCAGCCTGATCGCAGGGTTCAACACTAACTATGTCCCAGGTGCCCGAGGATCCCTGATTTGTAGGAGGAATGCCTGGAATTCAGGGAAAATCCTATTGATTCCTATATCAAGGGATTCCTTGGGATATCTGTCTGGATAGTGTCTAAAATTTCATAAGAGGCAGCACTCCAGATAAGGAATTAGTAATTGAGTATTTTCACTCCATCATTTCTGAAGCAATTGGGTATTTCAAAATTTTAATTCGCTAAAATAAAATCACACTACTGTTTACACATCGGCAGACAGCAATTGTTGAATAGTTTTCTTCGAAATGAAAACAAGTCTTGGCATTTCATTAGAATTGTCTCCTTGGAGACAATTCTAATGAAATATCAATATGTGTTTTCATGGAAAATAAGAAAAATATGCTTTATTTGTGGTCTGTTTATTGTTTTCTGCAGCATGATAAATACCACAAAATTGTAATTGCTTTTTGATACTCGCTACTTCTGATTTCAATTGGGTTTTTGGCAATTTTAATTGGGTATTTAAGCAAATGCAGAGCTTATCTGGAGCACTGTAAGAGGCATGAATGAAGACTGGCTTTCCAGCCCTTGATTGGTTTGTGCGGATGTACATGTTGATCTGTGTCCAAACTGGAAACATAATTGCTACCCCGCTACGATACATCTCCATAGATGCTCATATCGGAGGCAACTCGGTGTTCAAGCAAGCCCTTCACAATAGGGAAATTTACACTGAAATTTTGAAAAATGGACTATTTTTTTCTCCAAAAATTTCTGTTTTATATAGTGAAAAACTTCTCTCTCAACTCAAAATAGGGTGAAGTCAGACAATTTAGGGAGAGAATTTTGCCCACTTCACCCTGTAAAATGATCCCTGCAACTGATTGTAGCTAAGTCCACACTGGTCGCAAACTCAGTAGACATCATTATGAATTGGTAAGTCGCAATAGATGATTCGGTCAACGTCGTACTTGCAAGTCCAACACAAATGTGGCTGTGACTGGAGAAATGGGGCTTATGGGTTTTGCGACCAGTGCAGATCCAGATCAGCCTGTGCATCCGCACAGTCTGATCAGGATCTGCACTGTTCGTCATTGCATTATTGAAACACCCGCCATGCTTCTCACAAGAAATAGGTCGCTATCGGGCTACATGAGTGTGAAATTTGATCAGGAGCTACACTGGTCGCAAAACCCATAAGCCCTATTTCTCCAGTCACAGCCAGAAATACATATCTACTGGGTATCCATGGGATCAAGCAACATTTTATGATTGTTTTGCACACGTTTTGGGTAACACATACACAACTAACAGCCACAAAGCTGTCGTGTTGAAATATTACAACAATCCCAATTACAGGTACATGTACTTCTACAGTACAGTGTTGCAAAATGACTGCATAAACTCTTACAATTAATGTTTTTGTCTGCTGTTTATTTCTCTTTTTACCCCCGCAAATTTCTTAATGAAACCATGAGAATCGTGTCCTATGAAGACTTCTCATGTGCTGCCAAAACAAGTTTTTCTTAAGAAATTACACGTATACGAATAGGCAGAAGGTGAAAATATGTGTTTCAAATAACATATGTACATGCTCCAGATAAGCTGCGTATTTGCGTAAATACCCAATTAAAATCAGAAGTAGTGAGTATCAATTCTAATGAAATGCCAAGATATGTTTTCATTTCGAAACAAACTATTCAATAATTGCTGTCTGTTGATGTGTAAACAGTAGTGTGATTTAATTTTACCCAATTAAAATTTTGAAATACCCAATTGCTTCAGAAATGATTGAGTAACAATACTCGATTACTAATTCCTTATCTGGAGCCCTGTCTGTAATAGTACATGTGATACCTTGATCATTGTATTGCAGGCTCGTGCATGGCTCAGTAAAACACAAGTTGGCATGGAATCCCGACCCTGAGCATGTGACCTTTGACCCGATTCTCGTGACACTAGCTGAGGTATGATCCGGGGTCAGATAACGGGACATCTTGGTTTAATCATACAGAATACCATTCTAGTGTCTTTTGATATCAGCTTATCAGACGAGGCAAGAAAACACAGATGAATTCCGAGCCGAGTCTGATAGACTTGATATCAACAGACACTAGGGTGCTATTCTATATATCAGGGAACATTTTTATGCTCGCAGATAACTTCATAAATAACTTCTGCACATTGATAGCTATCCATCCAGTGTCATTCCGGTGACATTGACCGTGATTTTGCTGTCCTTGACTTTTGTGTCAATAAATTTGGATGTACGTCCAAATGTTGAATGTCTCCTGATTCGTTAGTCGGATCGTTACCAAACTTCACCACTAGCGTACTCACTTTGATGGCTATCCACACCATTTGTGTGACCTTGGTGACCGTGACTTTTATATTAATTATTGTGGACTTCCTCATAATTATTGTGACCTTGACATTGGATGTCACTTTGCTGCTGGCAGTGAAAGAAGGTAATCGCTGGATAGTCCCACCCACTAAACAAGGCGATCGTCTTCGTGACAATCGCCTTGTTTAGTGGGTGAGGCACTCTGGCGATCGCCTTGTTTAGTGGGTGAGGCACTCTGGTGATCGCCTTGTTTAGTGAGTGAGGCACTCTGGTGATTGCCTTGTTTAGTGGATGAGGCACTCTGGTGATCGCCTTGTTTAGTGGGTGAGGTACTCTAGCGATCGCCTTGTTTAGTTGGTGAGGCACTCTGGTGATCACCTTGTTTAGTGGGTGAGGCACTCTGGCGATCGCCTTGTTTAGTGGGTGAGGCACTCTGGTGATCTTGTTTAGTCACATTGTTTTTAGTGGGTGAGGCGCTTCTGGTGATCACCTGTTTTAGTGGGTGGTAGGCACTCTTGGTGATCACCTTGTTTAGTGGGAGGCGCTCTTGGTGATCATCCCTTGTTTAGTGGGTGGGGCCACTCTGGTGATCACCTTGTTGTGGGAGAGGCGCTCTGGGATCACCTTGATTTAGTGGTGAGGCATCTGTTATCACCTTGTTTCGTGGGGGGGGGTGAGGCATTGGTGTTCACCTTGTTTTGTGGGTGAAGGCGCTTCTGGTGATCACCTTGTTAGTGGGTGGGGCACTCTGGTGATCAACCTTGTTTAGGTGGGAGAGGCGTTGGTGATCACCTTGGTTTAGTGGGTGAGGGCACTATGGTGATCACCTGGTTTTAGTGGGTTGAGGCACTCTCGGTGATCACCTTGTTTAGTGGGTGAGGAGCTCTGGTGATCACCTTTGTTTAGGTGGGTGAGGCACTCTGGTGTTCACCTTTGTTTAGTGGTTGAGGCGCTCTAGGCGATCACCTTGTTTAGTGGGTTGAGGCACTCTGGAGAATCACCTTGTTTAGTTGGTGAGGGCACTCTGGCGATCACCTTGTTTATGGGTGGAAGGCGCATCTGGTGATCACCTTGTTTTAGTTGGGTGAGGCATCTCTGGTGATCACCTTGTTTAGTGGGTGAGGCGCTCCTGGGTGATCGCCTTTGTTTTAGTTGGGTAGGGGCACTTCTGGTGGATCACCTTGATTTTAGTTGGGTGAGGCGCTCTGGTGATCGCCCTTGTTTAGTTGGTGAAGGCACTTCTGGTTGATCACCTTTTTTAGGTGGGTGATCGCCTTCTGAGATTCAGTTGGGTTTAGGTGGGTGAGGCCTCTTGGTGATACGCCTTGTTTAGTTTGGGTGAGGCACTCTGGTGGATCGGGCCTTGTTTAGTTGGGTGAGGCGCTCTGGCGAATCACCTTTTTTAGGGTGGGTAGGCACTCTGAGAATCCACCATTTTTGTTTAGTTGGGTGAGGCACTCTGGCGAATCGCCTTGTTTTAGTTTGGTGAGGCATCTCTGGCGATCGCCTTGTTTTTAGTTGGTGAGAGGCATTCTGGCACACCTTGTTTAGTTGGTGAGGCACTCTGGCGATCGCCTTGTTTAGTTGGTGAGGTCATTCTGAGGGCGAATCGCCTTGTTTAGTTTGGGGTGCGGGGCACCTGGGCTGATCGCCTTGTTTAGTGGGAGAGGCACCTGGCCATCGCCTTTTGTTTAGTTTGGGTGAGGGCATTCTGGCGATCGCCTTGTTTATTGTTGGTTGGAGGCCCACTCTGGCGATCGCCATTGTTTAGGTTGGTGAGGTACCTCTGGCGATCAGCCTTGTTTAGTGGGTTTGAGGTATCTGGGCGATCGCCTTGTTTAGTGGGTGAGGCACTCTGGCGATCCGCCTTTTTTAGAAGGTTGGGTGAGGCACTCTGGCGATCGCCTTGTTTAGATTTGGTGAGGAGCATTCCTTCGATCACCTTGGTTTAGGTGGGGGATGGCACTCTGGCCGATTCGCATTGTTTAGGAGTTGGTGAGGTCACTCTTTGCCGATCACCTTGTTTTATGGTGAGGCACTCTGGCCTATCCTGGCCTTTAGTTTAGGTGGGTGAGGCACTTCTGGCGATCACCTTTGTTTAGTTGGGTGAGGCACTCTGGTGATCGCCTTGTTTAGTTGGGTGATGGCACTCCTGGCGATCGCCTTGTTTTAGTGGGTGAAAAGGGAGCATATCCTGGCGATCGCCACTTGTTTAGATGGGTGAGGCACTCTGGCGTTCTCCTTGTTTAGTGGGGTGAGCACTCTGGCGATCGCCTTGTTTTATGGGTGAGGCATTCTGCGATCGCCTTGTTAGTGGGTGAGGCACTCTGGCGATCGCCTTGTTTAGTGGGGTGAGCCACTCTGGTGATGCCTTTGTTTTTAGTGGGTGGAGGGCACTCTGGCGATCGCCTTGTTTTAGTGGTGAGGCATTCTGGCGATCGCCTGTTTAGGAGGGTGAGGCACTCTGGCGATCGGCCTTGTTTAGTGGGGTGGAGGCACTCTGGTGATCGGCCCTTGTTTAGTGGGGGGTGAGGCACTCTCGCCTCGCTTGTTTAGTGGGTGAGGCATCTCTGGCGTGATCGCCTTGTTTAGTTTAGTGGGTGAGGCACTGGCGATCGCCTTGTTTAGAAACCTGTGTGTTGGGAGGCACTCTGGGATCGCCTTGTTTAGGGGTGGGACTCTGGCGTCGCCTTGTTTAGGTTACACTGGCGATCGCCTTGTTTTAGTGAGAGGCACTCTGGCGATCGCCTTGATTAGTGGGTGAAGGCATTCCTGGCAGATCGCCTTGTATAGTGGTTGAGGCACTCTGGCGATCGCACTTGTTTAGTGTGAGTGGGTGAGGTACTCTGGCGATCGACTTGTTTAGTGGGTGAGGCACTACGGCACGATCGCCTTGTTTAGTGGTGAGGCATTCAGGCGATCGCCTTGTCTAAGAAGGGTGAGGCACACTCTGGCGAACGCCTTGTTTAGTGGGTGAGGTGTGAGGTTGTGAGGCACTCTGGCGATCGCCTTGTTTAGTGGGTGAGGCACTCTGGCGATCGCCTTGTTTAGTGGGTGAGGCATTCTGGCGATCGCCTTGTCTAGTGGGTGAGGCACTCTGGCGATCGCCACTGGTTAGTTGAGCATGGCTTGTATGTGTGAGGCATCTGGCGATCGCCTTGTAGTGGGTGAGGCACTGGCTGCGTATCGCTGTTTAGTGGGTGAGTGGGTACTCTGGCGATCGCCTTGTTTAGTGGGTGAGGCACTCTGGCGATCGCCTTGTTTAGTGGGTGAGGCATTCTGGCGATCGCCTTGTCTAGTGGGTGAGGCACTCTCTGGCGATCTCCTTGTTTAGTGGGTGAGATCGCCTTATTTCACTGTCAGCAGCAAAATGACATCCAATGTACACACCATACAACGTGCTATCGCAACTGCAGTTGTTGCCACCTGTTCTGTGATTTTCAGGGCCTGAAGGAGACGATCCACCCATACATGTTTGTGGCCCGCACCGGCTTCAAGGAGATGCTTGAAGTTCCCGATGCTGTCACCAGAGTTGTCCCCCTTCTTCCCAAGGTCACCGCTGCTATGCGGGGTGCCCTGGTATGTGATAGATACTGAAATATTATTGTATCGCCTGGACGAAAGTTGGGGGGATAATATTGGATTTGACTTTGAACATCGACCTCGTCCGCTGCAAACAATCCCTGTCTGGAGCATAACTCTAACACCCATTGGAATATTTTCATGAAACTTCACCCATGATGCATAGACATTGGCCCAAATGTGTGTCACATGCAAGAATAACAACTCCTGTCTCATTAATTTTTCGAGTTATGTCCCTTTGTTTTTTGCACACTGATTTCTTGTTCACACAGCTCGAATACTCTAGAATATTTTCATGTGCATTGCGTGGGGGAATAACAAATGTTGCCCTTGTTTTTTCACAGATTTATTTCCTGTCAATACAAACTTTGATTACTCAATATTTTCATATTTCACATTGAACATGAACCAATGGTGTGTCTCCCTTTTTTAGTGGCTGCCTGTAGGCGGGGAGGGATACACTTGTGACCTGATTATTGTGTAATAATGCACGAGTGATTGGGTCCTTATGCTAAGCAAATCAGTGTAACAAACCAAGTTTGTTTAGCAGTATGACCGAATCACGGCTGTATTATTTCAAGATAATCAGCTTACCTGGCTAAATGAACATTTCCTTACATCTCACACGTGATACTTTAAAAACAAACTGAATCAAGCGTACAATGTGGGCCTAGAGTGGTGCGAATTAATTTCCAGAGGCTGGCCGTAGTGAATGAGACTCGTTATTCAGAGAGTGTGTTAAAGAACAGGATTGGATTGATCGAAGGAAATATGTCATTGTGACATTACTGACGTCATTTCTCCCTATATAGTAAACACGAGAGTGGTATAAACTACTGCTGTTCTACAGAACAGAGTGGTGTAATTTACCGTTAAATTTGTGAAATGTAAGAAAATTGATTTCAGCATTTGGTCTATTGTGAACGTGTACTGTTGCTGTTATGTTTGGCGTGTGATTACAGGCCCACAGTGACGGGTCTGTGTTTGCTGGTGGTCTAGACGCCCTAGTACAGCTGAGTGACGTTGTCGGTCCCCATCTCAACCCACACCTCAGCAAACTCCTTGTTCCTGTAAGTACTCGCTCGCTGCCTGTTATATACTCGGCACAAATAAACAGTTTACTCTCTATATATTTATATTGTTGATATCGTATACATTCCTGGACGCACAGCTATAATGGTGATATGTATTTCTTAATTGACCATTTGGCAACAACTAAATAGTGAACTTAACATTATCTTTAATTACTCGCTAGAGAACTGTCGAAAAATGAACAATCGAAGGGACAGGGGGCGTAATAAAAAGTACCTATTTTCAAGATAATGTTTTTATAGCAATTTGGGTGGAAAATAAAGATGGCACTTGGCTTTCTTTGGGGTGGGGATGAATAAATATGTTAAAATTATCGGTTGCGTTCACCATCGTCGTACAGTCAATAACGAAGTTGCATATAACTGACGTAAACAACGGATGTTAATGTGTTAGTCAGGTAGCCAGATCTCTATTCATCCTTGTTGAATCCTGTGATGATCGACCATATTGCCAGTCTACTCTATGTACCAGATCAGAATAAAACAAGAGCGTCATAAGTCACAAAATATGCTAATCGCAGATGGGGCCAGACGGCAAAGATGCAGAACCTTACACATCAACAGACAGCAATTATTGAATAGTTTGCTTCAAAATGAAACAAGATGTGTTTTCATAGAAAATAAGAAAAATATTTTTATGCAGCATGATAAAGGTACCACAATTGTTTTTATTGCTTTTTGATACTCGCTACTTCTGATTTCAATTGAGTTTTTGGCAATTTTAATTGGGTATTTAAGCAAATGCGCAGCTTATCTGGAGCTCTGGATCAATGAACTAGTGCAACATAGTGCCATTTCCTTCATACCACTTCTCCTGTAAAGACCGAACACGAAATATAATCACTTGCTTGACGATATTCTGTCTTGTTACTATATCAGGCTAAGAAATGTCATCGGTCCATCTATGCCATACTACCGTACTAACCATAATTATTACACTCTTGCGAGTTATTTGCACAGGTTTCGCTGTGAGAGAAAACCCGTAATCAACTCCTTACAACTAATACACAATGAAGAGAACACCCATAATTGCGCACGTTTTCTTGGAAACCACAAGCTACCATGCATGTTTATTTTTTGTTACAGTCAATATAAAGTTATTTGAAAACTTGGAAAGAGTATCGACTACTCTACAATGGTAATGTGATTGAACACCTTCCAAACATGCACTCAAATATATCTCGTTCATAGAAACCACTGCGTAAGTTGGATTTCAAAAAAGTTTAGATGACGTCATTTTGACATCAAACAATATTACGTCAAAAAGCGGGAAACACGTCTTGTGTAACTATTCATGCACACAGCACCCTTAATTGATTATAGTCTCAAAAATAGACTAAATGTGCATATATATCCGCCGTGGAAGTGTAATAAATAAGATATGCAATTGTTCATGTTTGAATATTAAACGGAAATGATACACTCGGGTCCGTCGGCGTCGGTGCAAGCAACTCATTCGCTACGCTCACTCGTTGCTTCCGCGGAAGCCGACGCACGCTTGTGTATTATTTGCTGCTATTCAAAATCTACGATGGAATATCCTCTAAATATTCAGACAAAAGTTATTTTTGGAAACATATAGATATATGGTAATTTCTAATACACATTGTTTTAAAGGCCCTGAACGGCTCAGTATTACAATTTTCCGATTTTTTCAAACACAAAAACATGTTTGGCAACTGATTTAGTACACAAAACTAACATATACCGCCTAATAGATACATCTCAAGTCTTGAGATTTACATCTTAATCGCAATGTGAAGACAACAAAAACTTGTTTTGTGTACCACTCAGTGCAAAATGTCAATATTGACAATTTAATTTCCGTAACCCAACGGCTTCGGCTCGGAAGCGAGTCGATAAACTCCGGCTATCGGAATTCATCGGCCGCGAAATGGTGAGTTGAGGAGTTGACCGAGCGTCTATCGGAAAATCGATCGGGCTTTGAAACACGCACCTGCTGTTTGTTTATCAACAGATATTGATATTTTCATCGACTACAAACTCATTTTTATACCAAAATGAATGCAAACAGTTTCAAAGTGTGTGTAAATAGAAACCTGTTGGATTTATGTGTGGGAAAACCCAATAGGAGGCCAAATTCGGCAACTTGAGCCGTATAGGGGCTTTAAAGTCACTCTTTTTATTAAATTTTCGACCACATGTGGTCGAAAATTTAATAACAAGAGTGACTTTAAAACAATGTGTATAGATATATGGTTTCCCACAATGAAGAGTGTCCCAATAGTTATGATTCGTATTATTGTACTGGATTATCACAATCACAATGTATTTGGAAATGATTTGCTTTGCAAAATAAACAAATGGTGTCCAAATACGTAGGGTTATTACCGTAGTCAAACAATTAACATGGACCAGTCTATGCCAGTTTATAGGTGTGAAAGGGTTAAACTAATGTAGTACTTCCTCGTATACAATAAACACAGGTTTAAGTAACAGACCATGGTCTATAAATACATTAAATATATAGTTAAAAGTATCAATAAGTTAAAATAAATATGCTAAAAACTTTTTCTTTACTCCCTCCTATCACACATATTGGTTTGCGTGATAGGAGGGAGTAAAGAAAACAAATTAGCTTATTTTATTTTTTCACTTCTTGATGCTTTTAGGTATATTTAATATATTTATAGACCATGGTCCGTTACTTTAACCTGTGATAATAAGTAGTGTGAAATGCACTATCACACTTTATATATTTGCAGGTTGCTAAGCATATATCAGACAAATCACTGAGGGAGAAGGTGATGAACTCGCTGCAGGCTATAGAACAGAATGGAGGACGGGTAAGCTATATTAACCCATTTCATGCTAAGGATAGCCCATTTTGTTTGTGGAAAATCCTAAATATTTTCTTTGTATGTGCTTAGAAGTATATGTTGTGACCACCATTTGAACCGTCTCGTCGAGACGGTTCAAATGAGTGGTCACAACATATACTTTCATTGAGAGGTAACAAAAATAAAATATTTAAACATTTTGTACCCGTAATGGTTTATATCCAATGTAATGTGTTGTACATGTACAATGTATGTAACAGAATGGAGGATGGGCAAGATATATTAAGTACAGTACCACCATATTTCATTTATTTAGGAAAATGGACATGTTTCACTACATTTTCATTTCCACTGTATTGAAATATCATCATTTACAATGACGTACCATGAATCTTAAATGTTCAACGCTACAAGCGTCATTATGACATGATCATATAAATGACATCAATCATTGCGGACCTATTTCCCAAACAAAAATCCAATATTTGCACTTTAAAATCTGAACGTTAAGTTGGAAGTTTGCAGTTGATTAAACCTTTGCTTTAAAGTGATTTGCTCAACAATCCCTTGGCCTAAGTTACCGAGACTTGGTCACAACTTCCACTTGAATGATTTAGGTCCACAACCAACCCACTCACTGGTGTTAACCCTTACACTCCTAAATGTTCACGTCTGCTGTTTATTTTCCATTTTCTCATCAAAACATGCTTTGACGGCACTTTAGAATAATTTCCAATGGAAATGATTCTAAAGTGCTGTCAAACCATGTTTTTATTGAGAAAGAAGGCAAAATATAAGACGACAGCAGACGACAATTTTCATTCCCAGCATTCTAAGGGTTAAGAACCTACCTTTTTGCCACTTGGATGACTTAATAGTAGTTCTAGATCCAATAACTGACGAGAGTTTGCATCGTTATGCGGTGTTCTTGATGCAATTATGTCTATGAAATACATGTCTCTGATTTACAGTGAAACCTCTCCAAACTGGACACCCTGAGAGGTACCCAGGGTGTCCAGTTTTGAGAGGTTCCACTGTAAAACAGACAGATGACTACTTCAATACAAGTGTGGGTGCCTTGTGGGCATGAACATATATTATTAATGGAGGTAAATGGCAATGAAACCTATCAAAATTAAGCATGTAACTAATTTTCTTCTGTGTCTGGTTTAGAGAGGTTCGATTGTAGTATTTCTGGTCCTACTATTGTATTTGAAGGGGTCGTTGGAAGAAGGGGGCTAAAGCGCTCAAGGAGTTTACCCCTGTTTCCACTAACCCCTTCATTTGTCTATCATACATTTTCTATTTGTAGGAGTTCTGGGGCCCATTTCATTATACTTCGTACGACTAAAATGTTCGTAAATGCAAATTTAGGATTGTCTGCAAGTTTCAATTGATGGATTTCATATGCAGCCTATGCTCAATAAATGTAAATCTAATAATTGTTTACAAGAAAACATTGTTACTGTGAATTTACAGACAACTTGGAAAAGTCGCGGGAATACTGGACGAGGCCTTCCGGTCTTCGTCCAGTATTCCCGCGACTTTTCCAATCATAATTTTGCACTTACAAACAAAGGTTCGATGCTCGACCGGGGCAGTATGTGGGATGGTATGGTGGTCGCCAGATCGGAAGAGCGGGTTTCCTCCGGGTACTCCAGTTTCCTCCCACATTAATGACCGCCCTTCTGTGCCAACGAAAGCATTTGTATAAGTGCTCTGGCGCTTGTTTGTAATCTATGTAAAATAAATAGTTAATCTTTGTTTAATTGTAGGAGTGTCTACCAGTGATAAAGTCCAAGATCCCCACATATTCCTCCATCTTCGGATGAAGCTGGCCCCGGGTGGACGCCCGGACAACAGTATTACCGTCGTACCTCGCTCCCGCCACACGAGGTCATCTAGCCAGCACAGCTACCATCGCTACACATCCATATTGCGCTGTCCCCCGGCTAGAGCAGTATTAACAAATCCAGCCACATGGATGTCACATAGTTTAAAAGTTTAAACTTTATTTATTTTACAACGATTACAAACAATCGCGAGAGCACTTATACAAATGCTTTCGTTGGCACATAGTTGTGGGCAATAACTCTGCAAAACTTCCGTCCGTAGCATAGTTACAGTGCCGTCCATAACCTTGTCATGCAGAGTAGCGAATCAGATCTAATGTACACTTTAACTGATAATTACCTCACTTTAGCATTTAATTATAACAGAGTTTCCATATTTTTATCCCGTCGCGTAGCGTACGTGAGACATAGGATACAAAAGTGTTCTGTCGGTCCGTCTATCTGTCCCGTTGTCCTTTCTGCTATAGATCTAACATCTTTATGACACGTTTTCTATATTTTTATCCCATCGCGTAGCGAACATGGAAAGTCGTGCGATTCGTTCGACACTTCATGTGCATGTTTGTCATCAGCCATATTTTCATTTCCCACCCATGCTCCCCCATGCCCAAGGTAAACGCCAAATAACTTAGATGAGTAGACGAGTGCGCATTTCTCCATTCTCCTATAACTTCTTTACTGCATGTTTGTCATCATCTATATTTTCATTTGCCACCCTACCCATGCTCCCCGTGTACCCAAGGTATAGGCCAAATTGCCAGTTCTGTAAGATTCATTCTGCTTTAACTTTTTGACCGTATGAGTGTTTCACTTGAAACTTCATATGCATATTTGTCATCAACCATATTTTCATTCATTATATGCATACACATTCCTCTATTCTCCTGTAACTTCTTTACCATATAAATGTGCATGTTTATATCATCCAGCCACCACATCGATGGCATACATGCCGTTGACGACGTTCTTGTTTAAAGGAAATAATGGTCAGTATTATGAAACTAGGATATTCCATTGATTTTGTCATAAATATACAGATGTACATGGGCTGCCGAGTCAAATTAAGTTAGAATCTACAAGAGACCCAGTGCAAGCTAAAATCAACATGTTATTTTTGTTGGAGCATAGTGTCTAAAAAAAAGTCAACATTTTATTTCCATCTGCCAGTGCTGCAAATGCACTGTTGGCAATTGTGAATAATCTGGGGGCCGTTTCACTAAACTTCGTACGACTAAAATGTTCGTAAGTGCAAAATTATTATAGTCTGTAAATTTCACATTAACAATGTTTTCTTGTAAACAATTATTGGATTTACATTTAGTGAGAATAGGCTGCATTAGCAGCCTAGGCTGCTATTCTCAATAAATGTAAATCCATCAATTGAAATTTCCAGACGATCCTAAATTTGCACTTGCGAACATTTTAGTCTTACAAAGTTTAGTGAAACGGGCCCCTGAACTTTACCACAATCATTGAATGTGACTGGAGAAATGGGATTTGTGACCAGGGTAACTCCACGTCAAATAGCACACTGCTGTAGCCTGATAACGATCTATATTTCCTTGTTGGAAGCATGATGGGTGTTTCATTGTCGGAATGGCAAACAGTGCAGATCCTGATCACACTGTGCAGATGCACAGGCTGATCTGGATATACACTTGTCACAAAACCCATAAGCCCAATTTCTCCAGTCATAGCCACAAATCAAGAAACTGGACGGACATGAAACTCAAATCGGTCAAATTACACTACAGTATTCATGTTAATGTGATTACGCAGGATGTATTTCCCTAGCGGAAATAATTCTCATGAATCCATACGATGTCATTTTATAAGACATACATGTACCTTTTACCTCATTTCTGACGATGGCTCAGCGCGTGTAATATGTAGTAATATGTAGTTTAATCAACTGTCATTTTGAAATATATGGTTTATTTCCATGGATGTTTGTAAATTCCCTAAATAAATAAATAATCTTTTTCAGATTTACAAACATTTTGGGGAAATAAATCTCAAATGTCAAAATGAAAGTTGAATTAACTATATAGACTTACTCATTCCATAGCTGAAAGTTTTACCTGTAGCCGATATCACCCAAAGTGCTAAGTATGCTTATCTAGCTATTAAGTGCACTTTGAGGGAGTCATTATTTTTTTTTACTGAAATGCATCATTTCATATAGAACTAACAACTGTAAATATTTCATGTCAGAGATAACATTATTCAGAATTATAAACTATATTTATTACATTAGCACACCCATTTTTTGGGGTTAGAAAATATTTTAATTTGTTAAATTAAAAGTTAAGTAATGTGTGCATAAATTGAAAATTTCTCCCTCGAAGTATACTTAGCGAAATAAGCATACTGATAAACGTAACTGTTGACTCCATACAGATATGATAGGAATATATTGGCACTTCTATAATTATCCTATACCATAACTTGCATGTTTATCCCATTACACAGCGAAAATGGTATATAGGGATGAACAAGTCGTCCGTCCATCACATTTTCTATACTCGTATGTGGCTGTGACTGGAGAAATAGGGCTGATGGGTTATGCGGCCAATGTAGATCCAGATCAGCCTGCGCATCCGTGCAGTCTGATCAGGATCTGCACTGTCCGCCATACCATCATTGAAACATTCGTCATGCTTCTGTCAACAAATATAGATCGTCGTCAGGCTACAGGAGTGTGCTATTTGATCAGGAGCTACACTGGCCACAAATCCCATAAGCCCCATTTCTCCAGTCACTGCCACATATGACTATGATCGATTGGCTTCATGTGAATGTTTATTATTATCCATATTTTCATTCCCCACCACAGCCATGCCCAAGGTCAAGGTTAAATGACTTGGAAATTTCCGGTGCATTAGATACGTGTGCGTAACTTCTGTACCATATGACTGATTGGCTTAAAACTTCATGTACCTGTTTATTATACCCACTTTTTTTTATCATTATTTTAATTCTGAAAGTCTTTCTGAAAGTCATGGTCAAATGACTTTGACTTCTTTACCAATGATTGGCTTGAAACTATGTTCATGATGATGTTTATTATCATCGGGGTTGGCCGGGAAATACCGTACGCCCCGCCGGTATTTCCCGGTAAATACTCTCAAAAGTGGGAAATACCGGAAAATACGATTCTTCCCATCATTTTTTCTGCTTTTTTTAAAATGTTCAGCCTAATTCTGTTAAGCATCGTGTTTTTACATTTGGATTGAATTAGAATGAATGTTCAAGCTTTCCATATTGTTACCCTGCTATTACAGGTGGAAATGTGAACAGACAACTGGCTATCAATTTCCAAACTTCTCGCACCCTGCTGTGTGTATTGTGTAATTAAAGAATTGTCAAGTGCAGAGGCAGGATTTCTACCAGTAGAAAGTACAATGTAAAAAAAAACATATTAAAAACCAGCTGGTAGGGGATTAGCTACTAAGCATGACATTTGTTCTATCACCGTCCAATACAAATCACATTTCCCGGTATTTCCCGCCGTCCCGGGAAAAAAAAGCATATTTCCCGGGAAATTGCCAACCCTGATTATCATCCAACCACCGATGGGATACATGCCGTTAGCAGCATTCATGGTGACAACTTGATCTGATCCGCTTTATACAGATATTTATTTTAGTATTGTTTATACTGTGATATGTAAATATACTTTATCTATAGTGCTTACATTTGGCACTCTAATAATATGTGGGCGTGACTTGTGAAATGGGATTTATGGCATTAGTGTCCACTGTAGACCCAGACCAGCCTGTGCATTCTCACAGTCTGGTCTGGGTCTGCAATGTCCGCTACTCGACCAGTGAAACACACGTCGTGCTCCTTACCACAGTATGTAGCCTTATCAGGCTGCAAGTCTGCTGGCAAATCAGGAGCTAGACTCGTTACAAATACCATAAGCCCCATTTCTCCAGTCACAGCCACAGTTGTCAGACTGGGGGCCGTTTCACTAAACTTTGTACGACTAAAATGTTTGTAAGTGCAAAATTATGATAGTCTGTAAATTTCACATTAGCAATGTTTTCTTGAAAACAATTATTGGATTTACATTTATTGAGCATAGGCTGCATATGCAGCCTATGCTCAATAATTGTAAATCCATCAATTGAAATTTCCAGACGATCCTAAATTTGCACTTGCGAACATTTTAGTCCTACAAAGTTTAGTGAAATGGCCCCCGTTGCCTCTGGCGATGTCTCATGATGTACATGATGTAGCTATTTTAGTTCCCTTTCAAAGGACACAAAAGGGATATTATGACCACTCGTCTACATTAGATTACTGTGATCTCAATACAAGTTACCAATGTTGGAAAATCACGAGAAACTTCCCAGAGAAAGACTTCCATGTCATCATTGATGTTTGAATTGGTGGAATTTGTCAGTTTGACGTCACATTTCTTAGTTTAGCAACATGACTTCAGACCAACAAACTTTGCCAATTCTAACGCCAATGATGCCCCGGAAGTAGTTCTAACAACAGTTACTCTTGAGTTCGCAAGTTCGTAACTTATTTGTGGCTGTGACTGGAGAAATGGGGCTTATAGGATTTGTGACCAGTGTAGCTTCCGGTCAAATAGCACGCTCATGTAGCCTGATAATGATATATACCGCTTGATGGGCGTTTCATGCGAACAGTGCTGACTGTGGATGTACAGGCTGATCTCAATCTACACTGATCGCGATCTACACTGATCGCAAAGCCCATAAGCCCCATTTCTACAGTCATGGCAATTTCCTGGGGAAATCCCAATGGCGTGGTTTAAATAGTTGTATGTAGTTGGTGAGAAATAGTTGTGTGGTTGTGAGAAATAGTTGTATGTTTGTGAGTTTGTGAGAAATAGTTGTGTGGTTGTGAGAATGAGAAATAGTTGTGTGGTTGTGAGAAATGGTTCTGAGAAATAGTTGTATGGTTGTGAGAAATAGTTGTGTGGTTGTGAGAAATAGTTGTGTGGTTGTGAAATAGTTGTGTGGTTGTGAGAAATAGTTGTATGGTTGTGAGAAATAGTTGTATGTGGTTGTGAGAAATAGTTGTATGAAATAGTTGTATGGTTGTGAGAATAGTTGTATGGTTGTGATACATAGTTGTGTAGTTGTGATAAATAGTTGTATGGTTGTGAGAAATAGTTGTATGTGGTTGTGAGAAATAGTTGTGTGGTTGTGAGAAATAGTTGTATGTGGTTGTGAGAAATAGTTGTGTGGTTGCGAGAAATAGTTGTGTGGTTGTGAGAAATAGTTGTATGGTTGTGAGAAATAGTTGTGTGTGGTTGTGAGAAATAGTTGTGTGGTTGTGAGAAATAGTTGTATGGTTGTGATACAGTTGTGTGGTTGTGATAAATAGTTGTGTGGTTGTGAGAAATAGGTGTATGGTTGTGATACATAGTTGTATGATTGTGAGAAATAGTTGTGTGGTTGTGAGAAATAGTTGTATTATTGTGATAAATAGTTGTATGTGGTTGTGAGAAATAGTTGTATGGTTGTGAGAAATAGTTGTGTGGTTGTGAGAAATAGTTGTATGGTTGTGAGAAATAGTTGTATGTGGTTGTGAGAAATAGTTGTGTGGTTGTGAGAAATAGTTGTATGGTTGTGATACATAGTTGTGATTGTGATAAATAGTTGTGTGGTTGTGAGAAATAGGTGTATGGTTGTCAGTGTGAGAAATAGTTGTATGGTTGTGAGAAATAGTTGTGTGGTTGTGAGAAAGTATGGTTGTGAGAAATAGTTGTGTGGTTGTGAGACGTGAGAAATAGTTGTGTGGTTGTGAGAAATAGTTGTGTGGTTGCGAGAAATAGTTGTATGGTTGTGAGAAATAGTTGTGTGGTTGTGAGAAATAGTTGTGTGGTTGCGAGAAATAGTTGTATGTGGTTGTGAGAAATAGTTGTATGGTTGTGATTAATAGTTGTGTGGTTGTGAGAAATAGTTTAATGGTTGTGTGAAATAGTTGTGTGGTTGAGAATTGTATGGTTGTGAGAAATAGTTGTGTGGTTGTGAGAAATAGGTGTATGGTTGTGAGAAATAGGTGTATGGTTGTGAGAAATAGTTGTGTGTGTATGGTTGTGAGAAATTGTTGTATGTTGTGAGAACTAGTTTTATGGTTGAGAAATAGTTGTATGGTTGTCAGAAATAGTTGTGTGGTTGTGAGAAATAGTGGTGTGGTTGTGATAAATAGTTGTATGGTTGTGAGAAATAGTTGTTTGGTTGTGAGAAATAGTTGTGAGAAATAGTTGTGGTTGTGAGAAATAGTTGTATGGTTGTGATACATAGTTGTGTGGTTGTGAGAAATAGTTGTGTGGTTGTGAGAAATAGTTGTATGGTTGTGAGAAATAGTTGTTGAGAAATAGTTGTTGAGAAATAGTTGTATGGTTGTGAGAAATTGTTGTGTGGTTGTGAGAAATGTTGTTATGTCGATTGCTTCAGTACTTGGACACTTGAATCACCTGAACAAGGGGGCATATTACAAACATAATGTCTAGTTTTAATGGGCGTATTTATCACAGGTCCGAGTCTTCCACCTGTATTGCATGCAAGACTTTCCTGATGCCTCAAAAAACCTTGAGAAACTTTCCTGATGCCATAAAAATCCATTGAGCCTGCAGTACCAGGAACTAGACAGTTTGGAGAAGTGTGACCAGTCTAGTTCCTCATCAAATGATACTCTCCAATGCCTGATACTATCTATATGCTTGTTAGAAGAATAACGGGTGTTTCAATAGTGGAATGGCGATCAGTGCAGAGTTTGATATGGAAGTACACTAGTATCAAAACATAGAAGCCCCTTTTCCCCAGTAACAGCCATGTATACAGTGCCTGCCTTTTTGTCGTGGTCAATCACATATATACCAATATTTTGCTACCGCTAGCTGTATCCCATTTATAATGTGTTGGATACAATAAATGATAGAAAACAGTGTTGTTAATATTGCGTGTTTATTAAGTTCCAGCGTTGTTTTGTATTCAATGCAGATAGTGGGTGGTTGGTTGGGAGCATGTGAAGGGTAATTTAACAATGGAATTCCAATTTATCAGGTAACCTGCCCTGTATTGACCGAATACGTACGGACTGATAACATATTGCTGTATCGGGCATTGACCTGATACAAACATCCGGGTTACAACAAAGTGAAAACTGTGGTCGAATGACGTCGCGTGACGTTACCAAATGACGTCGGTGCAATGACGTAAACAAGTTCGCGTTCTGTCCATAGATAACGACGTCATCTGTGGTCATTTTCGAGCATGAAACGTTACCTGATAAATAGAATACCAGGCTACTGTCTTTTGATATCAAGTTTATCAGGCTCGGCTCGGAAACGGTAGGAATTCCTAGCCTTGCCTGATAAACTTGAACAAAAGACGGTAGCCTAGTATTCTCTATATCCCTGGTCTGGCCCTCGGGTACATTTGTTGCGCTTTCTGGATCATCTGGTTATACCCATTATAATAGTAGTAGAATTAATATTAATCCTATTAATACTTTTAGTTGCTGAAGATAAGTGACTGAGTGGTGGTGGTGAGGACCTGACACTAGATCAGGATATTCTAATTTTAGCGCTGAATCAACCCTCCACCCCCCATCCGTACAGGTGCAATACAGGATTCGACCCTGTTAACCCAGCCTAAAATGACAGGCCGTTAAGCATCATTAAATAAATAAATCAATGCAATACCTGGAGACATTTAAATATAATATTTAGCACATGTATGAGCAATGGACATTGCGACGTGTCTAGCACAAGGTCAGCATGCACTGGGTCTACACTGTTCTGTCACCATTCAATAACTTGTATATACACCCCCGTGATATATGAGAACTGGAAAATGTGTTCATAGAACACAGATGCCTTACATTCGCTTTGATAGTAAACGAGGCAAATTCCAAGTCCAAAGGGGAGACCATCCATGACCAGGGGTCAAATCGAAATAAACTTTGCACATCTTCACATCATTTACGAGTTACAAGGCAAAAAGGGGGAGATAATCCATGACCCTGGGGTCAAATCAAAACCGAAATAAACTTTGCACATCTACTTATTATAAGGAAGCTACATACCAAGTTTCAGGTATGTAGCTATTAGGGTTTAAAAGTTTTAGGATTTACAAGCCAAAATTGGAAAATTCTGAGTTGAAAAGGGGCAGATAATCCATGACCCTGGGGTCGAATCAAAAATCTAAATAAACTTTGCGCATCTACTCACCATAAGGAAGCTACATATCAAGTTTCAGGTCTGTAGCTAGTACTGTTTAAAAGTTTTACAACTTACTGGTGACGGACAGGACACGGGACTGACAATGGTAACACTAAATGCCCCCTCCACTATCGTGGTGGGGCATAAAAATGCTCTGAACCAGTGTAGCACCAGATCAGCCTTATCCATGCCGCCTCGTCATAGCCAACAAGTCGCAACAACACGTTCACATCCATATCGGGCTGTAGTTTCATCAAGCAGAAATTCAATATTTTTATCGGTTTTATTGTCATTTATCTCTGTTGATTATGTCTGTTCATGATCGCAAAGCACAAACGCATGTCTTGGTGTACCAATTTGTCTGATTTACAATGGAACATCTCTAAACCAGGATGTTCAGTTTAGTGAGATTGCACTGTACCCTTAAAAGAATTAAGGGTACCATATATAATCGCCACCCTCTCGTTTTGCTACATACTATCTCGGTTACTGCAAGTCTGACTGGCTTGACACTTTCCTTATTTGTGATCATCCATATTTTCATTCTATAGTCCACCCATGCGCGGCGGCCTCTGTGCTCCAGGTCAAATGATAAACTCCTACCATTTCTACTGCTGAACTTGATATCAAAAGACACTAGCAGGTATTCTATTTATCAAGTTCAAAGTTGTCATGGTCATATTAAGGGCAGCATGGATGTGTGGCATTTGTCCACAAGTACATGTATGATGTACCGCGGTATTGAACTAATCAAGTAACGGCAGCATGGATGTGTGGCATTTGTCCACAAGTATGATGTACTGCGTTATTGAACTAATCAAGTAACGGCAGCATGGATGTGTGGCATTTGTCCACAAGTATGATGTACCTCGGTATTGAACTAATCAAGTAAGGGCAGCATGGATGTGTGGCATTTGTCCACAAGTATGATGTACTGCGTTATTGAACTAATCAAGTAAGGGCAGCATGGATGTGTGGCATTTGTACAAGTGGATGTACTGCGTTATTGAACATAATCAGTAAGGGCAGCATGGATGTGGGCATTTGTCCTCCGGTATTGAACTAACAAGTAAGGGCAGCATGATGTGTGATGTCTGCTGCGTTATTGAACTAATCAAGTAAGGGCAGCATGGATGTGTGGCATTTGTCCACAAGACATTTTGAATGTACCTCGTATGAAAATATCAAGTAAGGGCATGGATGTGTGGCATTTGTAACACAAGTGATGTACTGCGTTATTGAACTAATCAAGTAAGGGCAGCATGGATGTGTGGCATTTGTCCACAAGTATGATGTACTGCGTTATTGAACTAATCAAGTAAGGGCAGCTGGATTGTGTTGCATTTGTCCACAATGTATGATGTACTGGGCGTTATTGAACTAACAAGTGGAAGCTGGATGTGTGGCATTGTCCACAAGTATGATGTACTGCGTTATTGAACTAATCAAGTAAGGGCAGCATGGATGTGTGGCATTTGTCCACAAGTATGATGTACTGCGTTATTGAACTAATCAAGTAAGGGCAGCATGGAGGTGTGGCATTTGTCCACAAGTATGATGTACCTCGGTATTGAACTAATCAAGTAACGGCAGCATGGATGTGTGGCATTTGTCCACAAGTATGATGTACCTCGGTATTGAACTATCAGTTAAGGGCAGCATGGATGTGTGGCATTTGTCCACAAGTATGATGTACTGCGTTATTGAACTAATCAAGTAAGGGCAGCATGGATGTGTGGCATTTGTCCACAAGTATGATGTACCTCGGTATTGAACTAATCAAGTAAGGGCAGCATGGATGTGTGGCATTTGTCCTAAGTATTTTTTTGAATGTACTGCGTTATTGAACTAATCAAGTAAGGGCAGCATGGAGGTGTGGCATTTGTCCACAAGTATGATGTACCTCGGTATTGAACTAATCAAGTAAGGGCAGCATGGATGGTGTGGCATTTGTCCACAAGTATGATGTACTGCGTTATTGAACTAATCAAGTAAGGGCAGCATGGATGTGTGGCATTTGTCCACAAGTATGGTGTACCGCGGTATTGAACTAATCAAGTAAGGGCAGCATGGAGTGTGGCATTTTGTCCACAAGTAGATGTACTGTATTGAACAATCAAGTAGGCACATTGAGTGTGGCATTTACAATATAGTACTCGTTAGTTGAAACTCAAGTAAGGGCAGCATGGATGTGTGGCATTTGTCCACAAGTAGTGTATGCTATTGAACAACAAGTAAGGGCAGCTGGATGTGTGGAACACAAGTAATCAAGTAAGCAGCATGGAGTGTGGCAAGTTTGTCCACCAGTATGATGTACTGCGTATTGAACTATCAAGTAGGGCAGCATGGATGGTGTGGCATTTGTCCACAAGTATGGATGACCGCCGGTATTGAACTAATCAAGTAAGGGCAGCATGGAGGTGTGGCATTTGTCCACAGGTATGATGTACTGCGTTATTGAACTAATCAAGTAAGGGCAGCATGGATGTGTGGCATTTGTCCACAAGTATGGTGTACCGCGGTATTGAACTAATAAAGTAAGGGCAGCATGGAGGTGTGGCATTTGTCCACAGGTATACTGTGTTGAAATATTTAAGTAATCCTTTAAGGGATAATTTAGAAACTCTTGCGAACTTCTTAATGTGCCGGACACAGTCCAAACACTATATGCCTCCAGCTCTACCGAGACCAGGGGCTCACAAATTGCACTCGTCTAATATCAATTGGTTTGTTTGTTTGTTGGGGTTTAACAGCCTATCAACGGCTATGGTCATTTAAGGCCGGGTCAATGGGTATAGCACTAAATCCCATATATTACCTGTACAAATGGGGGGAAAATCCCCAAAATCAGAGCTGAAAATTTACTACAAAAAAATATATAATTAGAATAATCCTGATCTGATGACAGGTCCTCGCCACACCAGAATCACTTGGCTCCCTCCCAAAAGCAGTAGGATCAGTAATAATCTTACTGCTTTTATAATGGGCAATAACCCAATTCAACTTCCAGGTAACAAAAGAGCCAAATATAAAAACGCACCCCGAGGGCTAAACCAGGCAAATCGTAATTCGTATAAGGAGGAACCCCTACCGTTAATTTATGCCGTCACGTTTGCCCGACCAACCACACACACTCCAGTTTGGTAACCTATCAAGAAGGCTGATCCTTAACACATTACTGCAAAACATTGTAGCAATCATTAACCAAATACAATGAAACCTCTCTAAACCGGACACCCTCCCCAGGGTCTCCGGCTTAGAGAGGTTTCACTGTAAATCAGGCAGTTGATCATTCTGAGCCATAGTTGATTGCTATGCGATCACGTACAGACATTATCACCAAGATAAATTACCATGAAACTCATCAAAAATAAGATCACAGGTGTTTTCTTGGTGTCCGGTTTAGAGAAGTTCCACTGTATCTTCTCAAGACACTTTTGACGGTGTTGAAATACTTTCTCTATTTTTAGCTCACCTGAGCGAAGCTCATGTGAGCTATTGTTACCGCAATGTGTCCGTCGTCTGCCGTCGTCCGTGAACATTTTCAAACGTTTTCTCCTCGGTAACCATTGGGTCTGTCACCAAACTTCATGGTCATGGTCCTTAGGTAGGGGGATTACAAAATTGTTAAAATGACGTCATTACGTAATCCAAGATGGCCGCCGTCTAAAAAGAGCACAAATTCTTAAAAAATCTTCTCATGAACCGCTAGCCGGATTTTGACGAAACTTGGTAGGAATGATCGATGTACATTGCTCTTTCAAAGTTGTTAAAATGGTGACCCCGGGGTCAAAAATGGGCGTGGCCCGTGGGGTCGAATTGGGGTCAAATTTTATTTTTGACCGAATATGGTCATGTTATATATCAAATCGAAGGTATCAATGAGGCGATCACTCTGGTACATTTTTTGTCTAAATCGGATTGCTATGTCATCCAAGATGGCCGCCGAAATGTCAAAAGGTTCTTTTATTAGACATTTCAAAATTCTTCTTCACATGAACCGCTTGGCCCATGGTAGCCAAACTTAAAATTTATGGTCCATGGGTGAAGCCTTTTCAGATTTAAAATGGAGGTCATCGCTAATCCAAGATGGCCGCCGTCTAAAAATAGCATAAATTCTCTTAAAAAATCTTCTTCTCATGAACCGCTAGCCGGATTTCGACGAAACTTGGTAGGAATGATCGATGTACAATGCTCTTTCAAAGTTGTTAAAATGGTGACCCCGGGATCAAAAATGGGCGTGGCCCGTGGGGTCAAATTTTATTTTTGACCGAATATGGTCATGTTATATATCAAATCAAAGGTATCAATGAGGCGATCACTGGTACATTTTTTGTCGAAATCGGATTGTTATGTCATCCAAAATGGCCGCCGAAATGTCAAAAGGTCGTTCTTTTATTAGACATTTCAAAATTCTTCTTCACATGAACCGCTTGGCCCATGGTAGCCAAACTTAAGTTATGGTCCATGGGTGAAGCCTTTTCACATTTGTTAAAATGGAGGTCATCACTAATCAAAGATGGCCGCCGTCTAAAAATAGCATAAATTCTTAAAAAATCTTCTTCTCATGAACAGCTAGCCGGATTTCGACGAAACTTGGTAGGAATGATCGATTTACAGTGCTCTTTCAAAGTTGTTAAAATGGTGACCCCGGGGTCAAAACTGGACGTGGCCCATGGGGTCAAATTGAAGATATCGATGAGGCGATTGCTCTGGTGCAATATTTGTCGGAATCGGATGATTTTGTCGTCCATGATGGCCACCAAAAGGTCCATTTATTCAAGATTTTGAACGTCATTTTCTCAGGAACCACATGGCCGATGCTGGCCAAACTTCATAGGAAGTTAGGATCCTTGGGTGAAGCATTTTCAGATTTGGTAAAATGAGAGTCATCGCTTAATCCAAGATGACCGCAATTTAAAAATAGCACATTTTTTTTAAAACACATGAACTCAATGTCACATTCTCCTTTGGTGTTCATGGAGTCAGGTGAGCGAATTAGGGCCATCATGGACCTCTTGTTTTTATTTCCACGCAGAAGTAAACTTTTCTTGTGATAAATCAACAATTCTATTCCAACGATGGTAAAATCATGTAGTTTTGAGAAAGAAAAATATTTTTCAGTGGAATTTTTTCAGCAAATGATGTATAAAGAGAATGTAATAGTTTAATGTGGCACAACACAGATAGATCGTCCCATGATTTAACTCATTCAATCGTGTTTTTGCATCTGTATAACAACAAAGTCCTATACATATGGGAAACAGTTACTGGTGTATGGGTCACTCCATGAACGGACTACATTATAAGGCAGTTGTATTGCACATTTTTCTTCCACATCACTCGGCTCAGTTAACCCATTCTATGCAGAATACCCATAATACATGTATATTTATCCCGTCAACACAGTGCGTACGGTGCCGTGAAACATTTTTGATATCCTGTCAATCGGACCTAATCACTGCGTATGAATATGTGCGTCCATATTTACAGCCATTTGTAGGTGTTGACGGGATAAATAGAATAGTAGGTTAGTGCCGTGGATGGGAAAAAATATATGGCGCGGCACAGAAACGGGATGTGCTCGGCATTGCCTCGCCCATCCCGTTTCCTGAGCCTTGCCAGATATTTTTTCCCATTCACAGCACTAACCTACTATTCTCTATCTATTTTCCTTATTTCTGAACCAAAGTATATGTTGTGACCACTCATTTGAACCGTCTCGGCGAGACGGTTCAAATGAGTGGTCACAACATATACTTCTGATGAGAAATAAAGAAATTCTTGAGCCTTGCCGGATATTTTTTCCCATTCACAGCACTAACCTACTATTCCCTATATATGTGGCCATAAGAAATGGGGCTTATGGGATAAGTGATCAATATAGCTCTTGATTAAATCGCACACTCCTGATAACAATCTATCTACCGGTATATTGCTTATTAGAAGCATGACAGGTGTTTAATTGATGGAATGGCGAACAGTGCAGATCCGCTGATCTGGATCTACACTGGTCACAAAACCCATAAGCCCCATTTCTCCAGTCACAGCCACATATATGCATGAACATTTATAAATATTTTCTGCAATTCTCATTTCTCATTGAAACTATAATTATGTCGTGACCACTCATTTGAAACGTCTCGATGAGAAGATATGAAAATAGTATTCAGATTTTTCCATCAACAAAACTGGGAATCCCCAGCATGAAATGGGCTAATGCCTCATCAACACATCACACGACGGAATAAAGTCTCCTCATTCAACAATAGCATCATCCAGGCCATAGACGACGCTTCAATATGTAGAGGACGGTAGCGAAGAAAAACGCGAGTGCTATAAATATGAGCAGTTTGTCGGTGATTTCTCGCCGACTGTACTTCGTGAGGAGTTTCTTCGAGTTGTCTATCTGGCCACCCATCGATTTGAACTCGTCGTGCGTGTCGCCGATCATATTGGATGATGAAACTGTAACACAGGTAAACTTGAATAATGTAGATTGGTGTTAGCTCTTTCAACCCTACAGACCAAAAAGCCAACATTTGCAAACACTGTAGACCCATATGAGCTGGGGCCCGTTTCACTAACGTTTGTATGTAAAGACAAAAGTGAAGATTTCTATATTTTTCACACATCAACGCGATACATTAACCCTTTCACACCTAAGTAACTGGATGGATTTTGATACATTAATTTTGCAACAAATCCGATTGTCACAATTATTTTCAGACTAGTCCAATTATGAAAACGGGTGGTGTTTTTGTTCTCAAAAATATGAAAATTACTTGCAAAAAGTGGAGATCCAGATGAGACGGCTCGTCACGAGCCGGCTCATCTGGATCTACACTTTTTGCCAATACCACTATACAGGTCTGTAGTGTTGAAAGGGTAAATGCTACAATTTTTCATCGACATGCCGGGGTCATTAAATCAACAAATCCACCAAAGATTCGACAGAATCGGCTACTAATGGCAAATGTGGAGTACATTTTAGTTTGGCACTTAAGAGCTTCTTAGTCGTACGAAGTTTTGTGAAATGGGCCCCAGGTTTGTAACAAGCCAACTCATCAGGGTCTGCAGCTTGTGTTTTCATTGTTTAAGATTTTGAAACAATACTCCTTCTTTGATTAACAGAATAATTCAAGATTAACAGACCATGTGATATGTTTAGGGGTGAAAGGGTTGATAAAGAACGTGTTTTGCGAATACATCACAGTATAGTCTTCCAAGGCCAACTATACTGGTTGAAGTTTATCCTTCCTGTTATAAGTTTGTATCTCTGATGAATATCCTCAATTGTTATTCTTATACCTTATAATTCTTAACCCACTTGAAAAGGTAAACAAAATGATGTTAAATTGTACTTTCAGTGTGTTTTTCCATCAAGTTGATGTCATAAGTGTTGCTAATCTTGTTTGATGTAATTTCATAGTGGCTTACAGAGATGTGGATGCCCTGAAATGTAATTCGATAGTGGCTTACAGAGATGTGGATGCCCGGAAATGTAATTTGATAGTGGCTTACAGAGATGTGGATGCCCTGAAATGTAATTTGATAGTGGCTTACAGAGATGTGGATGCCCGGAAATGTAATTCGATAGTGGCTTACAGAGATGTGGATGCCTGGAAATGTAATTCGATAGTGGCTTACAAAGATGTGGATGCCTGGAAATGTAATTTGATAGTGGCTTACAGAGATGTGGATGACCTGAAATGTAATACGATAGTGGCTTACAGAGATGTGGATGCCCGGAAATCAATTTTGATAGTGGCTTACAGAGATGTGGATGCCCGGAAATTGATTTTGATAGTGGATTACAGAGATGTGGATGCCCGGAAATGTAATTTGATAGTGGCTTACAGAGATATGAATGCCCGGAAATGTAATTTGATAATGGCTTACAGAGATGTGAATGCCCGGAAATGTAATTTGATAATGGCTTACAGAGATGTGAATGCCCGGAAATGTAATTTGATAATGGCTTACAGAGATGTGAATGCCCGGAAATGTAATTTGATAATGGCTTACAGAGATGTGAATGCCCGGAAATGTAATTTGATAGTGGCTTACAGAGATGTGGATGCCCTGAAGTGTAATTTGATCATTGCTTACAGAGATGTGGATGCCCTGAAATGTAATTAAATAGTGGCTTACAGAGATGTGGATGCCTTGAAATGTAATTTCATAGTGGCTTACAGAGATGTGGATGCCCTGAAATATAATTTCATAGTGGCTTACAGAGATGTGGATGCCCTGAAATGTAATTTCATAGTGGCTTACAGAGATGTGGATGCCCTGAAATGTAATTTCATAGTGGCTTACAGATATGTGGATGCCCTGAAATGTAATTTGATAGTGGCTTACAGAGATGTGGATGCCCTGAAATGTAATTTCATAGTGGCTTACAGATATGTGGATGCCCTGAAATGTAATTTTGATAGTGGCTTACAGAGATATGAATGCCCGGAAATGTAATTTGATAGTGGCTTACAGAGATGTGGATGCCCTGAAATGTAATTTGATAGTGGCTTACAGAGATGTGGATGCCCTGAAATGTAATTTGATAGTGGCTAACAGAGATGTGGATGCCCTGAATATGTAATTTGATAGTGGCTTACAGAGATTGGTGGATGAAATAATTTGGATAGCTTACTGAAATGTGGATGCCCTGAAATGTAATTTGATAGTGGCTTACAGAGATGTGGATGCCCTGAAATGTAATTTGATAGTGGCTTACAGAGAGCGGTGAGGGTGTGGTTTCCTTTCTTCACCTGGGCGTCCATCGTCTGATTCAGCTCCATTAGACTCTCTGTGATACTGGTGGCTGCCTTCGCCAGTGTCTCCTTATTGCTGATTACCCTGGTGAGAGATTACAAGCTCAGGAAATGGAAAAGTTTTCTTATTTCTCCATGAAGGTATATGTAGTGACCACTCATTTTAACCGTAATGAATGGTAACAACATGTTGTTGTGACAATATTTTCTCCACAAATGTAAACGCTATGACAACTCGTTCAGCATCCATGCAGTCTGATCAGGGTCTACACTGTATACCAATCAGCCAGCTACTAACAAACAGTATAGATCATTATAAGGTTGCAGGAGTGCTCTTGCAGAGCAGGTGATAGACTGACCGAACAGGCCATAAGCCCTATATGAGACAAGCCTAGTGATTTTGTACCTAAATAACATGTGCGATATCTCGTGAAAAATATTTACAAAATTTACAATATTTTCCGTAAATGATGTTGAAAGATGACAAAATTTTCATAGCAAATGAAAATTTTGTCATCTTTTAACATCATTTACGGAAAATATCAGTTTCTGTCAATATATTTAATGACAAATTGCATGTTTTAGGTGAAAAACTCACATGACGTGTCTCATATAATTCTCCAGTCAGTCCCAGCCATGTAACACCTTTTCTTGTCATCATTCGACGTCATTTACAGAAAATAACACAGTTTCTGTAAATAAATTGCATGAAAAATCGCACATGTTCTTAGGTAAAAACACACATGGCATGGCATGTCCGTCCGTCCGTCAGAGCCCTGTAATTCAATATACCTTTTCTTTGTGCCGCCCGTGAGCAGGTGTTCCTTCTCCATCTTGTCAATGGCCAGTTTCACCGCCAGGTTGGTCTTCCGTATCGACAAGATGTTGCTGTAAACAAGGAATTTGAAGTGTTTGCAAATTCTTAAAATAACTGTAACCAAATTTTGGACTTTTGAAAAAAAAATGTAACTTTAAAGATTTTAAAATATACAGTTTCAGATTTTAGGCAGTCATCTTTGTGAAGGCTAGTATCATTCTAAGCTACTTGCTATAAAATACATGTAGCAACCTGCAACAAGTTAGCAATGTAGCAGCCAAGCACAATGTGACAGTGTGTATCATTCCAGCAACTGCAAACAAAGGCCATACAACTTGGAAAAGTTGCGGGAATACTGGACGAGGCCTTCCGGCCTTCGTCCAGTATTCCCGCGACTTTTCCAGGTGGTGCCTCAGTTTCAAGCATCATGGTGGTTGGTCGGGAGCATTTGAAGGGTAATTTAATGATCGGGGTTCATCTATGCCGGAATGACGACTTACTCATGCACATAATGCCGACTTACTCATGCACATAATGCCAACTTACTCATGCACATTTTCGGCCTTCTAATACTTGAGAGCTAAATTCTGTTATACCCCATTAAAAAAGTAATACGATTGGTGCTGGTCATATTACTTTTGGGTTGTTGGAGCCAAATGACTCTGGTGTGGAATAAACCTGGCACCAGGTCAGGATATGCTAATTTCAGGGCTGAATATATATATTTTCCTGTAAATATTCACTTCTGATTTTGGGAATTTCCCTCATGATGGAAAGGTTAAATACGGGAGTCCAACCCGTTCACCCGGCCTTAAAGGGCCTTAGCTGTTGATAGGCCATTAAACACCAATAATCAATTGTTAATCAAGATTGATCTGAATGACAAGTGGTATGGAAATACTACAAGTAGTTTTGTCATGCCTAGGGCAGGTACTGAACCCACAACCGACGGTACTGAAGTCCAATGCACTGCCTCTTACCAGCAGCATATTTCACCAACATTGCAAAGTATACTTATCTAGCAAAGTATACTTTGAGGGAGAAATTTTCAATTTAAGGATAAATTTATGAATTTTTATTATACTAAATTTATTTATACATTATCACAGCCATTTTGGCTGTGATAATGTAATACATTCAGTATAATAATTCTGCATACTTATAATCATCAAATATATGCAGTTGTTAGTTCTATAAGAAATAATGCATTTCGGGAAAAATAAATGATTACTCCTTGAAAGTATACTTTGCTAGATAAGTATACTTTGCAATGTTGATGAAATCGGCTACAGCGCTCCAGATAAGTTTTGTATCTAAAGAGTATCATACCCCCATATTTCAAATTCAATGCATATTTTACTTTTACAAATGTATTATTGATTGTCTTCCTTATTAAAGGTACATGCCCACTCAAACTGTTCTTTTGAGGAATTAAATCAGATAGTTTTGTATATTCTGTAGATATGACATTTTCTGGCAAAATAAACATTCATTCACCATTACCCCACGCATTATTATACATTTTATATCAGACGTATATTTCCACACTGATATAAGGGGCGATAATCGTGTTTCCTTAAAATGTTAACAAACATTACTATTTATTCTCTGTATTTATTTTTGATTTGCAATGATCATGCTTTATAATCTGTCGAAAATATTATTTTTTTCTGGTGATGCATTTAATTAGTATAAATAATTCAAATATATCATGCCTCATTTGCATATGAAAATAGCCTGATACTACCGCGCGTCACTATCAGTAAAATACCACCAGTCAGTATCAGTACATGTAAATGTTTTTTTTTTGTTTTTTTTTTCAGTTTTAAGTTTTTATTTCCATACATAGTCATATACAAACAAGACATGAGTTACAAGCAGTTTAACAACATGCATTTATAGGTTACACTCCTTGTTTACAATCAACTATGAGTACATGTATTGTAAATAATTATAGATTATAACATATTGTTCATACATGGTTAGGTTGGATTTATTAAAGAATGTTATGTAGATGAGAGAATAGAGTTGAAAATGAGATATGGTGAAATAGGTTTAGTGAATAATAATTGAGCATCACACCACGATACAATACTATTACGGTATATGCTGTTATACCCAACTGTAATATTTGTATGTATAATCAGAAGGTTCGTGTATCTCTAAATGAGTGTTAGTCTAATTGGATAACATTCCATTTTCGTTCATGAACTACGAGCTTATTTCTATTCATTGCAATTTCTTTTTCAATATTTTGTGTTGCCTTTAGGTAAGACATAAACTCTGGAAATTTAGGTTCCGTGTTTCGTAATTTACATGTACATGTATATATAAAGTATTTTCCTAGTATGATACAAAAGTTGAAAAACTTGTTGTCTTGCTCATATTGCCCGAATCAAACAGTGTGCCAATCAAAATTACATACAATATTATTATTGTTTAAGAAGGTATTCAGCTGTGACCAAAAATGTTGGCTTATAGTGCATTCCCAAAAAAGGTGCTTATTTGTTTCTGGAGCCATGGCGCAAAAATCACACAAATTGGAGCTGACAATGTTACACTTAAGTAAATAATCGTTTGTATCGACAATTCTCATCAAAAATTTATAGTGTTTGTAAATTGATTTGTGTAGACTATCTTCCAAATTATATTTTTATCCGCGAATTCGTCATCCCATTTTGTGTTGGCTTTATGCACAACCGGTTTCTGTTGATTAAGAAACATGTTATATAGCTTCTTATTACATTTGGTCGTGGTTTTTATTTGATCTATTAATAGTATATTTGTATTAATCGTGTTTATTCTTTCATTTTTAATTCGTGTTCTCCAGTCTTGAGGAATGCACAAAATCAATTTGAAGTATTTTAGGTAATCGTTATTACTAACATCAAATAGTTCTTTTATCTTTGTAAAATTAAAGAATGATGTAGTTCTATAATCGTATAGTTGTTCTATATATTTAATCCCCTTATTAGCCCATTCCTTGTAGTAAAACATTCTTCCATTACCTTTTATTTTCGAATTGTTCCATAAAATTTGCTTTGATATTGTTTCTGGATTATCGCAGAAGTTTAGCTTGCACCATGATTTAAGAACATCTGTCAAAAAATTATTTTTATCAAATGTTTTACATCTGTTTGGTTTACATTTCCTTCAAATATATGTACACTACCAAAAGGCTTCAAATAGTTTAAATATAGTACTTTCCATTTTCCGTGATTTTCAGTTTCTGCAAGTCTTTTGACCCATGTAGCCTTTAGTGCATCAATAAACGATTCTAATTCTATCATTTTTAACCCGCCTTCTTCGAATGTTTTGTTTGTTAGTTTATTGGTGTTTAATGGCCTATCAACAGATATGGTCATGTAAGGCCGGGCAAACAGGTTTGATCCCATTTTAACCTGCTGCATTGGGGGGAAAATCCCCAAATCAGAACGGAATATTTACATGGAGAAAAAATATATTCAGCCCTGAAATTAGAATAACCTGACCTTGTGTCAGGTCCATACCACACCAAAGTCACTTGGCAACTTCCCTTAAAACAGGATTACGAAAAATCGTAATACTCACATAAGGGGTATAACCAGATTCAACTGTCACATACAAAATGCCAAAGACGTATGTGCGGGCCAAACCAAGTCTCCAGTCGGGATTCTGGTAAGGACTATCAGTAAAATAAATATTAATAAATGATTATACCTGTATAGCGGGCACTCGGAATTTTTAGAACTGGTGAAATAGTGAAACAATTATACACTTATTTAATTCCTATAAAGAACATTTTGTGCCTTTAAATAGGGAACAAATAAAAAATAAAACAAATTTAAAAATTCACTTATGTCGTGTTTGCTTTTTGCAGCTCAACTAAGTAAATTTTCAACTTCATTACAGTATTTTCACATTGCTGTGAGTATTTTGTACTCCCACTTTCGATAATCAATGTGTGTAAAGTATGCCAATACTCAACTTATCTGGATCTCTGACATACACTATCAAGCTATCCATATTACCTTGTTAGTCGCTGTTTGTGGTTCTCCACATTTTTCAGAATGACAATTCTGTCTTCATCACGGTCTTGTTCTCGACCCAGTCTTTCCAATTCCTGAAAACATTCATTTGTAATTCCAACTACACAAGATATACACAAAACGGAACATGTTCAATGACTGTGGGCAGCTACACTCTGGAACATGGCCAGAGTTCATACGTGATCAAACTCTTGATTTGATTTATTGGTGTTTGACGGTCTATCAACAGCTACGGTCATTTACGGCCGGAAATAAACTCTAGAACCGTTGAAATCAGGGATCCACTGGAAATTTCAAATGCAGATATTGAAAACATACAATATTGATTATGTTGATAAGACATTAATGACATTAATTAACTTGCCAGACTTCTGCGAGTATATTTGCGTTAACCCGTAGACCGCGATTTTATTTTTTTTGTTTTTTTTTTGCTGTTTGTTTTCTATTTTCCATTTTTATCATCAAAAACATGCTTTGACAGCGCTTTAGAATAATTTACAACATGCTTTGACAGCACTTAGTGCTGTCAAAGCATGTTTTTTTTAGAAATAAGGCAAGATATAAAAGGAACAGCAGACGACAATTGTTGTGAGTAGCGGTCTAAGGGTTAAACGTCATAAAAAATACATGTAAGCATTGGTGTACACTTTTATGAAATGTCATGACTTGTCAAGTGCAATTTGTAAGTTCATAACACAGTACATATGTGGCTGTGACTCGATACTGGAAAAAAGGGGTGTTATGGATTTTGTGACCAGTGTAGATCCGCAGTCTGATTAGGATCTGCACTTTTCGCCATTCCATCAATGAAGCACCTGTCATGTTTCTAACAAGCAATATAAATAATTATCAGACTACAGGGGCCCGTTTCACTTAATTTGGCTTTCTTCCGCATTCGTATAACACGTACAATGCGGAACCGAATGTGTCGTTGTACGATTCTCAAGTGCTGTCAAATCAATTTTAAACTAGAAATGTGGCCTGTCGGCACACGAATACCCCCACTGGTAGCCAAAGAAACCGAGGCATTTTTGATTATAAGCCATTTAGCCGAGCGTTAAGGTTTCAAAAGCATCAAGTCTGTGACCTTGACCCTGGGCATAGTGTGATAATCCATGCACCAGTGTAGAAGATATAGAGCGGAAGGGAATTTCAATAGGTTTGACCTTTGACCTTCAACTATGACCTTGACCTTGGACGTAGGTACGTGGTTATTGATCGCGACACACCTTCTCATCATGAGAAACATTTGTGCCAAGGCATTTGATAACCCATGCATCGGTGCAGAAGATATAGAGCGGAAGGGAACTTCAATAGGTTTGACCTCTGACCTTCAACTGTGACCTTGACCTTGGACGTAGGTGCGTGGTTATTGATTGTGACACACTTTCTCATCATGAGAAACATTTGTGCCAAGCCATTTGATAATCCATGCATCGGTGTAGAAGATATAGAGCGGAAGGGAATTTCAATAGGTTTGACCTTTGACCTTCAACTGTGACCTTGGACGTAGGTGCGTGGTTAGCAATTTGATAATCCATGCATCGGGGTAGAAGATATAGAGCGGGAGGGAATTTCAATAGGTTTGACCTTTGACCTTCAACTGTGACCTTGACCTTGGACGTAGGTGCGTGGTTATTGATCGCGACACACGTTCTCATCATGAGAAACATTTTGTGCCAAGCCATGATAATCCATGCATCGGTGTAGAATATATAGAGCGGAAGGGAATTTCAATAGGTTTGACCTTTGACCTTCAACAGTGACCTTGACCTTGGACGTAGGTGCGTGGTTATTGATCGCGACACACCTTCTCATCATGAGAAACATTTGTGCCAAGCCATTTGGGAATTTCAATATTTTTTACCTTTGACCTTCAACTGTGACCTTGACCTTGGATGTAGGTGCGTGGTTATTGATCGCGACACACCTTCTCATCCTGAGAAACATTTGTGCCAAGGCATTTGATAATTCATGCTTCGGTGTAGAAGATATAGAGCGGAAGGGAATTTCAATAGGTTTGACCTTTGACCTTCAACTGTGACCTGGGACGTAGGTGCGTGGTCAGCAATTTGATAATCCATGCATCGGTGTAGAAGATATAGAGCGGAAGGGAATTTCAATAGGTTTGACCTTTGACCTTCAACTGTGACCTTGACCTTGGACGTAGGTGCGTGGTTATTGATCGCGACACACCTTCTCATCATGAGAAACATTTGTGCCAAGCCATTTGATAATCCATGCATCGGTGTAGAAGATATAGAGCGGAAGGGAATTTCAATAGGTTTGACCTTTGACCTTCAACAGTGACCTTGGACATAGGTGTGTGGTTATTGATCGCGACACACCTTCTCATCATCAGAAACATTTGTGCCAAGCCATTTGGGAATTTCAATATTTTTGACCTTTGACCTTCAACTGTGACCTTGCACGTAGGTGCGTGGTTATTGATCGCGACACACCTTCTCATCATGAGAAACATTTGTGCCAAGCCATTTGATAATCCATGCTTCGGTGTAGAAGATATAGAGCGGAAGGGAATTTCTATAGGTTTGACATTTGACCTTCAACTGTGACCTTGACCTTGGACATAGGTGCGTGGTTATTGATCGCGACACACCTTCTCATCATGAGAAACATGTGTGCCAAGCCATTTGATAATCCATGCATCGGTGTAGAAGATATAGAGCGGAAGGGAATTTCTATAGGTTTGACCTTTGACCTTCAACTGTGACCTTGGACGTAGGTGCGTGGTTATTGATCGCGACACACCTTCTCATCATGACAAACATTTGTGCCAAGCCATTTGATAATCCATGCATCGGTGTAGAAGATATAGAGCGGAAGGGAATTTCCAACAGACCGCCAGACCGACAAGCTGACTCCTATATACCCCCAACAAACATTGTTTGTGGGGGTATAATGAGAAAACTAGAAAATAAACTAGAAATGTGGCCTTTCGGCACACAAATACCCCCACTGGCAGCCAGAGAAAACGAGGCACTTTTGATTATAAGCCATTTAGCCGAGCGTTAAGGTTTCAAACGCATCAAATCTGTGACCTTGACCCTGGGCATAGTGTGATAATCGGTGTAGAAGATATAGAGCGGAAGGGAATTTCAATAGGTTTGACCTTTGACTTCAACCTGTGACCTTGGGACCTTTGGACGTAGGTGTTGGTTATTGATGCGACCACACCTTCTCATGATTCATAGATTGACCTGCCTGAGAAACATTTGTGTCAAGGCATTTGATAATCCATGCATCGGTGTGTAGAAGATATAGAGCGGAGGGAATTTCAATAGGTTTGACCTTTGACCTTCAACTGTGACCTTGACCATTGGACGTAGGTGCGTGGTTATTGATCGCGACACCACCTTCTCATCATGAGGAAACAAAAAATTTGTGCCAAGGCATTTGATAATCCATGCATTGGTGTAGAAGATATAGAGCGGAAGGGAATTTCAATAGGTTTGACCTTTGACCTTCAACTGTGACCTTGACCTTGGACGTAGGTGCGTGGTTATTGATCGCGACACACCTTCTCATCATGAGAAACATTTGTGCCAAGCCATTTGATAATCCATGTATCGGTGTAGAAGATATAGGCGGAAGGGAATTCAATAGGTTTGACCTTTGACCTTCAACTGTGACCTTGACCTTGGACGTAGGTGCGTGGTTATTGATCGCGACACACCTTCTATCATGAGAAAACATTTGTGCCAAGCCATTTGATAATCCATGCATCGGTGTAGAAGATATAGAGCGGAAGGGAATTTCGATAGGTTTGACCTTTGACCTTCAACTGTGACCTTGATCTTGGACGTAGGTGCGTGTTTATTGATTGTGACACACCTTCTCATCATGAGAAACATTTGTGCCAAGCCATTTGATAATCCATGCATCGGTGTAGAAGATATAGAGCGGAAGGGAATTTCGATAGGTTTGACCTTTGACCTTCAACTGTGACCTTGATCTTGGATGTAGGTGCGTGCTTATTGATTGTGACACACCTTCTCATCATGAGAAACATTTGTGCCAAGCCATTTGATAATCCATGCATCAGTGTAGAAGATATAGAGCGGAAGGGAATTTCGATAGGTTTGACCTTTGACCTTCAACTGTGACCTTGACCTTGGACGTAGGTGCATGGTTATTGATCGCGACACACCTTCTCATCATGAGAAACATTTGTGCCAAGCCATTTGATAATCCATGCATCGGTGTAGAAGATATAGAGCGGAAGAGAATTTCCAACAGACCGACCGACCGACCGACAAGCTGACTCTTATATACCCCCAACAAACTTTGTTTGTGGGGGTATAAAAATACACAGCATTTATAGACCTCGGACCGTTACTTAAAACTGTGTCATTGCTCTATCAACGAATAATCGTTGCCCGTTTCACTAACCTTTGTACGACTAAAATGTTCGTAAGTGCAAAATAATGATAGTATGTAAATTTCACATTACCAATGTTTTCTTGTAAACAATTATTATACCCACTTTTTTAGGGGAAAAAAATGGGTATATTGTTTTCGTCACGGGCGTCTGTCCGTCCGCCCGTACGTCCGTCCGTCACGTTTCTTGTAACTCGAAAAACTTTTTCACCTTCATACCTACGCGCCTCATATTTGCTATGTAGCTTCGTTATCATGTGCAGATGCGCAAAGTGAATTCGGATTTTTGATCCGACCCTCCATCATGCATTATCTCCCCCTTTCGGACTCAGAATTTCCCATTTTTTCCTTGTAACTCGAAAAACTTTTTCACCTTCATACCTACGCGCCTCATATTTGCTATGTAGCTTCGTTATCATGTGCAGATGCGCAAAGTGAATTCCCATTTTTGATCCGACCCTCCATCATCGATTACCTCCCCCTTTCCGACTCAGAATTTCCCATTTTTTCCTTGTAACTCGAAAAACTTTTTCACCTTCATACCTACGCGCCTCATATTTGCTATGTAGCTTCGTTATCATGTGCAGATGCGCAAAGTGAATTCGGATTTTTCATCCGACCCTCTATCATGGATTATCTCCCCCTTTCGGACTCAGAATTTCCCATTTTTTCCTTGTAACTCGAAAAACTTTTTCACCTTCATACCTACGCGCCTCATATTTGCTATGTAGCTTCGTTATCATGTGCAGATGCGCAAAGTGATTCGGATTTTTCATCCGACCCTCCATCATGGATTATCTCCCCCTTTCGGACTCAGAATTTCCCATTTTTTCCTTGTAACTCGAAAAACTTTTTCACCTTCATACCTACGCGCCTCATATTTGCTATGTAGCTTCGTTATCATGTGCAGATGCGCAAAGTGAATTCCCATTTTTGATCCGACCCTCCATCATCGATTACCTCCCCCTTTCCGACTCAGAATTTCCCATTTTTTTCCTTGTAACTCGAAAAACTTTTTCACCTTCATACCTACGCGCCTCATATTTGCTATGTAGCTTCGTTATCATGTGCAGATGCGCAAAGTGAATTCGGATTTTTCATCCGACCCTCCATCATGGATTACCTCCCCCTTTCCGACTCAGAATTTCCCATTTTTTCCTTGTAACTCAAAAAACTTTTACACCTTAATACCTACGCGTCTGATATTTGGTTCGTAGCTTCGTTATCATGTGCACATGCGCAAAGCGAATTCGGATTTTTCATCCGACCCTCCATCATGAATTATCTCCCCCTTTCGCACTCAGAATTTCCCATTTTTTTCTTGTAACTCGAAAAACTTTTTCACCTTAATACCTACGCGTCTGATATTTGGTTCGTAGCTTCGTTTTGATGTGCTGATGCGCAAAGTGAATTTGGATTTTTTATCCGACCCTCCATCATGGATTACCTCCCCCTTTCGGACATAGCATTTGGGGAAAGTGGATATATTGCGATGGCGCGCCATCGACTTTTTCTAGTTGGATTTACATTTATTAAGCATAGGCTGCATATGCAGCCTATGCTCAATAAATGTAAATCCATCAATTGAAATTTCCAGACGATCCTAATTTTGCACTTACGAACATTTTATTTGTACGAAGTTTAGTGAAACGGGCCCAAGGAGTGTACTATTTGTGGAGTAAATATTTCAGGGATCAGTTTACAGGGTGAAGTGGGCGAAATTCTCTCCCTAAATTGTCTAACTTCTCCCTATTTTGAGTTGAGGGAGAAGTTTTTCACTATATAAAACAGAAATCTTTGAAAAAAAATGATCCATTTTCTTTTTTTTAGTGAAAACGTCTCCCTATTTTGAAGGGCTAGCTTGAACCCTGCATGATTTTCAGATATATTAGGTGTCTAAAATCTGCAATATCGACAGTGATAATTTCCACAACATACCTCTATTTTATGCCTCAAGGAATTTAGTTTCTCTCTCGCCTTATGGTTCAAATCTTCGAGGTCTTCATTCTCTGTGCATTCTCTGATATCCTGCATGACAAAATTGTTTACAATTCACGATATCAATATTTCTCACAGTGATTCCGGGGAACATACGAGATTCATTTATTGTACAAAATGTCAAATACATAGCCGCAGTACAGATACATTGTCTATTGATCAAGGAATTGTTTTTGTTAGCATAGCTGAAAATAATACAGAGAATACCATCAGTCTCCGCGGAAGTCGCCGGACCGAATGTCTGACTATAAAAAAAAAGGAAAAAAACAAAAAAACGAACGTCCTGTAACATTTTGGCAGTTTTGTGGAGACTGTACCATGCTAGTGTCTTTTGACGTTTTGTTATCAAGTTTATCAGATGAGGCTAGCAAATGTGTAAGAATCCACAGCTATCATAATAACCCTAAATATGCAGACACAATTGATTGAGGGAAAAACACATTCAGAGCTCCAGATAAGCTTTGTGTCTAAAGAATACTACACCCCCTGATTTCAAAATCATTGTGTATTTTACTTTTACAAATGGATTATTGATTTTCTTATTTCGTACTAAATAGGGAACAAATGATAAAAAAATATAACAAATTTAAACATTCACTTATTTGAGCTGCAAAAAGCAAACACTGTTTGCACAGCTCAACTAAGTGAATTTTCAACTTTATGTCAATATTTTCACTACTCAATTTGAAAATCAATGCATATTTTCACATTGCTGTGCGTATTGTGTACTCCCACTTTTGATAATCAATGCGTATTCAGCTACAATAATTGCGTAAAATATGCCAATACGCACCTTATCTGGAGCTCTGCACATTAATATATATTTTCACAGTCAAGCATGTCTAAATATTTATGGTTAGTATAGTTGTACTTGTTTATCACAATAACGAAGTATTTGGATACAATTTGTTTTGGAAAACCCCTATTTTATCCCAAAACAAATGGTGTCCAGTAATCTAGGGTTATTACGGTAGTTACATGTACCTCAAGTGACAGATGGCAAATCTATGTAATGTGAGGAAGGTTGCATGATCATGTTGCATGTGAGACATATATCTGGCCCAGTAATTGTAATGTCAGAGCCGTTTTCTACTTCATAGTGCCTGCTTTGACAGCAACTGTCATAAACCATGAATGATCCCAATGAATGAGCGTGTGACATGGTTCAACCTGAGACAATTGTAGTAACTTGAAGTACATGTACACTGTACAAGTTGGCAGCAATTATTTCAGATTGAAAAAAAAAGTTTTGTCATTACAGACCTGTCGTAAATTATGATTGTATACTAATAAATATTAATGCTGGTTTCTGAAAGATATTTGCCTTGAAGTACATGCAACATTTGAAGCCAGACTAACCTAAAACTAATGTTGGGCGCTGCAGTATAATCTTGTTTCCGTCTTTTACTTGTGTTAAGTGACACATATTCAGAAGATCCCAGCAATCACATTATGTTTTGCACTAGAATGCAGTTCATAATTAAAATAAAATGTACATATGTGCAAATAAAAATGTTAAAATTAACATTTAAGTTGTGTATTGTATTCTACTTGTATTCTTCAATGGAGAAGGAATAGCAATGGCATATTGTTTTTCACAGGATGATCAAGTGAAGGTAACACATTTAGAAATGTATATTATGTTTGTATGGTAAACATCTCAATAAGCTTAATTTCAAGATCCATAGTATCCTCATTATGTTGTGTCGCATTTGAACATATTTTGTTCAGCAGTGGCATGGGTTTCCACATTTCACATAATTATTCCACTTTGACTGTAGTTCATCTGGCAACAACTCAGGAATCACAAGAGCATTTTTGTCACAATTCTTGTCACATTTCCATGCCTGGTCTTGAAGGTATGCTGGCCCTAGAGTAGCTAGCCATATCCCCATGGATACATCTTCACCCTGGTAATGCTTCAAGGTGTCCTTATTAACTGCTAACCATTGACTCACATCTGAAGAAATCACATTTCCAGACCCACAAGCAAATCTGGGATACACTGAACTTCGATAATCCTTTTCTGCCCATTTGCCAACTCTTTCCACAAACCAATCATCTCGAAAATTACTCCACCAGAAGTTCCTGGAGCGTGGAAATATTTTCAATGCATTATAAATCTCATGCACATTAGCAAAACAATCATCATCGGTCTTAAGAACATATTCCATCTCCAGGTTGGAGTTTAGCCAGTCATGAAATGCTAATAATTTGTGTGGCAGACTTCTGTAGGTATCGGTGACATTTACTAACAATATATCATCATGTTGCAACATTTCTTCTAATAATTTTGTAGATATTTTCTCATTTTCATTGTTCCATTGTACGTCCATATCAGTTTGCATATTAACACGTGAGTTAAATTTGTCAATGTCGAATAATGAAGCATGAAGCGAAGCTAGAGGAAGACATTTCTGAATTTTTTTGTTCAACTTAAAGCCATCTTCTCCTAAGCAATTAGCAACTATTGCACCACCAAAATCATCTAAAACATAGCTAGCATGTTCTTGAAGAACACCCTTTTTTAAGACAGTCCCTATTTTTACACGAACAGATCCTTCAAAATCTACTGGAAGCAATGTAGGATCTACGGATTGATACCTATAATTATCCTTTATTATTCCTTTGTCTTGAACACTAAATCTAGCAGACAAAACCACAGTTTCACGATAATCATCAAACACCATAACAGTCACTGGTATTTTGCTAAGTTCAACTGCAGTGTGTAGGCCAAGTCTTTTCAGAATCAACGGGTGTCTTATTTTTATTGAAACATTCAGCGCATCAAACAAAATTTGTTTGTGATTGTGAATGTCTTCTTTAAGAATCGTAGACGTTACCAATGGCATATTATCAGTATCTGTCGGTCTGTGCCATATTGCTCTGTCGCAGCTGTGGACATCTAACCGTTGGTGGGGATGAACATTGCATGCATTGTTGCCGACAATAAATTTCAGAAATACATCAGATTTCATCAACCTGTGATGCTGGACATAGTTCATCCAAGTGTCTCTGACTACCGATCTCGCCTCAAAGTTTTGCCGGGCTGACAATATTCCAATAGCTAAAAACGTACTTAGTTTAGCATCAGATGAAGTGACAGCTGGATAAACTGTTACATATTGTTTATATGATAATAAATATAATCTTACAAAACCTGCTATAACTGCAACTGATACAACAATTATTTGAGTTTTATTAGACAACATGATTGAATTAAATGAGTTTTCAATGGTGTGATAATGAAGATATGCGAGTAATCCGAATTTTCCAAACTTCCGGTTGTTAATTTTGGGTACAAAAATGTTCTGTTATATAAAGTTCATCAGTGAAAACAGTTTTAAAGTTTCACATATGTCGGCAATTATATGGTGTATATATCAAATAATAACCTGTATAAATGCTTTGATTTCTAAATCTAATTTCACGATTTCTTGTAAGCATAATCTGACGTGTATATCATTTGCGGCCATGGTCGAACTATGGTTGTCGTAAAGTTTAATGAGGCACAGTTTTGTGAACAGGTCAATACCTTAAATGTTTTTGCACCAATTTCTCACTCTATAATACACTTTTAACATCAATTTAACAATATTCTTGCTAAAATCGCTTTATGTAAATTCCAAACCTTCAGTTTGTGATGTCGTTAATCACCACTTTTCGTTACATTTTCCGTTTCCGGGTATTTGACAACACACGTCTTCACAAGACAAATGTGCCATATTTATCACAAAATATATTCTTTTTAATGGAAAATCCTGTTTCTAACATGGTTTTCTGATATATAATCTTCAATTTACTAAATTGTGTGGGAAACTGCCGTATGGCCAGGTAATACATGTATGGTAATCGCAAACTTTCGGCCCATGTATGTTTCGGACCAAGATTTTTCGGACCAATATTTTTCGGCCCTTCTTATGTCCTACTTATTCCGCTGCCTATTTTAATTTTTAACCGTTTTTGTCTCGCCCCGAAAGCGGAAAGCGAGACTAAGGTTTTGCTTTTCCGGAGTCGTCGTCGGCGACGGCGACGTCATTCAATGTTAAATTTTCGTGTTACGGTCATTACTTCAATACCTTATCAACTACAGTCATCAAACTTTATACATAACTTTACTATCATATGTAGATGAATATAGGACTACTCGTGGGGAATTTTACAAACAATTTTCTAGTTTATAAATTATTGAAGTGTATAGTCAGGGTCATGTTTCATATATACTGGCGTGATAAAATTGAAATTGTGATCATCATGCAGTGGTGATGCTAAATCTGTTCTGATCATCGTTTAATTTTTGATGACACAATCGAGTATTTACACGTGTGACAAGCCATTTAGTATGAAACAGACCCATATTTCTACCGTTTTTCTTGCGATTATCTTCTCGGACCTTCCAAAAAATTCCTTGGGCCATTCACTTTTTTCCTTGTTAGGTCCCGGACCTACTGGTAAAAGCTGCTGTTTCCAGGCCCTGAGTTGGACCAGAAACTTAATACTTAAAATTATGTGAATACTTGTTTCCGTTTGATGCACAGGATTGTCTGTACATATGCCTATCTACAATGTATCAGTGAACGGAAAGTACTAAGCTAAGTATTCATAATTTTCAATGATGTTTATTTTTCAGAATATATTTTCGAGTTCCACAATGCATACAAATGATCCAATGTCAAGAGAGACCGAGTATTCGCCAGTTGGTTGCTGCAGCCTGCTGTCTATGTATGCTGGTCATCCTGCTTGTATTTGTTATACAAGCAAGCCTCGCTGACTCAGAGGCGGATATGCAGAACACAAGTCTTCCTGTTCCAACAGATCACAAGCAGGCAGTCGATAGGACATTGTTCTCCTATGGCCCGGATGTGCATTATGGGATAGTGCTGGACTGCGGGAGTAGCGGCAGTCGTGCGTACGTGTATATCTGGCCGCCTCACTCGGGCAACCCGGAGGATCTCCTGAACATTCAACAGTTAAAGGATCAGGATAACGAGCCCGTCGTGAAGAAAGTTACTCCTGGTAGGTCTAGTTATACTCCTGGCTTGTACAGTATTTCGAGGGGTATATAGTTTGTGTATGTCCATCCGTTTGTCACCAGGCTTCGGTCGAGGGTACCACTGAGTTGCTCACTTGATCTAGTGTTGCACAACTGCCTGTTCTAATCTTGCCCAGATCAATGTGTCTCTGAACATCTGTTGGCAATGCTTGAACTCACAATCATGCTATTTGATTGTCTGAGTCTGATCTGTAGGATAGCTCAGGCTCAGCCAATCAAGCTGCTTGATTTCAAGCATGATGATATGCAAGTACAGTGAAATAAATAAATGTTGATTAAAGATTAGCGCAGGCAGTTGTCAACAGAAATGACCGATTATAACCCTTACAGCACTGAAATGAATCTTGTGGTCTGAAATTGAAATTTCCAGACGATCTTATATTTGGACATTTTAGTCGTATAAAGTTTAGTGAAATGGGCCCCAGATGTTTGATAGGCATCTGTATGTGATCTTGTTTATTTTCCATTTTTCTAACCAAAAACATAGTTAGAATCATTTCTGAGTGCTGTCAAATCATGCTTTCATTTAGAAAGAAGACAAAATATAATACAACAATAGACAACAATTTTTGTTTATCCACATTCTAAGGGTTAATCAAACATGGGCCTTCTTTGATTATATTATCGTTTAACAAATGGAATAATCGATTATCAGTAATCAAGATTTTACTTTCACGTAGTCAGCATAGCCTTTCTTAATAGTTTATTAATATGTAGCTGTGACTGGAGAAATCGGGCTTATGGCATATGTGGCCAGTCTAGCTCCTGATCTGTTAGCAAACCCCTGTACACTGCCTGATACCCTTGTTTCTCATGATATTGGTAAACTTGTTTAATAAATATCATATTAAATAATCACTGATGATCATCATTATATTCATGTAATTCTACACAACTCTATGTCTGAATATGTTACCTGAAAGCCAGAAGCGGTGATCATCTGTGACTGGAGAAATGCGGCTTATGGGTTTTGCAACCAGTGTAGAGCCAGATCAGACTGTGCATCCACACAGCTTATCAGGATCTGCACTGTTCGCCATTCCATCACTGAAACACATGTTATGCTTCTAAAATGCAATATACATGTAGATCGTTCTTAGGCTACAGGAGTCCGCTATTTGATCAGGAGCTACATTGGTCGCAAATCACATAAGCTCCATTTCTCCAGTCACAAGCACATATATTGAAACAACAGTGACTAAACATCCTCTATATATAATTCTACACATCTCTAGGTCTGGACACGTTTGCCTCGAAACCAGAAGCTGCGAGTGAGTATGTGAGGCCCCTACTGGAGTTTGCGGCGGCCCATATCCCCCCACAACACCACAAGGAGACCCTGCTGTACATCCTCGCCACCGCCGGCATGCGCATGCTCTCCAAACAGTGAGTTATCTCCCCATTCATCAGTCGGAAAAATGTCTCAGTCAGAGCTGCCCTTGAGGTGCTTATTGATGTATTTTGCACATATTTTAGCTGCTGAATACACATTGTTTCCAAAAAGTAAGAGTATAAAATATACAATTAAAAATACTTATTTCTTCGCATGTGCATGCTCTCTAATCAGTAAGTTATAGTTCTCTCCATCACCAGAAATTAAAGGGATCATTGGATTAAAGGTGATAACTCCATGATGTTAGCCCCCTTCTTTCACTGACCCCTTCAATTATAAGGTGGTGGCAACATTTGAAGAAATTGTTACTTCTTGACTTGACTGTCAGTTATGATTATGAGCTTCATTATCCCCTCACCGATAGGCAGGCGGGGTTATAGCGTTAGTCCATGTATGTGCGTACGTATGTACGTACGTTAGTAACACCTTTCATTTTTCAATAACTTATGAACCGCTTCACTGTGTCTAAGGATGGTGCTTTGTTTACATACGACCCACATCCAAGGTGACTAAGGACTTGTGTTCACCTTGTATTTTGATATTATTTGGCTACAATGTGTGTCTAGGGATGGTGCTTTCTTTTGCATACAACCACCATCCGACCGCTCAAGGTCAATGTTACTGAGGACTTATGTTCACCTTGTTTGTAAGGCAAATGTGTTTAAAGTTTGTTATGCCCCCGATCTCGGTAGAGCCTGAGGCATATTGTGTTTGAACTGTGTGTCCGTCGGTCCGTCTGTCCGGTTGTATGGCACATTAAGAAATTTGCCGGCGTTTCTAAATTCTGTCATAACTCCTATATTCCTTGAAGGATTACTTAAATATTTCAACACATCATACTTGTGGACAACTGACACACATCCATGCTGCCCTTAATATGACATTGACCTTTTGACCTTGACAATTTTTAATGTTTTCACACATTAATAAGTTCGCCGGAGCTTCTCATTTCTGTCATAACTTCTATGTCCCTTGATGGATTACTTTAATATTTCAATACATCATGCTTGTGGCTATATGCCACACATCAACACTGCAATTAATATGACATTGACCTTTTGACCTTCATAAATGTGCTTGTGAATACTTATCACTTTGGTTAATTAACTTTGCCACAGTTTCTCAAATTTGCCACCGGGGGCATTCATGTGCCGACAGGCCACATTTCTTGTTGTTTGTTTATTCAATAACTTGTTTTATTATCAAGGCTGCGAGCTCACTACAGAACTTATTATTTTGATACTGCATTTCTTTGAAGGTCGCAGGATCAGATTTTACAAGACTTACAGAGGGACATTCCAAAACAGTTTGAGTTTGTGATAGCGGACAATAACTTTGAGGTGATATCGGGAAAGCAGGAGGGGGTGTACGCATGGATCGCCGTGAACTACATCCTGCACAAGTTTGGACATGGAGAGGAAGGTGGGTTGGTACCTGGAGATATAGGCCGGTCTTATATGTCACTGTGACTGGAGAAATGGGCTTATGTGTTTTGTGACCAGTGAAGATCCAGATCAGCCTGTGCATCCGCACAGTCTGATCAGGATCTGCACTGTTTGCCTTTCCATTAATGAAACACCTGTCATGCTGCTAGCAAGCAATATAGATTGCTATCAGGCTACATGAGTGTGCTATTCGATCAGAACTACACTGGTCACAAATCCCATAAGCCCCATTTCTCCAGTTGCAGCCACATATGTAGGTTAATACATGTACCGAACTTGTAACGCCACAAGTAACTTCCGTTAAAGCTACTTCCTGAGCAACTTAACGTTTGAATTGGTGGAATTTGTCGGTGTAACATTACGTTGCTTCGTTTAATATGGGACTGTGTAGGTTTTTAACATCACGTTTCTGTTTCTGTTTTTATGATATTTTTTTTCAACAAAATATTGCAAATTTATTAGCTTCCATCTCTGTTTACTGGCATCAAATTATTCATGCTGGTCTTGTGTTGCTGCCCACAATTTGATATTGCAAGGAGGTGAACCAAATTGCCTCCGTTTAACTACATGTATATTGTTAGTGCATGTACAGTAACTTGATACTTGAACGGATCAACTTAACTTCTTATTGATCTAGCCCGTCTGCGCAGGACCAACTTTCCTCCCTCAAGTATGTTAATTTACTGTTACATATGTTGTTGTGACTGAAGAAATGGGGCTTAGTACATTTCGGACCAGTGTAGGCCCAGATCAGTCAGTGCAGATCCCGATCAGACTGCACGTATGATACGTGCAATCTGATCAGGATCTGCACTGTTTGTCATTCAGTCAGCAAAAATACCTGTCATACCCCTATCAAAAAAGTAGATATTCAGCAGACTATAGAAATGTTATGGCTAATGCACATATGAGACGTGAGAACATACATGTACAATTTTTATACGACCGTTTTTAAAAAACGGTACGTATTATGTTTTACCACACGGCGGGCGGGCAGGCGGGCGGCTGAAGAAAAAGCGCATAGTTCGTGTTCACAACTCCTCCGAAACCGTTCAGTCGATCGATCTGAAACTATACACACGTCTTCTACACATATTGAAGATGTGCACCTTGGTGTTTTTATGGCGAAAAAATATTTTTTAACAAAAATATCGCCTTTTTAACTTAACCATTTTTTCTTCATTTTTCTATACATTTCTATATACGGTACAGAGTTTGTGTGCACATCTCCTCAGAAACCTTTCAGTCGATCGATCTGAAACTATGCACACGTCTTCTACACATATTGAAGATGTGCACCTTGGTGTTTTTATGGCAAAAAAATATTTTTTAACAAAAATATCACCTTTTTAACTTAGCCATTTTTTCTACATTTTTCTATACAATTCTATATACGGTACAGAGTTTGTGTACACAACTCCTCCGAAACCGTTCAGTCGATCGTTCTGAAACTATACACACGTCTTCTACACATATTGAAGATGTGCACCTTGGTGTTTTTATGTCGAAAAAAGATCACCTTTTTAACTTAGCCATTTTTTCTACATTTTTCTATACAATTCTATATACGGTACAGAGTTTGTGTACACAACTCCTCCGAAACCGTTCAGTCGATCGTTCTGAAACTATACACACGTCTTCTACACATATTGAAGATGTGCACCTTGGTGTTTTTATGCCGAAAAAATATTTTTGTAACAAAAATATCGCCTTTTTAACTTAGCCATTTTTTCTTCATTTTTCTATACATTTCTATATACGGTACAGAGTTTGTGTACACAACTCCTCCGAAAATGTTCAGTCGATCGTTCTGAAACTATACACACGTCTTCTACACATATTGAAGATGTTCACCTTGTTGTTTTTATGCCGAAAAAATATTTTTTAACAAAAATATCACCTTTTTAACTTAGCCATTTTTTCTACATTATTGTATCCAATTCCCTATCATTTCTACTTTACACTCTACTTTTCTATCTCTGCCTAAATTAGTAACATGTTTAGCACAACGAGATGAAGAAATAATGCTATAGACTTTCAAATTCTCATTAATGTTTCTTGCCTTGGTGACAGCTTCACATTTCTGCATCTTCGCTGTCTGGCCCATATTCGACGGGCGTATTTTGTGACTTGCGGCACTCTTGTTCAAGAAATATATTTACAGAAAATGCGATATTTTCTGTAAATAACGTCAAAAGATGACAAAATGTTCATACCTAATCCGGAATACTATTCTGCCTTTGCTACGAAAAAGTTGTCATCTTTCGACGTCATTTACGGAAAATATCGTAAATTTTGTAAATATTTTTCATGAGATTATGATATCGCACGTGTTCTTAGATACAAAATAGCATGGCACGTCTCATATATGTGGCTTGTGAGTTTTGTGACTAGCGTAGATCCTGATCGGCCTGCACAGTCTGATCCGGATCTGCACTGTTCGCCATTCCATCAATGAAGCACCCATCATGCTTCTATTAAGCAATTTTATCATTCTCAGGCTACATGACTGTGCTGTTTGATCAGGAGTGACACTGGTCACAAATCCCATAAGCCCCATTTCTATTCTGATTCCCAGATCACCCAGGGATGGTGTGTGGCCTACGGGCCTAGAACACCTGACTTCCAATCCGTAGGTTGTGGGTTCAAACCTCGCCTTGGGCATCAAAAATACTTTCATAGTATTTCCATCCCACTGGTCTGTCGGATAAGACTTTAAACTGTGGTCTCGTCTCTATATGACCTTAGCTGTTGCTGGAATGTTAAACCCATTCACTTTCACATTCCCAGATCATCCCCTGGTGGCGGTAGACATCCCAGGGGAGGAAAACTCCCAGAAATCCCCACACGTGCGACGCCGAACTGTCGGCATGATAGACATGGGTGGAGGATCCATGCAGATCGCATTCGAAGTCACCACAAAAGTATGTGTTGTTAGCTTTAATTGTGATTTTATGCCTCGTATGCTATACCCTTTTCAACACTACAGGCCTGTATAGTGGTATTGGCAAACAGTGTAGATCCAGATGAGCCGGCTCGTGACGAGCCGTCTCATCAGGATCTGCACTGTTTGCAAGTAATTTTCATATGTTTGAGAACAAAAACACTCCCTTTTGATAAATGGACTAGTCTGAAAATCATTTTATGATGGTTGGATTGGTAGCAAAATTACCATATCAAAATCTGTTCCAGTTACTGGATAAGAAGGGCGCATATTGCTTTGTTTTTGTACTTGCATATAATATGTCTGTTGTTACAGGCCTCAACAAATTTTTCATTTTCCAATCGTGCAGATTGGATATCAACTCAAGCACTCGTATATGTTTTAATGTTTATTTTAATGCAGCATGGTCTCTTCAAATTACCAAATTACGAAAATTCACTCGCCAATACAAGCAGACGAGTGGATCTGTCGCGGCCTGGTTCATTTATAAACTATGTCAAAATGTTTGTAAGAGTTTCCTCATAATACCATAAATTCATTAAAGAACTACCTTTTCAACCCTAAATTTAATATCTGTTTTGATAGCTCCATGCTCATTTCAGATTTATCAGATTTTTATAAATCGGAAAAATACTTACAAAGCCTGCAAATCTACAGTGTTTGAAAGTATTTACTTTATGTTGTTACATGTGGACGTAGAATACAAGCTCGCCACCATGTACATGTACATGAATTTGACCTTTTTGTTCGCTCAAGGTCCCTGAAACACAAGCCAATTGTGCAACAAAATGTACTGGTTTCTTTTTGTTTATAGTGAAACATAAGGTCTACATGTAGTTGAAATACATGTGCATGTATATACAGTGATTGTAGAAACATAAGGTGTACATGTAGTTGAAATACGTGTGCATGTATATACAGTGATTGTAGAAACATAAGGTCTACATGTAGTTGAAATACATGTGCATGTATACAGTGATTGTAGAAACATAAGGTCTACATGTAGTTGAAATACATGTGCATGTATATACAGTGATTGTAGAAACATAGGTCTACATGTAGTTGAAATTACGTGTGATGTATATTACAGTGATTGTAGAAACATAAGGTTACATGTAGTTGAAAAATACATGATGCATGTATATACAGTGATTGTAGAAACATAAGGTCTACATGTAGTTGAAATACTGTACATGTATATACAGTGATTTTGTAGAAAACATAAGGTCCTACATGTAGTTGAAAATACATGTGCATGTATTACAGTGAATTGTAGAAACATTAAGGTCTACATGTAGTTGAAATACGTGTTGCATGTATATACAGTGATTGTTTAGAAACATAAGGTCTTACATGTAGTTGAATTTACGTGTGCATGTATTATACGTGATTGTAGAAAACATAAGGTTTATACATGTAGTTGAAATACGTGTGCATGTATACAGTGATGTGTAGAAACATAAGGTCTACATGTAGTTGAAATACGTGTGCATGTATATACAGTGATTGTAGAAACATAAGGTCTACATGTAGTTGAAATACGTGTGCATGTATATACAGTGATTGTAGAAACATAAGGTCCTACATGTAGTGAAATACGTGTGCTGTATATCAGTGATTGTAGAAACATAAGGTCTACATGTAGTTGAAATACGTGTGCATGTATATACAGTGATTGTAGAAACATAAGGTCTACATGTAGTTGAAATACGTGTGCATGTATATACAGTGATTGTAGAAACATAAGGTCTACATGTAGTTGAAATACGTGTGCATGTAGATACAGTGATTGTAGAAACATAAGGTCTACATGTAGTTGAAATACATGTGCATGTATATACAGTGATGTAGAACATAAGGCTTACTGTAGTTGAAATACATGTGCATGTATATACAGTGATTGTAGAAACATAAGGTCTACATGTAGTTGAAATACATGTGCATGTATATACAGTGATTGTAGAAACATAAGGTCTACATGTAGTTGAAATACATGTGCATGTATATACAGTGATTGTAGAAACATAAGGTCTACATGTAGTTGAAATACATGTGCATGTTATACAGTGATTTGTAGAAAAACATAAGGTCTACATGTAGTTGAAATACATGTGCATGTATATACAGTGATTGTAGAAACATAAGGTGTACATGTAGTTGAAATACATGTATATACAGTGATTGTAGAAACATAAGGTCTACATGTAGTTGAAATACGTGTGCATGTATATACAGTGATTGTAGAAACATAAGGTGTACATGTAGTTGAAATACGTGTGCATGTATATACAGTGATTGTAGAAACATAAGGTCTACATGTAGTTGAAATACATGTGCATGTATATACAGTGATTGTAGAAACATAAGGTCTACATGTAGTTGAAATACATGTGCATGTATATACAGTGATTGTAGAAACATAAGGTCTACATGTAGTTGAAATACATGTGCATGTATATACAGTGATTGTAGAAACTAAGGTGTACATGTAGTTGAAATACGTGTGCATGTATATCAGTGATTTGTAGAAACATAAGGTCTACATGTAGTTGAAAAATAACATGTGCATGTATATACAGTGATTGTAGAAAAACATAAAGGTCTACATGTAGTTGAAATACATGTGCTAGTATATCAGTGATTGTAGAAACATAAGGTCTACATGTAGTTGAAAAATAGTGTTGTTTTTTGCATGTATATACAGTGATTGTAGAAAAAACATAAGGTCTAAATGTAGTTGAAATACGTGTGCATGTATATACAGTGATTGTAGAAACATAAGGTCTACATGTAGTTGAAATACGTGTGCATGTATATACAGTGATTGTAGAAACATAAGGTCTACATGTAGTTGAAAATACTGTGTCATTGTATATACAGTGATTTGTAGAAACATAGTCTACATGTAGTTGAAATACGTGTGCATGTATATACAGTGATTGTTAGAAAACATAAGGTCTACATGTAGTTGAAAATACGTGGGCATGTATTACAGTGATTGTAGAAACATAAGGTCTTACATGTAGTTGAAATACGTGTGCATGTATATACAGTGATTGTAGAAAACATAAGGTCTACATGTAGTTGATACGAGTGCAATGTATATTCAGTGATTGTAGAAACATAAGGTCTACATGTAGTTGAAATACGTGTGCATGTATATACAGTGATTGTAGAAACATAAGGTCTACATGTAGTTGAAATACGTGTGCATGTATATACAGTGATTGTAGAAACATAAGGTCTACATGTAGTTGGAAATACTGTGTGCATGTATATACAGTGATTTGTAGAAACATAAGGTCCTCATGTAGTTGAAAATACATGTGCATGTATATACAGTGATTGTAGAAACATAAGGTCTACATGTAGTTGAAATACATGTGCATGTATATACAGTGATTGTAGAAACATAAGGTCTACATGTAGTTGAAATACATGTGCATGTATATACAGTGATTGTAGAAACATAAGGTCTACATGTAGTTGAAATACATGTGATGTAATATACAGTGATTGTAGAAACATAAGGTCTACATGTAGTTGAAATACATGTGCATGTATATACAGTGATTGTAGAAACATAAGGTCTACATGTAGTTGAAATACATGTGCATGTATATACAGTGATTGTAGAAACATAAGGTCTACATGTAGTTGAAATACATGTGCATGTATAAATAAAAGTGATTGTTAGAAAAACATAAGGTGTACATGTAGTTGAAATACATGTGCATGTATATACAGTGATTGTAGAAACATAAGGTGTACATGTAGTTGAAATACATGTGCATGTATATACAGTGATTGTAGAAACATAAGGTCTACATGTAGTTGAAATACATGTGCATGTATATACAGTGATTGTAGAAAATCATAAGGTTTCTACATGTAGTTGAAATACGTGTGCATGTATATACAGTGATTGTAGAAACATAAGGTCATGTTTGAAATACATGTGCATGTATATACAGTGATGTAGAAAATAAGGTCTACTTGTAGTTGAAATACATGTGATGATATTCAGTGATTGTAGAAAACATAAGGTTTGTACATGTAGTTGAAATACATGTGCATGTATATACGTGATTGTAGAAAACATAAGGTGTACATGTAGTTGAAAATACGTGTGCATGTATATACAGTGATTGTAGGGAAAACATAAGGTCTACATGTAGTTGAAAATTACGTGTGCATGTATTATACAGTGATTGTAGAAACATAAAGGTGTACATGTAGTTGAAATACGTGTGCATGTATATACAGTGATTGTAGAAACATAAGGTTGTACATGTAGTTGAAATACGTTGTGATGTATATTCAGTGATTGTTAGAAACATAAGGGTATAATGTAGTTGAAATACGTGTGCATGTATATACGTGATTGTAGAAACATATAAGGTGTACATGTAGTTGAAATAGTGTGCATGTATATACAGTGATTGTAGAAACATAAGGTCTACATGTAGTTGAAATTACATGTGCATGTATTACATTGATTGTAGAAAACTTTAAGGTCTACTTGTAGTTGTATCATTGCATGTACATATGTGATTGTTAGACTAGGTCTACATGTTTAGTTGAAAATAACATGTGATGTATATACAGTGATTGTAGAAACATAAGGTCTACATGTGTTTGAAATCATGTGCAGTATATAACAGTGATTGTAGAAACATATCTTACAGTAGTTTTGGAAATACTTGTGCAGGTTAAATAATACAGTGAGGTTGGAACAAAATTAAGGTATACTGTAGTTGAAATACTGTGCATGTATATAAAGTGATTGTAGAAACATAAGGTCTACATGTAGTTGAAATACATGTGCATGTATTTATCAGTGATTGTAGAAAACATAAGGTCTCCATGTAGTTGAAATATTAACATGTGCATGTATATACAGTGATTGTAGAAACATAATGGTCTACATGATTAAAGTTGAAATAAATGGTTGATGGTATTATTAAACAGTGAATTGTAGTAACTTAAAGGTGTAAACATGTAGTTGAAATTTAGTGTGCATGTATATACAGTGATGTAGAAACATAAGGTCTACATGTAGTTGAAATACATGTGCATGTATATACAGTGATTGTAGAAACATAAGGTCTACATGTAGTTGAAATACATGTGCATGTATATATCAGTGATTGTAGAAACATAAGGTCTAAACATGTAGTTGAAATTACATTGCATGTTTAATAAACAGGTAATGTAGAATTAACGGTTGTACATGAAGTTTTGCAATAACGTTTGCATGTATATACAGTGATTGTAGAAACATAAGGATTACATGTAGTTTTAAATACCTGTTGCATGTATATTAAACATTGATTGTAGAAAACATAAGGGACTACATGTAGATGAAATTACATGTGCATGTATATAAAGTGATTGTAGAAACTTAGAAACAGATAATATTATGGATGTTTATTCTTGTAATGTTGCAGTTTGATGACATTCCGAAGCACCAGATTGCTGAATTCAACCTCGGGTGTCATAACTCTGACATAGAACACACATACCGTGTGTACGTCACAACATTCCTAGGTACGACCAATTACCATATTACATGTATGCCTATAAATATGACAAAATGGCTACAGGGTGTCTGCTACAAATAGTAAGGTGACATGTATTACAATAGTGGCATTCATGTGTCTGATTTTAAATAAGCCGATAGTACACAGGCATGTAAAAAGACGAGATAAAGTCTTAAAGGTACATGCCCACTCAGTAGGCACAAAATGTTCTTCAAAGGAATTAAATAAGTGTATAATTGTGTCACTATTCCACCAGTTCTAAACATTATGAGTGCCCACTATACAGATATATTAATTTAGTAATATATATTTGACTAATAGTGACTTGCGGTGCTATCCGGCTATTTTCGTATGCAAATGAGTTATGATCTTTTTAGCTCACCTGAGCGAAGCTCATGTGAGCTATTGTTACCTCAAAGTGTCGGTCGTCGGTCGTCGTCGTCCGTGAACATTTTCAAACATCTTCTCCTCGGTAACCATTGGGCCTATAGTCACCAAACTTCATGGTCATGGTCCTTAGGTAGGGGGATTACAAAATTGTTAAAATGACGTCATTACGTAATCCAAGATGGCCGCCGTCTAAAAAATAGCACAAATTCTTCAAAAATCTTCTTCTCAAGAACCACCAACCGGATTTCGACAAAACTTTGTAGGAATGATCGATGTACAATGCTCTTTCAAAGTTGTTAAAATGGTGACCCCGGGGTCAAAAATGGGCGTGGCCCGTGGGGTCAAATTTTATTTTTGACCGAATATGGTCATGTCATATATCAAATTGAAGGTATCAATGAGGCAATCACTCTGGTGCATTTTTTGGCGAAACCGGATGGTTATGTCATCCAAGATGGCGGCCGAAAGGTCAAAAGGTCGTTCTTTTATTAAGAGATTTCAAAATTCTTCTTCACATGAACCGCTTGGCCCATGGTAGCCAAACTTAAACGTTATGGTCCATGGGTGAAGCCTTTTCAGATTTGTTCAGGTTTCAGGCCATCGCTAATCCAAGATGGCCGCCGTCTAAAAATAGCATAAATTCTTAAAAAATCTTCTTCTCATGAGCCGCTACCCGGATTTCGACGAAACTTGTTAGGAATGATCGATTTACAATGCTCTTTCAAAGTTGTGAAAATGGTGACCCCGGGTCAAAAATGGGTGGGGTCAAATTGGGGTCAAATTTGATTTTTTACCAAATATGCTCATGTCATATATCAAATTGAAGGTATCGATGAGGCGGTTGCTCTGGTGCAATATTTGTCGGAATCGGATGATTATAACATCCATGATGGCTGCCAAAAGGTCCATTTATTCAAGATTTTGAATGTCTTTTTCTCAGGAACCACATGGCCGATGCTGGCCAAACTTCATAGGAAGTTCAGATCCTTGGGTGAAGCATTTTGAGATTTGGTAAAAATAGCACAATTTTTTTTAAAACACAATGTCACATTCTCCTCTGGTGTTCATGGAGTCAGGTGAGCGAATTAGGGCCATCATGGCCCTCTTGTTTAATTATAATATATACTAATTAAATGTGTCACCTGAAAAAATAATATTTTCGACAGATTGAAAAGCATGATCTTTGCACATCAAAAAATAAATACAGAGAATAAATAGTAATATCCATTAACATTGTAAGGAAACACGGTTATTGCCCCTGATATCAGTGTGGAAATTTACGTCTGATATAAAATGTATAATAATGCCAATAAATACACGGGATAATGCTGAATGAAAGTTTATTTTGTCAGAAAATATCTCGGATGATTTCTCTGATATAAAGAACATTTCGTGCCTACTGAGTGGGCATGTACCTTTAAAGTAATACTAAATGGCAACTAAAATGAATAAGTCCCAATTAGGAGATATGACAGATGCATGTATGTAGTTTAATACTCCAACATGACATGAAAAATTATGCATATCTCGCCTCACCCCAACAGGTTTTGGAGCAAATGAAGCGAGGTCCAGGTATGAACAAATGCTGATTTCCAAGTTACGGAAGAAGTCTTTGCGAGAGAAACGAGCAGCGATATCACAGAACAAAACAGCAGAAATTCCTATGAAGAAGAAAAGGTATGGTCTACATAGGAACGTCATTACCGTGGTGACCAGAGGATAAGAAGGAATGCATATCTTAGCAATCAATCAATCTTAAGCCTTAGAACGCAGGGGAAACAAAGAGTGTCTGTCCAATGGAAATGATTCTAAAGTGCTGTCAAACCATGTTTTTGATATAAAACTGGGAAAATAGAACATAAACCAGACGACAAAGTTTAATTCAGCAGTGAAAGGGTTTAGCATCTCAGCAATAACAGCTACGGTCATTTAGGGACAGGACCTCGGTGTCCAGTCTCATCCGAAAGACCAGTGGGATGTAACTATTATAAAGGTATTTTGGATGCGAGGTTTGAACCCACAACCTCTGGTGTCAAAGTTCACTTCTCTAACCCCTCAGACTCAACCCATCTCTCTTACTGGTGAATCTTGCTGGGGTTCACACCTGGGGCCAAGTGGTCTGGTGTTACTGTAGTAAGGGTTCTTGGAACTCACCGGATTCCAGTGTAATTTGTGTACATGAGCATTGCACATTTTGTATGCTTGGAACATGGCTCCAGATAAGTTGCGTATTTGCGTAAATACCGAATTAAAATTGCCAAAAACCCAATTGAGATCAGAAGTAGCGAGTATCAAAAAGCAATAACAAATTTGTGGTACCTTTATCATGCTACAGAAAATAATAAAGAGACCACAAATATAGCATATTTTTTTTCCATGAAAACACATCTTGGTATTTCATTAGAATTCTCTCCAAGGAGACGATTCTAATGAAATGCCAAGACACATTTTCATTTCGAAGCAAACTTTTCAATAATTACTGTCTGTTGATGTGTAAACAGTAGTGTGATTTTATTTTACCCAATTAAAATATTGAAATACCCAATTGCTTCAGATATGATGGAGTGAAAATACTCAATTACTAATTCCTTATCTGGAGCCCTGTTGGAAGATAATATCAGTAATCCCACCAAAAGTAGGCAAACTGAGATACATGTAGTGTTACCCCATGCCTATGTTAGCATGCTGCCCAAAAACATTTACAATTTTATGTCTTACATTTTTTTCAATTTGATCAGACAGCAACAGGCATTATCTTTATTCCAGCAGAATGATGTCATTTTCAAGAAATATTAAAATATTGTTTCGTGTGATGAATGTGCCCTTTTTATCTAGCCTTATCTTGCCCCTTTTTAATCCTGGGGGGGTAACACTACTGAGATTGTCGAAGTGTTCAACTTAGACGGATTATCCTTCACCGTTACATAGAGGATCTTAAATGAGAGATGATTTAAATGATATTTATTAAACACGTTATCAATATCATAAGAAATTTATCAATTTCATAAGAAACGAGGCTATGCCTTGTTTCTTTAATATGAAATCAGTGAACGAACTTAATAAATATTGTATACAATTGACACAAAGGTTAGATTCTGTTTATTGCATCAGCAGAGCATAATACATTGAAGCTGTGCTGATCACTAACATGTTTCCTATAGCGGTCACATTTGCATAGTTATTGCACTACTGTCTGTTTCACAAAAGCTGCCCAAATTTTACGGCCATATAAACAATTCCAAAGCGATATTTTTTTATGTAGTGAAATTATATTGATTTTATGGCGGAAAAACAATTTCCCCATGTTAAATCAAATTCCCAAAACTTTCAATTTTTGAGTTCGCCCACAGCTCTTCAACCTCCTCTTTCCCCATGTTAAATTCCCAGAGACAAATAAATTTTTCGTAATAAAATCAATATTTGACCAAATTTCACGAAACTCATTCTTAAATTTTCATAAAATTTAATATTATCTAAAGAAATATTGTTTTGCATTGTTTATATGGCCATAAAATTTGTGCAGGTTTCGTGAAACAGACAGTAGTGCATTATGTTCTTTCGCAATGCAATAACACAGTGTTTAATAACCCATTTCTGTAAAAACCCATTTGCAGGGTGGAGAATATATCGGCAATACACGCGACAGTGAGGCGAAACGTCAATGTTGTACCACTGGCGACCATCGTCCTACCACCCAAACCCACAAAAAGCGAAATCACGACTGTCATCCATGACCCGTGCCTGCCTCAGGGTCTGCTTCTTAGCCCTCGCTCAACTAGAAAACGTGACTATAAATTCAAAGGCACCGGAGACTTCCGTGAGTGTCAGTTGGCGCTGGTTCCCTTGCTGAACTTGTCGGTTCCCTGCACAGACCCGCCATGTTCACTGAACGGAGTCCACCAGCCGTCCATCAGCTTTCGAAACTCAGAGTTTTTTGGGTTCTCCGAGTTTTTCTATACAATGGAGGATGTGTACAGGATTGGGGGACGGTATGAACATGATACTTTTGAGGCACAGGCCAAGGTGAGCTACAATTATAACTACAGTGAAATCGCGATGGCTCGAAAGCCCACGGGCATGCACATTTTTTTCGAGTGATCGCATCTTTCGAGCCATCGCATCTTGCGATTTTAGTATATTTGTCAACTACTGTACCCGTCGGATTTAGGAAATAACGAAGCATAATAGAGTGTATCCATGTTTTAGATGATAATAGCTAGTATTTATTCGCAGATTAAAGTTATCATGTAAAATTAAATAAACTGTATTTCAATTACTATCAAAGGAGGAAAGCTCCAGTATTTACTATAAATAGCGGCACACATAATTAATGTCGCAGGTGGTTGTGACGTCACTCGAAACAGTGGTGTATGAGCCCAGCTCAAACGATGTTTTACGGCCCTCATAAAATGTCGGGAATCGGTTATGAATCGTAAAATGTTGTAACGAAAAGGTCAACTTCTTTTGTGAGCAGTGTAAACGCTGATCAACTTGCAGACCCATGCAACTTGATATGTGTTTACTATTTCACTACACAGTATATTATGCATCATGAACAGCTGTCTAGGACGAACATTTCAAGTCGTGAACTGAATGTGCAGGCTGATTTAATGCTACACTGATCAGCAATTCAGTATAGCAAATACTTTTTGTCACGACCAGTCACCTATGCCTAACTAGGAAGTGCGGTATTTTCGTTGCAACTCCCGGGTAGCCACTGGAACAACACGTGGACCACTGGAACAAGCAGAGTTCCAACTCTAGTGAAAGAATTTTGACCTTTGAACCTTATTTGAGTAACTTTAATTGAACCCATGTCGAGTGGTGGGTTATTAGAGTTCCAACTCGACTTGAACCCGAGCAACGACTTTGGTTGTTCCTGTGCTACTCGGGTTACTCGAGTATAACCCGGGAGTTACCACGAAAAACGACCAATGACTTATAATTAACTCTATTAAATGCTCTGAGTGCCGAAGCCCAGAATATTTAATAAATCGCCGTATGTCGTTGATCACAATCAACAATGTTAAGGATCAAATTGCACCACTAGGCAATTAACTGCACTTGAAAAGAAATCACATTTCATAGACAGGTAGAGCGCGGCTCGACCTTTGATCGTAATAAGTCAGACTCGGAGGTGTGAAAATTATCCGAACATAAACTTTGACATGATTTTCAAGTCATCGTATAGCAAAATAGCGAGAAATGTGTCCGCGGGACTTGAAAAATGTTTTGAGGGATCGCATTTTTCGAGGAGTTGCATTTTGAGCCATCGGATATAAAATACATTAAACATATAGGGAACATTATCGGGACCGCGAGCCCGACATTACGAGCCATCGCATTTTGAGCCATTGCGATTTCACTGTACATAATAGATATGCAACCTCTTATGACAAGGATGTTTATTCAGTTTTTGTCCAGTGAAATCCGAGATCAAATAGTACTCTCCTTCTGCCTGATAAGGATCTAAATAGTTTACAGTTATTTCTTGGTCATTTGGGGAACTGTCTAAACATATTGCCCCTCGGTGATGTGGACGACCCAGTGCACTATTCCCCTCAGCCTTCAGCCTCTGGGAAATACATGTAGTGCCTCGGGTCGTCAACAGCATCTCATTCAGGGAACAGTCAAAACTATTGCCCCAAGGTGCTGTTGACGACCCGAGGCACTATTGCCTGGAGGCCGAAGGCAATAGTGCATTGGGTCGTCCACATCACTGAGGGGCAATATGTTTTGACTGTTCCCTGAATGACCATAAAATAGCTGTTTTATTAGTCAACCTGTAAACAGTGTATGCGACACAATGAACATAAATTTGGCGCGGGGCGCCTCAACTGACGATCTACATTGATTTGTATGATGTACTCTTCGACAAAAATTATTGTAAAATAGTTTTGACTATTGACCGGGCACGCAGAATTATTGCCCAGGCAAGTCAAAACCCAGGGAATTAGTCAAGACTATGGAATATAAAGTTATATAGAGTTTGGTAATAATTAGAATTTTTATGAATGTTTATCCAACTCAATAGTTTCACTGGTAGTAAACTTTCATTCGTTTGATGTTCTGTGATACAATCTTTATCATTACTTTAATGCTCTCTTGTTAGGATCTGCACTGTCAATTATTGTATATATCTTTTTAAATTACACTTCGATTGATTTTGTATATAACCTCAAAAGTAGCATGTGATTCAAGTTACTTAGGGTTGAAGGTGTTCATACCATTTACATCTAAACAATTAGTCCTGTAGTTATTACTACCCCATATATTCGGACACAATTTGCTTTGGGAAACGTTTCCCAAAGCAAATTGTATCCAAATACAGTGTTATTGTGATTAAACCAGTACTGTCCTACTAACCCTGAACATTGGCACAATCTCTGTTATGTGGAAACCATATATTTTTATGTGTTTTCCAAAATTAATGGTGTCCGAATATTTCGGGTTATTACGGTAAATATATTATTGTGGGTTGTTTATTGTGTACATTACTGATATTTGTCTTTGTACATGCAGGGCTCCAGATAAGGAATTAGTAATTGAGTATTGTCACTAAATCATTTCTGAAGCAATTGGGTATTTCAAAATTTTAATTGAGTAAAATAAAATCACACTACTGTTTACGCATCAACAGACAGCAATTATTGAAAAGTTTGCTTCGAAATGAAAACATGTCTTGGCATTTCATTAGAATTGTCTCCTTGGAGACAATTCTAATGAAATACCAAGATGTGTTTTGATGGAAAATAATAAAAATGTGCTATATTTGTGGTCTGTTTATTGCTTTTTGATACTCGCCTACTTATGATTCCAATTGGGTTTTTGGTAATTTCAATTGGGTATTTAAGCAAATACGCAGCTTATCTGGAGCTCTGTACATGTATCAATACAGGTATCATATTGACAGGTCGTTAAACACCATTAAATAAATACAGCGGAACCTTTATAAACCGGACACCCCGGGAGGTCCCCAGTGAAACCTCTCTAAACCGGACACCCCGGGAGGTCCCCAGTGAAACCTCTCTAAACCGGACACCCTGGGAGGTCCCCAGGGTGTCCGGTTTAGAGGGGTTCAACTGTTATAAGCACTTGATGACTAATTTTTGTCATATTCAGTTATGAACAGACAGGACAATGAAATGAATTACATTGAAACCCATCTAAATTAAGCATAATGGGGTCCCCAGCGTGTCCGGTTTAGAGAGGTTTAGAGGGGTTCTACTGTAAATTGTTTCTGTTATTCAGGAGTTTTGCGGGAACAAGTGGTCAATACTGAAAGGCTGGTATGACAAGAAGCTCTATCCCAAGGCTGGCTCCGAGAGATTCAGGTACTATACCAAACATTTACTGGATGATAGTTGCCTTCACCTTGGGCCGTTTCACTAAACTTTGTACGACTAAAATGAGACACGCCATGTGATTTTTGTACCTTCGAACATCTGCGTAATTTCATGAAATACGTTTACAATATTTTCCATAAATGGCGTCAAATGTTACAAAATGTTCAGAGTACTTGCGGAATTATATTTAGTTTAGTGCCATGAATGGGAAAAATATCCAACTTGGCACAGATACGAGATGGGCGAGGCAAGCCTTAGAAACAAGCCTTACACATCTCGTTACCGTGTCGAGCTTGATATTTTCTCTATTCACAACACTAACCTACTATTCTCTATTTATTTCCCCCAGGATGGAGTGTTTCAAGTCGGCCTGGATAACGATGATCCTCCATAAAGGTCTGCGGTTTCCCGAGAGTTATACAAACTTCCACTCGGTGCAGTTTATCCGGGGTCGCGACGTCCAGTGGACTCTTGGGGCACTCATACACCGCACACGTTACCTGCCACTCAGGTGAGCCCTCATACACCACAATGTTACCTGCCACTCAGGTGAGCCCTCATACACCACAATGTTACCTGCCACTCAGGTGAGCCCTCATACACCACAATGTTACCTGCCACTCAGGTGAGCCCTCATACACCACAATGTTACCTGCCACTCAGGTGAGCCCTCATACACCACAATGTTACCTGCCACTCAGGTGAGCCCTCATACACCGCACCCGCTACCTGCCCCTTATGTGAGCCCTCATACACCACACCCGCTACCTGCACCTTAGGTGAGCCCCCATACACCACACCCGCTACCTGCCCTTTATGTGAGCCCTCATACACCGCACCCGCTACCTGCCACTCAGGTGAGCCCTCATACACCGCACCCGCTACCTGCCACTCAGGTGAGGCCTCATACACCGCACCCGCTACCTGCCACTCAGATAAGCCCCCATACACCGCACCCGCTACCTGCCACTCAGGTGAGCCCTCATACACCGCACCCGCTACCTGCCACTCAGGTAAGCCCCCATACACCGCACCCGCTACCTGCACCTTAGGTGAGCCCCCATACACCACACCCGTTACCTGCCACTCAGGTGAGCCCTCATACACCGCACACGTTACCTGCCACTCAGGTGAGCCCTCATACACCGCACACGTTACCTGCCACTCAGGTGAGCCCTCATACACCGCACACGTTACCTGCCACTCAGGTGAGCCCTCATACACCGCACCCGCTACCTGCCACTCAGGTGAGCCCTCATATACCGCACCCGCTACCTGCCAGGTGAGCCCTCATACACCGCACCTCTACCTGCCACTCAGGTGAGCCCTCATACACCGCACCCGCTACCTGCCACTCAGGTGAGGCCTCATACACCACCCGCACCCTCTACCTGCCACTCAGGTAAGCCCCCATACACCGCACCCGCTACCTGCCACTCAGGTGAGCCCTCATACACCGCACCCGCTACCTGCCACTCAGGTGAGGCCTCATACACCGCACCCGCTACCTGCCACTCAGGTAAGCCCCCATACACCGCACCCGCTACCTGCCACTCAGGTGAGCCCTCATACACCGCACCCGCTACCTGCCACTCAGGTAAGCCCCATACACCGCACCCGCTACCTGCACCTTAGGTGAGCCCCCATACACCACACCTGTTACCTGCCACTCAGGTGAGCCCTCATACACCGCACCCCGTTACCTGCCACTCAGGTGAGCCCTCATACACCGCCACAGTCCCCGTACCGTGCCACTCAGTGAGCCCTCTACACCGCACCCTACCTGCCACAGTGAGGCCTCAGCCTACACGATAACCCCTGCACGTTAACCTGCCACTCAGGTGAGCCCATCATACACCGCACCCCTCTACCTGCCACTCAGGTGAGCCCTCATACACCCGCACCCCTACCTGCCACTCCAGGTAGGCCCCCATGCCCACACCCTCACCCTGCTACCTGCCACTCAGGGAAGCCCCCTACACCGCACCCCGCTACCTGCCACTCAGGTGAGTGCCACCCATACCCACCCGCTTCCACCCGCTACCCTCCACCAGGATAAGCCCCACATACACCGCACCCGCTACCTGCCACACAGGTGAGCCCTCATACACCGCACCCGCTACCTGCCACTCAGGAAACCCCCATAACACCCGCACCCACTTACCTGCAACCTTAGGGTGATCATACCCTGACACCCACCAGATACCCGGTGCCACTCAGGTGAGCCCTCATACACCGCACCGTTTACCTCCACTCAGGTGAGCCCTCATACACCGCACACGTACCTGCCATCCAGGTGAGCCCTCATACGCACCCGCTACCTGCCACTCAGGTGAGCCCTCATATCCCGCACCCGCTACCTGCCACTCAGGTGAGCCCTCATACACCGCACCCGCTACCTGCCACTCAGGTGCCTCATACAACCACACCCGCTACCTGCCACTCAGATAAGCCCCCCATACACCGCATCGCTACCTGCCATCAGGTGAGCCCTCATACACCCACCGTACCTGCCACTCAGGTAAGCGCCCATACACCGCACCCGCTACCTGCACCTTAGGTGAACCCCAATACACCACACCCGTTACCTGCCACTCAGGTGAGCCCTCATACACCGCACACGTTACCTGCCACTCAGGTGAGCCCTCATACACCGCACCCGTTACCTGCCACTCAGGTGAGCCCTCGTACACCGCACCCGCTACCTGCCCCTTATGTGAGCCCTCATACACCACACCCGCTACCTGCCCCTTATGTGAGCCCTGATACACCGCACCCGCTACCTGCCCCTTATGTGAGCCCTCATACACCGCACCCGCTACCTGCCCCTTACGTGAGCCCTCATACACCGCACCCGCTACCTGCCCCTTAGGTGAGCCCCCATACACCGCACCCGCTACCTGCCCCTTATGTGAGCCCTCATACACCGCACCTGCAACCTGCCCCTTATGTGAGCCCTCATACACCTCACCCGCTACCTGCCCCTTATGTGAGCACTCAAACACCGCACCCCCGCTACCTGCCCCTTAGGTAGTTGCCCCCACACGGCACCCACTACCTGCCCCTTATGTGAGCCCCCATACACCGCACACATTACCTGCCCCTTATGTGAGCCCCCATACACCGCACCCGCTACCTGCCCCTTAGGTGAGCCCCCATACACCTCACCCGCTACTTGCTCCTTAGGTGAGCCCCCATACACCGCACACATTACCTGCCCCTTATTGTGAGCCCCCGTACACCGCACCCACTACCTGCCCCCCCCGGTAGGGTGAGCCCCCATACACCGCACCCATTACCTGCCACTCAGGTGAGCCCTCATACACTGCACCCATTACCTGCCACTCAGGTAAGCCCTCATACACCGCACACGTTACCTGCCACTAAGGTGAGCCCTCATACACCGCACCCGTTACCTGCCACTCAGGTAAGCCATCATACACCGCACCCGCTACCTGCCCCTTATGTGAGGCCTCATACACCGCACCCGCTACCTGCCCCTCAGGTCAGCCCTCATACATCGCACCCGCTACCTGCCCCTTATGTGAGCCCTCATACACCACACCCGCTACCTGCCCCTCAGGTGAGCCCTCATACACCGCACATGTTACCTGCCCCTCAGGTAAGCCATAATACACCTCACACGTTACCTGCCCCTTAGGTAAGCCCCCATACACCGCACCCGCTACCTGCCCCTTAGGTAAGCCCCCATACACTGCACCTGTTACCTGCCCCTTAGGTAAGCCCCCATACACCGCACCCGCTACCTGCCATTCAGGTAAGCCCTCATACACCGCACCCGTTACCTGCCCCTCAGGTAAGCCATAATACACCTCACCCGTTACCTGCCCCTTAGGTAAGCCCCCATACACTGCACCCGTTACCTGCCCCTTAGGTAAGCCCTCATACACCGCACCCGTTACCTGCCCCTTAGGTAAGCCCCCATACACTGCACCCGTTACCTGCCCCTTAGGTAAGCCCCCATACACCGCACCCATTACCTGCCCCTTAGCTAAGCCCCCATACACCGCACCCTCTACCTGCCACTCAGGTGAGCCCTCATACACTGCATCCGTTACCTGCCACTCAGGTAAGCCCTCATACACCGCACCCATTACCTGCCCCTTAGCTAAGCCCCCATACACCGCACCCTCTACCTGCCACTCAGGTGAGCCCTCATACACTGCACCCGTTACCTGCCTCTCAAGTGAGCCCTCATACACCGCACCCGTTACCTGCCCCTTAGGTAAGCCCCCATACACCGCACCCGCTACCTGCCCCTTAGGTGAGCCCCCATACACCGCACCCGCTACCTGCCCTTTAGGTGAGCCCCCATCCACCGCAGCCGCTACCTGCCCCTTATGTGAGCCCCCATACACCGCACCCTCTACCTGCCACTCAGGTGAGCCCTCATACACTGCACCCGTTACCTGCCTCTCAAGTAAGCCATCATACACCGCACACATTACCTGCCACTTATGTGAGCCCCCATACACCGCACCCGCTACCTGCCCCAGCCCCCCATCACCGCAGCCACCGCCCCTTAGGTGAGCCCCTATACACCGCACCCGCTACCTGCCCCTTAGGTGAACCCCCATACACCGCACACCGTACCCGCTACCTGCCCCTTAGGTGAGCCCCCAGACACTGCACCCGCTACCTGCCCATTAGATGAGCCCCCCATACAGCGCACCCGCTACCTGCCCTTTAGGTGAGCCCCCATAGACCGCAGCCGCTACCTGCCCCTTAGATGAGCCCCCATAGACCGCACCCGCTACCTGCCCCTTAGGTGAGCCCCCATACACCGCACCCGTTACCTGCCCCTTAGGTAAGCCCCCATACACTGCACCCGCTACCTGCCCTTTAGGTGAGCCCCCATCCACCGCAGCCGCTACCTGCCCCTTAGGTGAGCCCCCATACACCGCACCCGCTACCTGCCCCTTAGGTGAGCCCCCATACACCGCACCCGCTACCTGCCCCTTAGGTGAACCCCCATACACCGCACACCGTACCCGCTACCTACCCCTTAGGTGAACCCCTGCACACCGCACCCGCTACCTGCCCCTTAGGTGAGCCCCCATACACCGCACTCGCTACCTGCCCCTTAGGTGAGTCCCCATTCACCTCACCTGATACCTCCCCTTAGGTGAGCCCTTTGACATTGCACCCGCTACCTGTCACTCAGGTGGTCCCCATAATACCTGCCCCTCAGCTGAGCCAAACACTCTATATGATAATCAGGGTGTTAGCGGAGAGGTGTGTAGAACAAGTTACATACATGAACCTTGTAAAATACATGAACCTTGTAAAATATTGCTGCAATTGTACATGGGAGAGTTTATTTGCATTGATTATGGTATCTGCATGATGTTAATGTCAACAATGAGACAACTAAACTATATATTTGTGTTGCCTTCACATTTGAATGAAAACAATAGCTTCTGTCGTATAACCACAATATCGATATAATGGATCGTCACAACATATACTTTCATTGAGTAATAAAAAAATATAAACAAAATAGTTAAAAAAAAAGGCCATCCCCTTTCCCCACTCACAGCGAACAGTGCAGATCCTAATGGGACTGTGCATTTACACAGGCTGATCTGGATCTACACTGGTCGCAAAACCCATATGCCCCATTTCTCCAGTCACAGCCGACCTTTGTTGACCTTTGTTTCCAGGGAGATTGAGATGATGAAGATGTCGCAGTACAAACCCTCGTGGCTCGCCACCTCTCATGGCTTCTACAACGAATATCTGATCGTCGTTTGTTTCATCGTCGTCGTCATGGCGATACTTCTCTACGTGAAGCGACTCCGTCTATGCTCCAAGGCGAAGGCAGACCTGAGTCGCGTGCCTTCCATGTCGTACTTCATGACGGATGCGGAATTAGCGGAGCCAGGAATAAGATATATGAAAAATTATACATATCCCGATAGATGATAGCGGCTTAGCTGATATTTATTTCTGACTCATCATGAGAAAAAGAGGCTGATTGAGTTTATAACCAGTGTAGCTCATGATCACGCAATACAGTTAGCCTGATAAAGTCTAAATTTTCATTAGAGGCTCAGGAATTTTTTTATTCAAGAATTGAGAACTGTGTAGTCCCTGATCAGCCTGAATGTGCAAGCTGATCAGGGTCTACACTGGTCGCAAGCTCAATGAGCCTTTTTTTCTGTTGTGGTGAGTCACAAAGACATTTCAATCAACATATCATACTCATCTAGACTTACTGTACATTATAAATGGCCTTGATGTATGTTTATGGTTTCCCCACTTCCAAGGTGCATGATCACGTGGTTATAACAACAACAACAGTGGCTGAAAGTGTTGAAATCTTGCCCACTACAAAGTAAGTATTATTTGATATTTTCCTTAATATGAAACGGATTTTGATGAAATATGGCACAGCAAACGCGTCTTCATGAGCTGCAGTTGGTCATCCAGAGAGTTTGGCACAGACTTGTGCGGTTTTTGCGAAGAATCGATATCCGTGTCTACTGACACGGAAATCGATTCTTCGCAAAAACAACATAAGTTTGGGCCAAAGTACAGAGACCACCAAATGCAGCTTAACAAGATGCGTTTGATGCACCATATTTCATCAAAATCAGTTCCGTAATAAGAACAATATAAAAGAATACATTCTTTGAATCGGATGAATTCTGGAAGTTTCAGTACTTGTTGTTGTTGTTGTTGTTAATACCACGTGATCATACACATTGACTCCCCAGTATTCAATATGTGGGCCAGTGTTTGATGGTTTCTACTGTATTGCCTTATGACATTTTTTCAGTTTTGATTAAGAACACTAGTATCTGTGATGTTTTTTGGATATGGCCGACATTTTAGCGGGTTCATCCTTACTGGAATCCCGACCAGAGACCTGTAGCCTATTTCACCAACATTGCAAAGTATACTTATCTAGCAAAGTATACTTTGAGGGAGAAATAATTTATATTTTCCAAAATGCATTATGTCATATAGAACTAACGACTGCATATATTCGATGATTAAAAGTATGCAGAATTATTATACTGAATGTATTACATTATCACAGCCAACATGGCTGTGATAATGTAATACATTCAGTATAATAAAAATTAATAAATTTATCCTTAAATTGAAAATTTCTCCCTCAAAGTATACTTTGCTAGATAAGTACATTGTATACGGTACTTTGCAATGTTGGTGAAATAGGCTACTGGTTTGACCCTCGTGTATGTTGTTGGCATTCTATTATGTGACAGTTGAATCTGGTTATACCCCTTATGTGAGTATTTTGATTATTCGTAATCTTAATACTTTAGGGGAAGGGGCCAAGTGGCTTTGGTGTGGTATGGACCTGGCACCAGGTCAGGTTGTTCTACTTTCAGGGCTGAATATATTATTTTTTTATGTAAATATTCCGATATGATGTTGGGATTTTCCCCCCAATGCAGCAGGTTAAACACAAACGTTTGTAAATGGCATCAAAAAGCAATTACAGAGCACATGCATATAAATTACATTCTGCATGAGCTGTAAAAGTTTTCGCTACTATTACTGTTTTTCAGAATCCATATCGGTCATGCAATAAGGCAGACAGTTTTATGGGTTGTGCCATAATAATGGTTATTGTCACACAGATATGTAGGCAATTAACACATCAACCAATTAATCAATTATCTAAAGAAACAGATATAGACATGTTAACACATCAGTCAATCAACCGATCAACCTTTCAATCAACCAATCGGTCAATTAAATTACACTACAGTGTGCTGTCTTCACGTGTGTGCAGTGTTACTTGTATTTCATGTTTGATTTGTTCAGTATTTGATATGGTGACTGTTTTTACACCCAATTCTCGAAGAGCGTTTAGACCGTCCGTCCGTCTGTCCTTGGCATTTGTGTCATAAAGTTTGTCACAACTACAATAAGACTTGAATGATCTATTAACTCTTTGCATGCTGGGAAATTCATTATATTTTCTTTTATTCCTCCTTATAAATGTCATGAATATGTCTTGAAATTTCATTAGAATTGTGTCCGGAGGAGGACACAATTCTAATGAAATTTCAAGACATATTTACAGAGAGAAATAAAACATATACACCTAATTCATTTGGCAGATATTTTCGCCGCTAGCATGCAAAGAGTTAAATAATACCAAGCCTGTGGGAAGCTACCCCTATCAAAATACAATTAACCCTTAGACGGCTGTCCACAACAATTGCCGTCTGCTGTTGCTTTTATATCTTGCCTTATTTCTCAATAAAAAAACATGGTTTGACAGCACTTCAGAATCATTTCCAATGGAAATGATTCTAAAGTGCTGTCAAAGCATATTGTAAATTATTCGAAAGTGCTGTCAAAGCATGTTTTTGATGAGAAAAGTGGAAAATATTAAATTAACAGGAGACGACAAAAAAATAAGATAGCGGTGTAAGGGATAAAGGCACATTTTGTGCCGGGTGACTGATTTGTGAATGTTTCGAAAGGCGGCTATCTACTTCCCTTTGTTACCCATTGGCCAAAATATGTTGTTACTTCATACATACTTGCAAACTTTGTCAGTGGACCAGGGATGTGCGTATACTTTATATGATCAGTTATTAAGTTACCAATTTTGTGGTAAATTATTGCTATGTTTTATGTGCTTGCTGTAAATGATGCAGAAACCTTGTCAGTTGGTCAACAATACCCCAACCCAGGGGCGGATCCAGCATTTGGGGAACTGGGGTGTTGTCTAGTTGTGAAGTTAACTCTTGCAATCTACTCCCGTACTGTCCGTAGCTAGCTACGGACGGTACAGGAGTAATTGCAAGAGTTACCGTTCGCAACTAGGGGGTTGTGACCTATTTTTAAGCTCTTCGAAATGCACCTGTGTGTTGCTGCATTAAATTCAGACTCCAACTGATTGTAAACTGTGATCTATGTAAACTCCGTGGCTGAACGTGTGGGTTACAACCGCGGAACCCCCCTCTAGATCCGCCCCTGCAACCACTATCTCACTGTGTTATATGTATATGTGATGTGTCGTGAGAAATGGCAGTTTAGTAACTTTGCGACGAGCCTCATGTAACCAAAACAAATTGGGGTACCTATAGTCGTCACCCTGTCAGACTGTCGGTCTGAGATTTGCGTTAAAATTATCAGCTACTTGCTATCTCTGTTACCTTACGTCGGATTGGCTTGAAACTTCAGATACCAGTACTTACGTTTCATCATCCTCATTTTCATTATATTGCCCACGCACGTGGCCCTTGTGCTCAAGGTGAAATTACTTACCGGTAGAAATTTCTGGGTGGGACTATGCGATGGGTAATTTAATGATCGGGGTTCATCCTTACTGGGTACTGCCCCGTGCAGGCACCGGGGCGGGATCAACTGATCCTGAGAATAGTGCTGCAGTAGCCATTGCTTGTCGTAAAAGGCGACTAAACTGGCTTAACGATTGGGTTCATACTTTCCGGAACCCACTATACCGGATTTGGCCCTCGTGTACATTTTTGGCTTTCTTGTATGTGAGAGTTGAGTCAGGCTATGCCCCATATATAAAAGTAAGATTAGCGCTAATCCTATTACTTTTAGGGGATGGGATAAATGATGCTGGTGTGGCGAGGGCCTGGCACCAGATCAGGTTGTTCTAATTTCAGGACTGAATATATATTTTGATTGTAAATATTGAGTTCTGAAGTTGGGATTTACCCCCCTCGGACAGGTGGATACGGGACACGACCCCGTTGACCCGTCTGCGTGTAGACTCCCTGAGGCTTGTACCTCTATGTCAGAAAAGCGGACGTTAAACCCTATTCACTCACTCACTCATCCTTACTGGAATTCCGACTGGAGACCTGGTTTGGCCCTCACATACGTCTTTGGCATTTTGTATGTGACAGTTGAATCTGGTTATACCCCTTATGCGAGTATTATGATTACTCGTAATCCTATTTTAAGGGAAGGGGCCAAGTGACTTGTGTGGTATGGACCTGGCACCAGGTCAGGTTATTCTAATTTCAGGGCTGAATATATCTTTTTTCTCGATGTAAATATTCCGTTCTGATTTTGGGATTTTCTCCCCAATGCAGCTGGTTAAAAGGGATTGAACCCGTTTGTCCGGCCTTACATGACCTTAGCTGTTGATAGGCCGTTAAACAACAATAAACAAACAAACAAAACCGGTAGAAATTTGTGTTACGGGTTTTGAGTGTTACATCTGCCATCAGTGTTATTGATTCCATGTATCCTGTGATGGGTCACATATGATATAGAGATAATGGGTGGGTTATTTTTGACCAAATAAAAATATGAAAGAGGTACACACTGTTACTCAATGTGGCTTTGACTGGAGAAATGAGGCTGATGGCCTTTGTGGCCATTGTAGACCCTGGCACGCTTGCGCAGATCTTTATCAGGCTGCAGGAATGCTGGAAAATCAATAGCTAGATTGGTCACGAATACCATAATCCCAAGTTCTCCGGTCATGGCCACATATACACTGTACATGTATGTTTGCCTGTATGTCATCATTGTACATGTTTGTTTGCCTGTATGTCATCATTGTACATGTATGTTTGCCTGTATGTCATCATGTTCACTGTTCTTTACGGATTGTCTATTAACCCTTAGACCGCTATCTTAATTTTGTTGTTGTCTGCTGTTTATTTTCTATTTTCCAGTTTTATCATCAAAAACATGCTTTGACAGCACTTTAGTATAATCTACAACATGGTTTGACATCACTTTAGAATCATTTCCATTGGAAATAATTCTGAAGTGCTGTCAAACGATGTTTTAATTGAGAAATAAGTCAAGATATAAAAGCAACAGCAGACGACAATTGTTGTGAGTAGCGGTCTAAAGGTTAACACATTACATTTGAGGGATACAACATTGTACCTATGGAATATTCTTAATATTTTCCTTATTTATCGTCAGAAGGATACTGGTATGTTGTTTTATTTAATTGTTTTATTCGCAGGTGATTGAACTTCCCTCCATTAACTCTTTCACCCCTAAGTAGTTGCGAACGGTAACTTGCAATCTACTCCCGTACCGTCCGTAGCCAGAGTTACGATTCCACTCCTAGGATTCCTTGGCAGAATAGCGAATCAGATCTGATTCGCACTTTAGCAGTTAATTGTGACATATTTGAGATATTTTCCATCTGAAAAAATATTAGTACATGTATTATAAAAGGAATAAAAACTAATAATTCAGAAACAAGTTTTACCATTGTAGAAGATTAATTTAAATTTTAGAAAATTATTTTTTGCCTTTACAGAAAATGGACCCTATCTGAACTTTTACATGTTGAATTTGGCTGATCAGGTCACTTGTTGATTCTAGCTTAAATTTACTTTATCAGGTCATCTACATACATGTATGTAAATGTATGTCATAATTCCTTGAATATGTTATTTTCATAATACTAACACTCATTTCAGTTAAAAAACATAGAACATATTTCACAATTCACTGCTAAAGTGCGAATCATTCTGCCAAGGAATCCTATGTTCTGCCAAGGAATCCTATGAGTGGAATCGTAACTCTGGATACGGACGGTACGGGAGTAGCTTGCAAGAGTTACCATTCGCAACTAACACCTAAGTAACTGGAATGGATTTTGTTATGCTAATTTTACAACCAATCCAATCATCACAAAATGATCAGATTACTCCATTTATGAAAAGGGGGTGTTTTTTGTTATAAGAATATGAAAATTACTTGCAAAAGGTGTAGATCCTGATGAGACGGCTCGTTACGAGCCGGCTCATCTGGATCTGCACTGTTTATATAGCGGGGCTTTCAGGTTCAAGGAGTTAACACATTACATTTGAGGGATACAATATTTTACCTATGCAATATTCTTAATATTTGACTTATAGTCAGAAGTATAATTGTTGTATATATTTAAAAGGAAATTATTCACAGGCGAGTGAACTTCCCTCCGTTGAGCCATTAGACACCTTTGCCTATACCATATATACTACTGGGTTATATACTACTGGGTGCGCATTGTTCTCGCCTTGTTGATGACTTGTGGTACAACATTGGACTTCAGGTTGTGGGTTCAATACCTGCTGCATGCCTTAAGCATGAACAAATTCTCATTCATAGTATTGTCATCCCTCTGTGGTCTTTTGAATCAGATTTGAAACCGGTTAATACACTGTATATATGGCCGTGACTGGAGTAATGGTGCTTATGGGATTTGTGACCAGTGTAGCTCCTGATCAAATAGCACACTCCTGTAGACTAATAACGATCTATATTGTTTGTTGGAAGCATGATTAGTATTTCATTGAAGGAATGACGAACAGTGCAGATCCTTACATGACCTTAACTTTTGATAGGTCGTTAAAAATCAATAAACAAACAAAATGGAGATGAATTTTAATTGAGTATGTCATGGCAGGTATGTAGCAGTAACTGACTATGCCTGGACTCACAGTGGGTACGTAGCTCACTGTGGGGAGGGAAGAACACATGTGGAAGACTCGAACCTAAGACCTGATAAATGGCTCATTTGAAAACCGTTACCCCACCCACCAATTTCCGTACAATGGACACTATAGGCTATACTGTATATTGTAGGGAAATGGGTGGGTGGGGTAACGTTTTTCAAATGAGCCATTTATTGGGTCCTAGGTCCGAGTCTTCCACCTGTGGGGAGGAAGTGTATGTCTGTACTTGGCTGCCTCAGTCCGTACATCACTGGTATGATAAACCAGTGGTCCAGTGTTTGAGTTGCAGACTTCATGCATATTTTTGTTGACCTGTGACTCATTGACCACACCGTTGTTGATTAACCCTTTCACCCACCCTAAGTATCTGGAATGGATTTTGATACGTTAATTTTGCAACCAATCCAACCGAAAAATGATTTTCAGACTAGTCTATTTATGAAATGGGGGTGTTTTCTGTTATATATGAAAATAACTTGCAAAAAGTGCAGATCCTGATGAGACAGCTCGTCACGAGCCGGCTCATCTGGATCTACACTGTTTGCCAATACCACTGTACAGGCTGGTGGTGTTGAAAGGGTTAGCTAATGCGACATCAGATTTAATATTGTAATAGTTATAATTATGTGTCGTGGCATAGCAAAAACAGTTCTTTATACTGGTATCCCTAAACCGGACACCAAGTAAACACCTGTGATCTTATTTTTGATGAGTTTCTTAGTCATATATCTCGGGAAATGATGTCTGTTGGCGATCGCATGCTACACAGCTATAGCTTAGAATGATCGAATGTCTGATTTACAGTGAAACCTCTCTAAGCTGAACATCCTGGGGACCTTCCAGGGCGTCCGTTTTGGAGAGGTTTCACTGTATTTCATATTTTGTCTTCCTGCTCAATAAAAACATGGTTCGGCAGCTCTTTAGAATCATTTCCAATGCTGCTGATCCATGATATTGTTGAGAAAAATGAAAATTATAAAATATGAAAATTATAAAATAAACAACCATCAACAAAATTCACAGGCATGAGAATCTGCATCAGATCAGCTGATTTCAGATGATTGTCATACCGTAATTTGCATATTCAAAATGATTCAGAATCAATCTGGTATGCTCAAATTTGATATTTTCACAAGTGGGGTGAGGGGGTTTCAGTGGATATTTTCAGATGTTTTCAGCGACCGCCATTCTCATGCCTGACAAGTGATTCTGGTGTGGCGAGGACCTGGCATCAGATCAGGATTATTCTGATTTCAGGGCTGAATATTTAAAAAATTTATTGTAAATATTCAGTTCTGATTTTGGGATTTCCCCCCCACTTGTACAGGTAATATATGGGATTTAGTACTAAACCCATTGACCCGGCCTTAAATGACCTTAGCTGTTGATAGGCCGTTAAACCCCAACAAACAAACTAAAATCTCATGCCTGAATTCAGTACAGTAAGAGTTACTGAGTGTATGACTAGTGTAGCTGTTGATCAGTGAGATTACAGGTACCCTGATCAAATTTACTTTTGTTTGAGGACGGTGTATGCCCGGATCAGAATCCACAGATCTCTGAGCCACACTGGTCACAAATTCTATATATTTTTAACCCTTACGCCACTATCTTACTTTTTTTGTCATCTGCTGTTTATTTTCTATTTTGCATTTTTATCATCAAAAACATGCTTTAATGGCAGCACTTTAGAATAATTTACAACATGCTTTGGCAGCACTTTAGAATAATTTACAACATGCTTTGGCAGCACTTTAGAATAATTCACAACATGATTTGACAGCACTTTAGAATAATTTACAACATGCTTTGACAGCACTTCAGAATCATTTTCATTGGAAATGATTCTGAAATGCTGTCAAACCATGTTTTTATTGAGAAATAAGGCAAGATATAAAAGCAACAGCAGACGACAATTGTTGTGAGTAGCGGTCTACGGGTCAATGTATTGTCAAATTTTGTACACATAATAATATTATATATGGTATATTTGTTGTTTCTACCTCTTGTTAAACATGTTTGTGGCATATGGTATAATAAAACATTTATTTTGTGGTACATAATTGTACAATGGTTATTTAACGCCCAATTTACAGAGTCCCTTATCATCACAAAGTAGTTCGCTTGCCAAATACATTAACCCATTCAACACTACCGATCTCTATATATATATATATATAGCAGCGATTGCAAACAGTGTAGATCCAGATGGGCCGGCTCATGACAAGCCGTCTCATCAGGATCAGGGGCCCGTTTCACTAAACTTTGTAAGACTAAAATGTTTGTAAGTGCAAATTTGGGATTTACATGTATTGAGCATAGGCTGCATTTGCAGCCTATGCTCAATAAATGTAAATTCAATAATTGTTTACAAGAAAACATTGTTAATGTGCAATTTACAGACTATCATAATGTTGTACTTACGAACATTTTAGTCGTACAAAGCTTAATGAAACGGCCCCCTGCTCTTTTTGCAAGTAATTTGTATGCCCCACCATGATAGTGGAGGGGGCATTTAGTGTTACCCTTGTCGTGTCCCGTCCTTCAGTGCGTCAGTAACCTTGTAACGGGTCATGGATTATCTCCCCCTTTTCGACTTAGAATTTCCCAATTTTGCCTGGTAACTTGTAAAACTTTTAAACTGTACTAGCTACAAACTTGGTATGTAGCTTCGTTATGATGAATAGATGTGCAAAGTTTATTTCGATGTTTGATTCGACACCCGGGTCATGGATTATCTCCCCTTTTGGACTTGGAATTTTGCCTCGTTTACTATCAAAGCGATATATGGGGCATCCCTGTTCTATGAACACATGAGAAAACGAAGAACCCTATTTATTTTCAAAATTATCGAATGCCTTCTCTCCCCTTACGGCCATTTATAGCGCGCATTTCGACGGCGGCGGCGTAGTCAGCGTCTGTCTGTCTGTCCGGGCCAACGTTCTGCGGTTTAAGAGGTTAGGGGCGTGGCCTAGCACAAAATATTCCTTCGATTTATTCTGAAAGCTCCTAAATTCTATTGATGTTTAGGGGCTATTTCTTTGTTCTTCAAACAATGGAAATACCACATAAACCCAAAATGTTGGTACGTCCGTCTGTCCGTCCGTCTGTCTTCAACAATTCAAAAACTTACGACCCTCACACCCCCCCACCCCTCCCCACCCCGCGAGGTCAAGGTCTTGGTGTTTTTTATAAACTTTATGTTGGGGGGAATTTGTTGTAATTTCCTTTAACCAAACTTTTTGATAATTCTGACATGATTTTCTCTAATGATTCGCGGGTGGTTGGTTGGTAGGGGTTCTTCCTTATAGGAATCACGATTTGCCTGGTTTGGCCCGCTATACGTTTGTATCTTTGGCTATTTTGTTACCTGTGAGTTGAAATGTGTTATTGCCCATTTTAAAAGTAGTAGGATTGTTACTGATCCTACAGCTTTTGGGAGGGGGCCAAGTGATTCTGGTGTAGTGAGGACCTGGCATCAGATCAGGATTATTCTGACTTCAGGGCTGAATATATACTTTTTTATTGTAAATATTCAGTTCTGATTTTGGGATTTAGATTACCATTGACCCGGCCTTAAATGACCTTAGCTGTTGATAGGCCGTTAAACTCCAACAAACAAAAATGAATCGTTAAACTAAAGCACCACCAGGCGCGCATCGTTGTCTTCTGACAAGTCTTGTTAATTTTCGCACTCTGTATCCTTGTGACATATGCCACCATCACATGCAAAATCCACCCTGTACCATGCACCATCGGGTGGTGGATTGTCCCTTTTATACTACTTGTGGCAGTAGGTGGACACAAGTAATTTCCCGAAAGTTAAAATCCCATAGACTTGCATGTATAATATCCATCTTTACTCTCAAATATGTAGCTCAGTACCTATACTTTACCAATTTGAATGAAATATAGTGTTTGAAAGAAAATTGATTTATGCAGAATATGAATGTTTTGGCTACTGATTATCACACGCAGCTCGATTGATACATGTTTTTAAATATGGCGTAATTATGTGACGTCACTTTTTGAGCGACGTCACCATTGACGTCAATTGGAACAGCTTTTTCAAACAAATTGTCCATATGTTTAACTACAAGCATCTTGTATTAAACTGCTTTGAATATTAAATACACATATGAATCGACTTCTGCGCAAAGCTATTGGCTACTCAATGAATTTTATTTCATTAAATTCTTCAATGTACAATGTATATTTGAAGTAACATGCTAACAAGAACAGTTACAAATACATGTAAGTCTATGGGATTTCAAAGGGTGGGAAATTACTTATGTCCACATACTGACTCTTATTTAACCTACAAGAAGGTCTGACGAGTATGCGTTTTGTGAATTCTAACATCCTGAAATTAACTGCCATCGTTTTGACTGCATCCATAATATGATAACCGCCGACAACATTCGGAATGAGACCGATACACCGACGACATTATGTTTGACATGGAAAGCGATGCCCACTGACCCATTTATTTATATAAGCTCAAATGTATATAGGATCCCCTCCATTTAGTACGGTAATTATTTATTCAACGATCATCGATCATCCAGTATGTAAAAATGATGGGACTCGCACTGAAATCACTGCATGTACATCAGGCATTTGATCATTCTGAGCCATAGTTGTGTGGTTTATACGATCACGAACAGACCTTATATATCACCCGAGAGGAGACCACACATCCTTCAATAACTTGTTTTGTCACTGCATCTTTTAACAAAGTGTCTGCATTCGTAGATCGTGTCATATGCTATATGGCTTCCTCGTGTTTTAAATTGAAATATGAATAAAACAACGAAAATGTACCTACCTCGTGGCAAATGGCCGTCGTTTTACTCCATTTGCTCTACCGCGAAACCTATTCGCCAACCTAAGTATGCCGCTCACCTTTCACACGGTAACCCCCCCCCCCCCCCCCAAATTCCCCCCCCCCCCCCCCTTGCTTGAAACTTCGTATGCTTATTGGGCATCATCCATATATTCATTCTGTGTCCCTCCCACTCATGCGGACCATGTGCCCCAAGGTCAACGTCAAATGACTTAGAAGTTTGCGTTATTCCCCTGTGAATGAACAAGAAACTCAATTGAATGCTTGAAACTTCGTATGCTTATTGGGCATCATCCATATATTAATTCTGTGTCCCTCCCACTCATGCGGACCATGTGCCCCAAGGTCAACGTCAAATGACTTAGAAGTTTGCGTTATTATAAAATCTGCGTTAAAGTTTTTACATACCTTATATCTCCACAATTGTTACTCCAATTTACTTCCAACTTCTCCAATACTTCGTTTTCATCATCCATATTTTTATTCCATAGCCTGCCCATGTGGTCCATATGCCCAAGGTCAAGGTCAAACGACTTTGAAATTTGTGATAAAGTGTTTACATACCTTAATTATATCTCCACAACACTTACTCCGATTTACTTCCAACAGCCAATACTTCTTATTCATCATCCATATGTTCATTCTAAATGTGGTCCACATGCCCAATGTCAAGGTCAAATGACTTTGAAATTTGTGTTACAGTTTTTGCATACCTTATAGATCCACAACACGTACTCCGATTTACTTCAAACTTCAAATAATTATTTATTATCATCCATATTTTCATTCTATAGTCCACCCATGCGGCACACATGCCCAAGATCAAGGTCAAATGACTTTATAAAATATACGTGAAAGCTTTTACACCTTATATCTCCACAACACTTAATTCAAACTTCAAATAAATACACTCTGAGACCATCAAATGCCTCGGCGGGCTCGACACGCGGGTTTTTTCTGTCTTGTTTTCTTCTTTTTTTTTCAATTCGCCAGCTGCATATATTTTCTATAAAGTTACTATAATGACCTAATTAAACGTACGTGGCGAATTTATAGTACGATTTTATTTCTCCATGACGATAAAATGCTCGACGCGCAGGAATTTTTCTTACGCGCCGATATCTGAGAACCGAAGTACCTTTTTATGGCCTAATTTGGTGTATCTCAATGTGTTAATTACCAGCTCTGTCCTTGCTAGAAAACCGCCGCATAACTGCACCGAGGATGGGAATGCCTTTCTTGTTTGCGGGGTGCATCTTGAGTGTCACTGGGATAAGGTCATATTTCTTCAGTCCGAGTCGACGAATACTTTTCAAGCTGCATGGCCATATGTGACTGGCAACCGGTGTCTGTATTGGATGGGGTGACATTTTGCTGGTAGAGCTGAGCTGGAAACCGAGGCTCTCGTAGTCTTCTCGATGGGCAGCTACGGTAAGGTTGGTGAATGGCTGAGGTTTGGGTGTCGGAGAGTTTGCAGTGTAGGTACGTGGCGATCTAACGCCTTCCGTTGTGTTGTATCAGGGTGGAAAGTACACACAAGTAATCATATACGAATACAACACCTTCATATTCATCGGATATGACCATTTGGCTGTGGATTTATTTTTGCTCTTGGCCGGCACATACTCTCAAAGTGGTATAAATATATATTCCTTGGTACAGTGTTTACACTTGTTGCCATATGCGGAGCATCCCCTTCTCATGAACTTAGTGGATTTAGTGCTTTGTCACCCTCCTACATGCCGCATGTTATGAAGGATGATACGGGCAACCATCCTGTTTTCCTCTCGGACAGCAAGCGTCTTTGAACATCGATTGAAATCAGGACTTCCAGCTCAGTTTTGTTTGTGAGCGTTCCACCGGCGGTACGAGTCAGGTCGACCTTAGTAGTATATAAGAGTCAAAATGATACCACCACCCTCTGGAAGCCACCGGCTACACGTGGTGCCTCCCACCAGGTGGTGCTATAATTAATGACTATTATATACTACTCAGATTTTCCTCCATTTTTATGAGAATATTTATGAGAATGGGAGTAATTTTAATTTTTCAAAACACGAAGGGGGGAGTAGTAGGCATAATTTTAATTTTTCCAAACACAAAAGGGGGGAGTAAGCATAATTTTTTTAACACACCTACTGTTCGGCGGGTATGTATGAGAACATATATTTTTCACCATATATTTATGACATGAGAAGATACACCCTATTAGAGATAAGAATCCCTATGTTATACTCCGTATATTACAGCAATCTGTCCATACATTTATTACAAATAAACTTACACCCTATTGAAGATAAAAATCTATTGGTTATACTCAGTATAATGTCTACCATAAAGCAAATGAGGAGAGCAAGCTAAGAGTTGGGGAATTTCCCTAAGAGGTTTGAGACTCAAGAAAGATATAGCAGATAGGATAAGTGACGCGCGAGCCATCGTCTACGAGGAGAGGCTGCGACGTGCGGTTTCGACCGGACGCCTGCCCGCTGACCCTGAAAAACGCTCCGAGAAATTGGAGAACGAGACGACGGCCAGTCTGCGCGCCACTGCTTACGCGCAGCGTGTAAAAGAAGATCCCAGCGCGCGTAGAAAACCACTATTCAAGGCGCACTACAATAAGATTTATCAAGGGTTGGTTGGGAGACCTCCTAAGAGTAGGAGAGATATAGCCAGAGCTTTGGTGGAGGAGGGTCCCAGGATTCTCGCCGAAGAAGCCGAAGTTAGGGAAACTGTTGATAGGGGTAGGAGGAAGATAGTATGGACTTTCGAGAGGGGGGTAGATGGGGAGATCGCTAATCGCATAATGAATAAAATTCGTCCAGAGATGACCACGGCGTGTTATCTGAGGTATTCGTGCTCGTATCGTATTAGGAACATAGAGACCGACGCTACTATGATCTATCACAAACAATCAAAGGGCAGTCCGTGGATAAACGAGATCGCCAAAGCCGAGAGTTGGATATCCGATAGAGAGAAAGGTCGAATGGAGGACATCGACAAAGTTGATAGACCAAACACAAAATGGACCTTCGTTCGTTGGATATCGGTCGAGGTGAAGATGATCATTGACGCTCAACAACTTCTCATGGGAGCGGGGAAAACTCCCAGACTGGTTAAGACAGAAAAAGGAATTGTATTCCGTCGACACGTACGACGACTACTTGTGTCTGTTTAGGTGCATAGCCATCCACCGTGGAGGGAGACCAGACCGCTGTTGTGAGAATGCACGAACTCTAGCTAACGAATATCTCGGTCACGATAACGGACCGGATAGTAAGGGAATTCTCCTGGAAGATATTAAGAATGGTTGAAGAGCACTTCAAGATGAGCATTCGTGTTTACGAGCCCACCGACGAGGGAGTGTGGTATCTCATGAAGGTTCCGGCAAATTACGATGTGGTTGGGGAGAAAATCATGACGATAGGAATGTTTGGAGGTCACTCTTTCCTCATAACGAACCTCAGCAAGATGACGAACGAATACGGATGCACCGGATGTCAACAACGGTTCACAAAGTCGTGTAACATGCACAGGCACGCGACCACCTGCATGGGTGGGAAGACCGTGGTGACATGTCCAGGTATGGATCGTAGAGAGACCACAGTCTGCATACGAGAAGGCGTTCTATCCCAAGGGGGGTCAGCGAGCGAGAGATCGATTCAATGGTTGAGCAGAGAAGAAGAGAGATTGGGAAAGCACATACATCACGCGAGATGTGGTCACGGTGGAGAGAGGTGGGTGGCCGGCGATCCTGTCGATGGATATTGTCACGAGACCAAGACCGTGTTTCAGTTTCACGGATGCTACTGGCACGGGTGTCCGATTCATCACGGTAAGACAGCGCTGTATATGAGGTACAGGATGACGAAAATTCGAGACGCCAAGATAAGGGAGGCGGGTTACGAGCTGGTGGTGATGTGGAGTGCGAGTGGTTGAATGATATAATTTTGATAAAATTAATACCTACTATCCACAATCACCGCGCGAGGAGGAGACGACTCTGTACCCTCACCAGATAGTCTATGACTTCGAGGCGTATCTCGACAAGTCAAAAACCACTCAACCCACCAAAGACCTGACCTTCGAGGTCGAGCACGTTCCTATATCTGTGTCTTTGGGGGATACGATGCATGAAGGGATAACCCACATCTGCGAACGAGATCCTGACACGCTAGTCGAGAAGTTCGTGACCGAGCTACAGATGAGAGGCAAGACAATCAGGGAGGGGGTTAGGAAGAAGTATCTGCCGGCCGATATAGATATGTTATCGAAGTCTCAGCAAGCAAAGATTGTCTCTTGGATTGACCAAGTCCCGGTGGTGGGGTTCAACTGTAGCAGGTACGACCTGAACCTCATCAAGCAGTACTTTGTCGAGAAGTTGGTGGCCACCGTGACTAAGGTGATGGTCGGAAAGAGAGCCAGCACGACGATGTTTCTGTTTACCCCGGAGTTTAGATTTCTCGACATCATCCAGTATCTGGGACCCGGTACCACGTACGACCGGTGGGTTAAGGCGTACGACTGTAAAACGATAAAGTCTCACTTCCCGTACGAGTGGTTCGATAGCGCGGACAAGCTCGACCATCCGGGGCTGCCAGACTATCCCGAGTGGTACTCGAAGTTGAAGGGTGAGTTCATACTGTCGTTGTCCGAGTGGAAAGAGTGTAAGAAGGTATTCCAAGAAAATGGGATGAAGACGTTCAAGGAATGGTTGCAACACTACAACGACTTGGATGTCGGACCGTTCCTAGAGGCTCTAACTAAGATGACGGAGTTCTACAGAGGAAGAGGTGTGGATATACTCAAGGATGCTGTGTCTCTGCCCGGTGTTTCCCTTCAGTACCTACTTCGTGGGACGATCGATGGGAAGGCGGAACACACCCGAGCTGTGGTCACCGAAGTCTGAAACTTATGAGATGATGAAGCAGGGATTGGTCGGTGGTCCGTCCATAGTGTTCTCCAGATACGCAGAGGCTGGCAGGTCGACGATCAGGGGTCAGGTAGGTAGTCGGGAGGAGAAGATGTGCAAGGCGGTGATGGGGTACGACGCCAATGCACTGTATCTGTCTACCCTGTCGAAAGACATGCCGTGCGGGAGGAGACGATATGGACGTGTGACGACCCGGAAAGACAGTCGTATATAGACTGTTTCGTGAGGAAGGTCAGGAGTGAAAAGTGGTTCGGATTTGCGGAGTTGGATATAGAGGTCCCGGAAACGTTGAGAGACAAGTTCTCGGAAATGTCACCGCTGTTCGTTAATCAAGAAATCGATGAGAACGATGTTCCGCAGCACATTGAAGGAAGGACTACCTGGGCCAGTAACCGGGTGGCTAAAAGGGTCGAAATCAGGACAGAGAAAGCTCGTGGGGGCAATGTCCGCCAAGAAGATGATCATATACTCCCCACTGCTAAAGTGGTATCTGGAGCACGGTCTGATCATCAAGGCGGTGCATAGGGTGATAGACTACACGCCCGGCAAACCGTTTCAGTGGTTCGTGGAAGAGGTCACCGCTGCCAGACGGACGGGGGACGTAGACAAGAGCAAGACGGTGTTGGCGGAGATATTCAAACTGGTTGGCAACGCGTGTTGTGGCAAGCTAATAGAGGCACAAGAGAGACACCTGAACACCACATATACGAAGGATGAGAAGACTGTCGACCGGGCACTGAGGTCGGCGTGGTTCGAAGACCTGGAGGAGATTGGGGAGGCTTACGAGATATCGAGCAGGAAGACTCGAGTGGTGATCAACAGACCGTTTCAGTGTGGCATAGCGGTCTACCAGTTGGCCAAGCTCCGGATGCTGGAGTTCTACTACGATTTCTTGGACAAGTACGTGGATCGCGGAGATTTCGAACTGATACAGATGGACACTGACAGCATGTACTTCGCGCTGTCGGAGAAGACGCTGGCGGCGGTGGTGAGAAAGAATATGAAGAGAAAGTTTAATAAGGAGAAGACCGAGTGGTTGGCGTGGGACGCGTGGAGCAACAGAACTCCGGGATTGTTCAAGCTGGAATTCGAGGGAGATAGAGCCATCGCTCTGTGTAGCAGTGTTTACTACGTGAGTGGTGATGGAAAATCTAAGCACTCGGCCAAGGGGATGTCGAAGAGATCTAACGATCTGACTTGGGAAAGGTATAAGAGTGCTCTCGAAGGGGGTAGGGATATGGCGGAGAACAGGGGATTCCGAATGATTAACGGGGTGATGAAGACGTACTGTCAACAAAAATTAGGACTCTCGGCGTACTACGACAAGAGGAGAGTGATGGAAGACGGGTTGCACACAGAGCCTATAGGATAGGTAAAAAAAAGAACTCTGAAAAAAGGATAGAATACTAAAGACTCTAACGATCCGGGGGTAACTGGGTGTCAGAAGGCACCATAAGAAGTTCTTCGCGAACAAAACCGCGAGATGGACCATCAGTCAAATAATAGAGCACGGGCTCATCAGGTTTGGTAATAGAGCGATCCAGATGATATACATTCATTGACCACACGGGATCAGTCGCGCGGCGGCTGCCACCTTCGAGCTCTCCCGGTTGATAGAGGTACCGGACGTCAATATCTGATGGAAGCCGCTGCTCCTCTAAACCAACTGGTCGCCCGCGCGAGACGGCAGAGGGCTTGCTCGTCACCCTTTTAAACTTGATAGCATCTACAGGCTTCTTACCTATCAATCTGGTCACCTCTCCGTTCAGTGTGGAGACCACGGCGGGCAGTCTGGCCACCCACTCGGTCGATCGCGAATGGGGGTCTACAAGTTCTTTGGCGTATTGGTGTCCGAACAGTCTCTCAGCCAGGGTTCGATTGAAGCGTTCCACGATCCCCTGGTCCCGGTGGATGTTGACGCGGCCGCGTCTGACAGAAACTTTGTGTTTAGATAATAGATGAGAGACCGCGCCCATGAACTCGCGGCCGGGATCGACCTGGAGAAGATTCGGCCATTTGAGAGGACTCCTCTTATATATTCGGGAAAGAGCCTCGGCCACTTCCTTAGACTCTTTAGTGGCCAACGGCTCAGCCCCCTTGTAACGACTCGCTACGTCAACGATTGTCAGTGCGTACTTGTACGTTTTGCGACCGACGCGATCGTGAGGGAGACACGGAGATCCGCTTGGTGAACTTGGTTCGGCACCGGCACGTCGAATTTCGGGCGCGGAATATTGTGAGGCGCGGGTAAATAGATCTGCCAGATGGCCTGCTTCTTGAGCCATTCCTTGACAGCGTTTTCTGAAACCTTGGTCGCCGCCGCGAGGTTCTTGATGGCCGCGAGTCCCTTCCAGTAGCCGCGTGGACTATAGTATGTATTCGACAGCTTGCGCGTTAGTTTGGTATCAAGTTTGCGCGTGTTCATCGTATGCGAAGTATTCTAATATATCGGACAATCTCCAACATGCCCTCGCCAGTTCGTCCGGTAACTGCGTCGTTAATAATAAACCTTTGTTGGAAGTACAATTGCGATTGTCGCTGCAGCCCCAATCGCGTTTGGGTTGGAACAGGAGAGGGAAATCTAATTCATCCAATCTCGATTGGGAGGAATCTAACATCCGCTTTGCGAAAAGGGTGGCCGCTTTTTCGTCCTCGAGACAATCTCGGGCCAGACGAATCATACTCTTTGCACCAGGTAAACGATGTTTTTGGGCAGTGTAGCCTACATCAATCATAGCGTTATAAAGTTCGTCAACTAAACATCGTTCTATATATATATATTTATAAAAAAAAAATGTTTTAATTAATTAATTTAAAATCTCGATTGAATATAATAGCCGGCGAGACCCACCACACCCATTCCACGATGATGAACGCGATCTCGCGGTCCTTTTGGGGCTCTGACGGTACATAGAAATCTGAAAGTTGGGGCTCGGGATCCATTGGATCGAGACTTTTGTGCGGATATGCCAGCGCGTACTCGCGGTTGGCTTCTTCAACGTTCTGAAAAGTTTGCGCGGCGTGATTTTCGCGGCGAAGCTCTTCATTGACCCAGTCCAGATGGGCGGTTCGTTTTTTTCGACCATGCTTCCTTTGCGCTATTGAGTTGTTCTACAGCTAAATCATGACGCTTACGCTCCTCATCCACGTTCGAGCTTTTCATTTTAGAGAATATAAAGTTGCTACCGCTGAACGCCAATGCGTTTACAAGCGCACCACCTACTATTACTGCGATTGAAGCCATTTATTTCCATATATTAACTGGTAGAATTCCAGCTTTAACTAGATAATCTCGGGTCCAAACTGCGGCCGCTACATCTAAGGTCGCGAGCCCTACGTCTCTCACAGTAAAGTCCAATTTGGGAGCGTTCCTCCTCCTAGGGCCATCTTTGATAGTCGAGCATACCCGATACTGAAACCCGATATCACCACGGCGTGATAAAGCGCATTCACTAACATTTTACCATCTTGTTGTTTCAGCCATTGTTATAATTATTGCATATAAAATGGGTCGCGATCAATGTTTAAATGGGGCGCATCCAAATTCAACATTGTTGATGATTGGTGTTTAGTAACTTTCTTCTGAACACTGGCTGGTTGTTTTTTCTGGTATTTCCACACGCACAGGGCACCAACAACTGCCAGACCACCACCAACAACCCAACTCCAATTCACGAATTTGGGTTCAGCCCAACTCCAACGGTAGTTGGTATTGGGTGACAAATTCTTTGAATTTGAGTGTGCTTCCAATTCGTGAATTGGGGGTGTTGTTGTACTCAACTCTGTATTCAGATGTTTTGCTGTCTCCGTCCCCAATCTCGATTGGAGTTTAGCCTCTCGAAGCTCGGCGAGTATTTTATCTTGTTTAACTTTTCGGGTGGCAGCCGCCGCCCTCCCAGCTGCCTGTCTTTTGGGATTTTTTATATGCGGTATGTCATCCAGTGGCGGGAGTAACACTCTGGTTCGATTGTGTTGGAGCAATCTGGTTCAACTCCGTCACTCTCGTGGGTGTGTCTTGTGTCATCATTTATAATATTAATATTAGAGCTTATAGTTCGTGGGCATATATGTCCAAATTGACAGTGTTTACCCGTGGTCAACGCGGTTGTTAGTGGAGCTAAGTACATTCCAAACTTGTGATAAATTGAGCAGCATGCCGTTCTAAGAGTGTGTCCTATAAAAGGGTCAGTCTCTAGATCGTGAATCAACCCTTCGGTGTTTGGTATAGGGAGAAGTCTACTAACGGCGGTAGCGTACAAATGAATAGCCGCCGATCCAAGAGTTTTTGTCATCTCTGCTCCCAATTTGGATTCGTATCGCGCATACATTTTATCGATCTCCGCATCTGACATCTTATCCACCTGAAAAACTGAGAGACGCCTACCGAGATAATGCTCCGATTGTCCCCCAGCAACCAGCGCAGCTAGCCGCTCTCGTCGCGCCGCATTTTCATTTTCATTCGGAGTCGTTGCACTCAACCCAGATCCCGATTGCTCTGTCGGATCATTATTGTTGGCAGTCGGAGTTGAGGTTTCTTCTATTAGCTGATCGAGAAGTTCGTCGCAGTTCATTTTTCTTAATTTTTTCAAAATTAGTAATTTAACTATTCTAACAAGTCTCATCACTTTAACATATTTATTTAATTTTTTCAAATTATTAAAATAAATAAATGCGCACCACCCGATACTTATGATCACCATTATGCTCGCAACAAAGCTCGCAGCGGAGCACCAAATTGTTAACATTGTTAACCATTGTTCAGTATTTGTTCAGCATTATTCAGCATTTGTTCAGCATTATTCAGCATTATTCAGCATTGTTAAGCAATTGCTAAGCATTGTTCTGCATTATTCAGCATTTGTTCAGCAATTGCTAAGCATTGTTCAGCAATTGCTAAGCATTGCAATAGCTTATTACTTTGCAATTTTCCTAATTTTTTCAAAATTATTAATTATTAAATAAATCGTTAGATTTAGTTGATAACTTTATAAGCAGTTGGTTGATCAGTCTTTAGCAGAAGCTTGGCGTGCTTAGTTTTCGAAAGTATCTGTCGAACCTCCAGGCGCTCCTCGCGCGTTGGGATAACGTCATTCTCTCGAAGACAGTCATCGAATGAGTCGGTCCTTGCAGTGAAAGAGGGCGACCATTTCGTTTGCTCGCGCAGATCCTTGAGGACGGCGTTGTATTTTTAGTGGATATCCATTACGCTTTGCCTCGCATGGCGGCCATAAAATGCGAGCTCGGAGAGCATGTCCTTCTTTTTGGTCATCGCCGCCTTGGCTGAGCAATCGTCAATCACGTATAGGGTGGGCTCGCCCTGAAATATTTGGTATAAACCACGCAACCAATCGTGAAGCCTATCACCGGGGTCAATAACGTATACCTCAGGGTCGGCCCATATCCACGGGCACCGCTGATAAGTATCGTTGTGTCGCACAGTGGGACATAGGATCACAATGTGACGAAAGGCATCGCGGTGGGAGGATCCCTCGAGTAAGTTAAGAGGATGAAAACCGCGTTTTTCCACATCCTGTCTGCCCACATATTATGGCGGATGTGAGCATCTCCAATCGTGAATTGGTATTGATTGCTAGATTTCTTAATTTTTTATTTTCAAAATTATGTATTAATAAAATCGTTAGATGATTTTATTAAATCAGTAGATCGCTGATACGTATCGACCATCTTCGATGTTGAGTTGTGCGTCTGTAATTATATATAAAGTACACGTTCAATGGCCCGCGGTCCGTCCGCCTCTTTGGTTATCTGGATCGTCACACCCTCACTAGCGTTCTCAACTTGGCGTCCGCTACCGTGTATTTGGTCATCGTCGCTGGCTCGCATGTCTAGCATAACGCGTATTTGGTATTCAGGAACTCTGCGAGGGAGACGGCCGAGAGATGCAGGTCTTTAGCAACTGCTGCAACCTCCGGAGAGCGCTTAGATCCGGCAGCAAACTGCTTTCTTACTTCATCCCACTGCTGGTGCGCGCGAAGACCCGCGCTGTAGAGTTGATTGGGGACTCCCTCGATCGTCACCTCTACCTTCGTGATTTTGGGGTTATAGAATCTGTCGGTTTTTTCTAGCACCGAACGCGAACCGAGCATCCTCGAACAACATCAGTATACCTTTCATCGAGCGGGCGGGTACGTTGACGTTAATATTCCACAATGTGTCGCTTTTGTTTTTCGGCATCTTGCGATGGCGAAGAACTCGGTCGTAAAGTATGGCAACGCGCCCGGCGTACTGGGTTCTGATCAATCGCGCTAGTTCGGGCATCGTGACCATGTCGTACTCCAGCGAAACATTATCGATCGTATACGTCGATAACTGGTCGGTGGCTATGATAACTCGGCCGTAGTCGTTGAACGTTAGTTCGTATTCGAGGCGGTCAGCCAAAGCGCTCTGATAGTAGGGCATGTGACTCTCCAGCAACTCAAACAGTCGAGCGGGATGTAGAAGCGGTTGCCGTAAGCGCCCGCGACCGCGTTGTCACTCGCGTTGTTATCTGCCTTGTTAGCAGCCCCGATTCTAAGTTTGGTTACGTTCTTATTTTTGCTGGTGTCAATACCTTGATAGACAGCATTTTCAAGCTCGTGTGACGTCTTCCACAGGTCCTGATAGCAATGGTAGACGTCGCTGTCATCGATCGACATCACCTCATTACCAGAAATCTTTATCATAGTCTTCTTGACTATGGCGCGACCCAAGTTCTGAACTACGGTTCGGTCCGCGTCCGTCGACGTTAGCGAAATAGTGAAAGCGAGGCGAACAGTACCAGGAACAATGACGTCGTTAGCTCCGAGGTTGGGGGAAGCGGACTAAGAGCTGCTGGTTCTGGTCGATCGTCGATGGGTTGTTCGTAATAACGACACTCTGTCTCACGCCTTTTGCCCCTTTTCGAGGGGCTCACGCAGTCTGCGGTATGGATTGAGTTTGCGACCGTATTGACTCGAAGACATAATTAATTTTTTCAAAATTATTGAAACTATTAAACCCGTATGGTTTTGTCTTTAATACATAATTAATTTAAGAAAATTATAAATATGGCTGATTACGATGTTGAAATGGATGCAATCGGTAGAGACGATGGTGATGATGATGATAACGAAACGCCCTTCATAGAGACACTCCAGTTCCAATCCAATCGCAATTGGGGGAAATAGGTGGCGCTACCAGCAGCGTTGGTCAAAGTCAGGAATTACTTGAGGGAGCTGTAAACGACTACTACAACAATTTGTCAGAAATCTGGTTCCCGGTCGTTGTCGGTCGCGACTACTCCAAGTTCGAAGTTGGATATGCATGGTAGGTTGCGACTAAAAATCATCAAATCTCCCAATAATCAACACGAATACCGGTAAACCCCACTATCGCTAAACACCATTGCCGGAAACCGGGGGGCGGTGGCGAAATCATAAAGAACGAACTAGGATTTCCAGATTGGACGCGTGGTAAAACAATTGTGCCGGCCCGCGCTGTAGAGGCCCTAAAGTCTACCGACGAAACTATAGCGAAGACGGCCACCGCGATAGAAACGGTCGAGCTCAGCGAGGTCCCTCAAATAGCCACCGACGTTATTAACACTATGGATACCACGTTCAGCGTCCAATCACAATTGGGAAAAATACATCAACGATGACCCACCGTTACCTCTTCGAGAACTCCGTGGACTCGATAAGGCTCTACAAACGGTCCGGGGCGAACTGGTCCTTAACCTCTCCAAAACTCACGGCGCTGGATGAACATATCGCGCTAGAAGAAAGAAAACTGGAGGAAGCCGGTGACGATAGAGAATCTACCGAGCGGATCAACAAACTCCTGCGGTCTTTGCGGGATGAAAGAGAAAAGCTCGCTTGGAGGCCGCCTCGGCTAACCGTGAGGCTCTCCGCACACAAATAAGTCGGATCCGCGAATCAATCTCGAGGGTCCTGCACGAGGAGACGACACTCGGTGAGCGTCTTCGCACTCTGTTCAGAGAGCAGGGCGTCACGATAGCAAGCATCCTCGTTGCTATCGGCATGACTATATCGACCATAGTTCTAGCTTTCACTGGTGGTGCGGCGCCACCACCCGCTCCAGCACCAGCACCAGCACCAGCACCCGCTCCATCCGGTGGAGCCAAGGATGGGTGGGTAAAAAAAAACAACTAAAAGCCCTCGCCAGTCTTCTAGCTAAATTAGCTGGAAAGGCGGCTGCCGCACTACCTGGACTGATCGGAAGTATCGTTTCTTACTTGCTATCTATATTATCAAAAACGGCCGGATGGCTAGCCAAAAATACCTGGGCTTTAATCGTGGCAATCGCCGGTCTCCTACTATTCTTCGCCAGAGAGTTCCTACAACCAAAGCGTAAATAATCCGATCGCCACGAGGGCGATGACGAGCCCCAATTTCTCCTCCTCGTGTGTTGTGCTTCCAATTTCAACATTGTTGATGATTGGTGTTTCTCCAATCGCGATTGGTCTGTTGATGGAACTCGATGGTGCATCCAATTTACGAATTGGGGGTACTGGGTTCGATTTACGAATTGGGGGAGGTGTATCCATTTTGTGTTTTATGAAATCGGTTCCACTGTTGGGGGTGCGCTTGATGATATCCGTGTTCACGTTACCGTTGTGGCCGATTTTTTTGATTGGCGGTGGCGATTACGATATGATTATTGTAACCGTCAACCGGGTCGTCTCGTAGTATCATATTGCTCGGCGCCATATAAAGACCTATTCCAAATACATAGTCTACTGGGGTGCTGGCATTCTGTAAAACGTCTTGATAATTCTGGATCGCCTTCTCCAGGTCCACCCTAGCTGAGATGGCGTCCTCTACAAGTGCCAAAAATTGTTTTTGTGCATCAAACGCTGTTCCCATGCCCAGTATAGAACTGCGAGTTTGTTTTTGTGCGCCGAGAATGGCCCAGACGTACGTGCGAATGGAGTCGTTGACGCGAGTAAGTAAACCCCGGCCTGCGTGAACCCTAGACCCTTATCTAACATAAATGTACCCCACGCGTCCTGAACCTCAGCAGCCTGCTGTATGTAATCGACGTGAGCCCGTTTCGGAGGTAACATTTTACAAGAAAACACGCCACAGTGCCGACCTCCAGACACTTCCGTCCCGAAAGTCATAGTCGCGGGGTCAAAATTCCCGGCGTTCCGACTGACGATGTGGTCACCGGAGTGATCGTGTCTAAAATCAGTCTGTGTCCAATTCCCGGACTGGCCGTGAATGAGAACGTCCCCGAGGCCGGTGCTGGTAGGAAATGCTTTCTGTCTCCAGTCCGCGTCTTTTGAAACGTAAAATTCGTTACACAGTCTTTCAAAGGCCATACGGTTATATGTGTTGGAAATGGGATCCCAGGCGTCGTCTTGAGGTAGTGAAATAACCTAGTTCTTTGAGAATCCTCCTAATAGTATAATACACGTGAAAGTTGTAGACACTTCGGAGCATGACATTCTTGGATGTCAGATGGTCTTTATATGAAACTCCACACCCGGCTGTTGCGCACCATACAGCGAAATTTATTTGGTTCTGCCAAAACTGCATCGGTGTTGCTTTCCAGCCGTTTACCACTCCATCGTAGTAATCTTGGGCAACCTATATTGTTCAAAGATGTTAGGGAAGTTGGTGGCAAAGCCACTGTCCGGTCTAACCGTTACGGTTGGGTGTACAAGGCGGTTAACAACGTCTTTTTGTGTGATATTTACCTCCGACCGCGTACTTTACATTAGAGTTAAAGCTAAATGCTTTGGTATCCATTGAAAGATATTATTATGTTTGCTACTATAACTAATGTTCAAAAAGGGAGTTGTGAACTTCAAAAATTTAATAGACAACTGCTGCGGAAAACGCCGGGTAGGCCTTAGATCAATCACCTTCACGGTTGGATGGCAGAATGTGGGGAAGAGCGAATGGTTTTACTATGTGAAGGATGGACTACAATTAGAAGTAAAGCTGCCTCACGGACTGAGGGGAATAAGACAGCTCAAAGATTTTGTCAACTCAGAGCTTGACGGTATAATCAACCTCACAGTATCGAATGCTACCGGGCTCGCAACAATGACCATCAGCAGTGATAATAAGGTAGTGGTCTCCCCGGGGTTGGGTATTCAACTCGGTTTTAGAGAGACATACTCCTCAAACAAAGGAGTGTTTACCCGGGTGAGTACGTCGGTGATAAACCGGTGGACTTCACCTTCACGAAAACTCTCAGGGTGCACCTGGATCGGGTGAACACATCGTACAACACGATAGACGGATCCCCCAGCACATTACTGAAAAACTGTGCCCGCCAGCGATTGTTTCTATGGCGAGACTGTAACGTTAGACTTCCCACACCCAGAGATGAAAGTTTTGGAATCGGGACACATCCACGAGTTGAAGATTTATATTCTTGATGATAAAGGGCGAGAGTTGAAGAACGATTACCCGATTTCGGTCGTCCTAGAAATTTCAAATAATTAATTTTAAGAAAATTAGAATTAAATTAAAACGCATGTTCGTAATAATATTATCAACATTATGAGTATATACGGACCAGGTAGTTCTTCCGATTGGGTGACAAATTCAAATAATTTGGAACCTGCAGAAGGGGGATTCATCCGACAGAGGGCGACTTTTTAACTACCCAAAAAAACAAAGGCCCCTTGATTAATAGAACTATATCGAGGGCCACGGACGAGATTCACAAGAGTCTACTATCACAACTTAGAGAATATGCCCTGGCTGTGAATACACAAAGTCGTGAAGAAACGCATACGGAACTAAACGAACTAGGTAAAAAAAATAACCAAATTTAGAAAAGAGGCCCGGTTGGGGATTGATAAAGCCCGAGAAGACCGTAAGGCTGACATTACGGAGGTTTATGATGCGTTGCGCTTAGAAGACTCTCTCAGCAAAGAAGCTACACTTGCTGAATTAGACGGGAAAATAATCGATTTTCGAAATGAGGCCACGTCGGGTATTGAGAAAGCACGAGAAGACCACCAGGCGGACCTTATGAAGGCTTATGAGGTGTTGCGCTCAGAGGACTCTCTCATCAGAGAAGCGGCACTTACTGAACTAGATAAAAAAATAATCCAAATTTCGAAAAGAGACCCGGTCGGGTATTGATAAAGTCCGAGAAGACCACCAGTCTAACCTTGCAGAGGCCATTGCGGAGGCTTATGATGCGTTGCGCTTAGAGAACTCTCACAGTAAAGAATCGACACTTACCGAACTAGATGAAAAAATAGCCGAATTTATAAAAGAGACCAGGTCTGGGGTTGAGGGGGTCCGTGAAGACCACAAAGAGGCCATTGCGGAGGCTTATGGGGCGTTACGCTCAGAGAACTCTCTCAACAGAGAAGCGGCACTTACTGACCTATATGAAAAAATAACCGAATTTAAAAAAGAGACCCGGTTGGATCTTGATAGAGTCCGAACGGGTATTGAGAAAGCCCGAAAAGACCACCAGGCGGACATTACGGAGGCTTATAGGGTGTTGCGCTCAGAGGACTCTCCCAACGGAGAAGCAGCACTTACTGAACTAGGAGAAAAAATAACAGAATTTCGGGAAGAGACCCGAACGGTTATTGAGAAAGTCCGAGAAGACCACCAGGCGGCCCTTACGGAGGCTTATAGGGTGTTGCGCTCAGAGGATCGGACGGGGATTGCGGGATTAGGAACCCACCCAGTGGTTGAATCTATCCGCGCCATTGATGAATCACTTGTTGCGGTTGATGATAAAGTAAATCGGAGTTCGTACTGAGGCATATAACGCAAACAATGCGCTTGCCGGAATAGTGCGAACAATGAAAACACCAAAACGGTCATAACAGTTTGGGCTGAGAAGCGGGGCCCATTGGTTGTGGGGCACTATGAATATTCGTTCGGTGCCAAAGCGAGTAATAAATATGGGGGATACACTATGACAGCTGCAGGTGAAGTTATCCAAATGGCGGTCTGCTCGGTTATGCTAATGGTAAACCTGTGGGCGCGGTCGCGATAAATATTGTAGTAGATGGGGAAGAACGGGGGGGTTGGAGTCACTAAAATCTCTGGAGATAGTTCGACGGTGGTTTCGTTCTCCGGTGATGATCGAATTAGACTTTCCCAAGGTAGTGTTATTAACTTTGTTACGAAAATCGGTGACTCAGAGAGTTCTTCCACTATTGTCTCATTGTTAATTGAACTTATTGTGTAAATACTAATATATTGAAATAAATTTAACTATGAACGAATCACCACCGCTTCCAATTGTCAATACCGATCCACCAACACTGTATTCAACTCTCAATACCACTCCACCAACACTGTATTCAACTCTCAATACCACTCCACCAACACTGTATCCAATTAACGAAAGAAGTTCAGATTTTAGGTTGAATAATATCGTCGCTATGCAGGATATTTTAGTTAGAGAATGTGCAAATAGAAAAAGACACTCTAATAAATATTAGGCGCGCGGCAAACATAGCTGAAGCATCTAGTACGGTTCTGGCAAGTGTTTTTTGTGTTGTGTGGGGCGGTGACTGCTGCAACGCTATCTACAATTGTAATGATTCCACTTGCAGGGGTTTTGAGTGGAATTACCGTTTTATCTGGAACACTTTGTATGGTAATTAGGGCGGCGGGTGGAAAACTCGAGAAAAAAAGTAGAAAACATGATAGAATATCCGTTCTCGCTAGGTCTAAGAAAAATAGCATCGACGTTATGGTGTCCAAAGCGTTGGCCGATAAGAAAATATCAAATTTAGAGTTTGAATCCGTGGTGGAAGAAATGGGGAGATATGAAGAATTAAAAAATGATATAAGGATCAAGGCGCGCGCCACCATGCCAAAAATTGAGTGTACTGATTGGGATAAATTTAGGGTAAAACTTGGAAATAAAGTCGGAGGAAATGTTACAGCACCATTGTGATATTTGATTAGTAGTGGGTAAACGAATCGTTGAAGTTTATACATAATACGGTAACTCGGCGCAGACAGAATCGTAAAACTCTATATCCGTAAACGAATCGTTGTTTTTAAACAGTCTTATAAAATTAGTTTCACCCTCTTCACCTAGTTGTTCTCCTATCCTATTTAGTCGCTTCATTTCACGAATATGTCTCTTGCTTAGCTTACATAATTTCCGGTATAATATTGTAAATGCAACGTTTTTTATCGGAAACGTAATAAAATTACGCTGATATTTCATGTATTCAATTATATATGTGCTTTCAATTTATAGTAATATTCATCAATAAGGTCATTATAAAATTCCAATTCCCATTCTATTTTATTATCCATTTTTGTGAGTATAACTTATAGTTTTCTTATCTTTAATAGGGTGTAAGTTGTGGTTATTTTTAAAAAAAATTGAACATATCATATCTTTCTAACTGACTTTTCGATTTGAATTATTACTAAACGATAATACTTGCGAGCACGTAATCCCTTGTTAATCATTCGATGAGTAGCCTGAGTGCCACCGCATGGTGGACATAGTAATGACTCGGCTTTGGTCCCTACCCCACAATGCCGACAGGGGCGAGGCGAAACGGAACCTCTTCGCATCCATGCACGGTGATGTTTTGCAATATTCGTAAAAATACCGGTACGAAAACATCTCTCGTGACTACCTGTCTTCAACCACGCACACTTAACTAGAACCATTATGTTATTATATACTGTATAACATAGGGATTCTTATCTCTAATAGGGTGTATCTTCTCATGTCATAAATATATGGTGAAAAATATGTTTCTCATACATACCCGCCGAACAGTAGTGTTTTTGTTTTGTGTTTAAAAATTAAAAAAATTATGCTTACTCCCCCCTTGTGTTTGAAAAATTAAAATTACTACTCCCCCCTTCGTGTTTTGAAAAATTAAAATTACTTCTCATAAATATTCTCATAAAAATGGAGGAAAATCTGAGTAGTATATAATAGTCATTAATTATAGCACCACCTGGTGGGAGGCACCACGTGTAGCCGGTGGCTTCCAGAGGGTGGTGGTATCATTTTGACTCTTATATACTACTACCTTCCTTATTGTTTTCATCACAACTGTACACATATAGTATATATCTTCTTGTCTCTGTATTGAGCCACCTCTCCACATGTGCACCGATGTTGTAATCCTCGTAGTTTATCGTTATTATGGTAATGCAAGCTCGCTGATTGTGTTGAAAACATCTTAATTACTTTGTAAACACTCAGAAATTATGAGATTATAATAAATTAGGATACTGGCAACCATCACGCTAAGTGCATTGATCCTTTGTAGGTGTATTTTATCACATAGTTCAGTTGATACTTAGTCGTGTAACTGTAACGTTCAGATGTTCGTTGTATTGGTATCTAGATGATTGCTGTCCATGATAAATTGAGTTATTCTGGTTCTGTTGTTGCACTCCGAGCTCCACACATCTTTTCCTAGTATTAGTAGCAGTTCTTTATTTATATATTGAAGGTAGGTTTTTCGCTTTAATTGTCTTTGCCAGACAGGCAGACACTTTAAATATTCTTTATTATTTATTCAACGACGATTACAAATGATGGGACTCAATCAGAAATACGAGAGTTTAAGTGATATATACATTGTGTGACATATATTATATCCTCTAAAATCACAACCAAATTTTTCCGGAGGGTTGCTGGTCACTAACCAAACGGACGAACGGATGCACGCATGAAATACCTGTCACAATGTTCGCCCGCAGGCATTCGTACACGGCCATCTGGTGGCAAGACTATTATAGGGCATGCTGGAATACAGACATATATAGACGTACAGACACAGGATTGGTAACTATAACATGATTCCGGATATTGAAGGTTCTTTGAACCAATTCCCATCCTTAAATATAAGATAACTAACTAACAGACAGGCATATTGCAGCCTGTTAATTGTTTTTGAAACATGATATGGACTGGTAGGCATATGCATGTCTATCATGGCCTCATAGGCGGCGGAAGCCGAACATTATTGGGGGGGGGGGGGGCCCAATGTTGAGGGCCCGAAGGCTAGGGGGGTCCGGGGGCATGCCCCTCCCCCGTAAATTTTTTTAATCCAAGTGGTGTGAAACGCTATTTCCTGCATTCTCAGCAAAGTTCTCAGCAAAGTTCCCAGTAGGATTACACAAATATATTAGAATAAAAAATCCAAAATTTACAGAATTATTGGGGGGGGGGGGGGCCTAGTAGTCTATCAATTATATAGCAATATTTGACACAGGGTCTATACAGGGAGAGCAATATAATTCACGCCACGAGAGTTGAACAATTTCTAACATATTGTGTAGTCTGTACGTTCTTTCAATTAGCAGGCAATCAAATTGTTGGCAAACGACACTACTACTCGGTGCCTGCTGCTTGATAATCGGGTGCACCATTGATGAAAGGTGGGAACTTGACCAAGCTAGAAAGCAATCGCGTAAATTATGTCGGACAGCGGTTCGGATGAGGGTAATGATTCTGTGGGCTGGGTGCCATACAGCGAACGCGAGGACTGGCGAGATGTGGCGCCCGTCCCACAAGACGACGGCCCCTTCCCTGTGGTGCAGATAGCATATTCTGACAAGTGTGAGTATCTTTGTTTTATGCAAATTAAATTTCACTAAGCGGTGTCATCGGTTTTCGCGAGTTTTGTAAAACGATTCCAATAATCGACAGATACCAGTTGTCGTTGCTGGTGTTTTGGCGATGTTTTGCCAATTTGTGAATACTGGCTGTTGTTTGGCGGTTAGAGGGCAGGTGATGTTTTTCCACCAAAAAATTGCGGTTCACAAATTGATCCTCCATATAGTTTAGTAACAAAATCCTGGAAAATGTTGACACAGCCGTACAAATTTAAACATTCCCATATTCAGTAAAATTCCCTGACTATTCAACGAAGTTCATCAAAGAAGTATGTGCAGGTAAAATGTTGTAACGTTCTAACGTCAGCAAATTTTTCATTGGATACTTCAGACATTTATAATTAATTTATTCACAAAGGGGTCAGTCCATCTCAGGTCAACAAACAGTCCACGCACTTGGATCTCAGATTGGTCTCATTTTCACAGTATATCTTCTATATTCATTTCTGAGCACATATCTGAAATTTTAGCCCTGTACCACGAACGGTTCACGAGATATGACCATTTTAATATACATAGTAGGTACAGAGTTTCGCTCAGGATTGACGGCCGTCATTTTTTACGTCATTTTCAGACATTCATATCTCAAAATGTAATACACATAAATGGATGATTTTTCTTGGAGTTGTTCAGTTGAACCTGGAGCCTCTAAATATAGCAGGATATCTACCTTGGGACACCTGTATTTTTTTTTGGTATGCAGATGAAGTTGCCGGAATTTACTATTTTCCTTACAAAAGTTAATATTTGAGACCCAAAAAAAACTAATTTACATCTAAGTAAAGGCTTCCAATTTTTTTTAGAGTCATGTTCACCCGTCCAGTTGTGCTTACAATGCAATAAAACAGTCCTAAAGGTATTGGTTGCAAGATACCATACCCCTCAATTTTGAAAAAAAACAGTTTTTGAAATATTTTATAGGTAAAATGCATTGTAAAAAAATAGCATGTGGGTATATAAATATGTCCTAAAAGTGGTGTCAAAATTTACAGCTAATGGCATGTAGTTTCTATGTGCCAAAGATGGACTTTTTTATTGGACTACTTATATTATTAAATATTATTCTTCAAAAATGCACTGTTTTGGCACTTTCGGAAGCTATTAAATGGATATTCACATCCCTATATATATGCCAATGATGACATACATATCTCAATTCAGACTCAATGGTCTACACTAAAACTGGAATAGTGCCAGTAATACTCTGTTGGGAATTACCCCAGTACTACAGGCCATTTAGGGGAATTTCCCACATCATGGCATGTGCTAGCTTTGGCAGTGAAGAAACACTGATGTCAAGCTGATGATGGCTACCGGTACATGTTTAGCTCCATGTTCTTACAATTCCGAGGAGAATAAATGTCACAGAACACAGTTTTGCAGGTGAGTTGTACATGTTAAAATTAATGATGATATGTACTTATTGGACCACATTTTCAATGGCTAAAAGGTATATGTATAAAGTCGCTCATCCACATCACATACAGTTGGGGACCACTGGTTTTGTTGCTGCCATTCATAAATAGCGTGATATAGTTGGCACTTGGGTGTATGTCAATGTCTGGACTGCATTAACCCTTTCACCCCTTCATAAATGGAATGGACTGTGATGTGTTAATTTTGCAACCAATCCAATGGTCATATAATGATTTTCAGACTAGTCCATTTATTTATAAAAAAGGGTGTTTTTGTTCTAAAAATATGAAAATTACTTGCAAAAAGTGCGGATCCTGATGAGACGGCTCGTCATGAGCCGGCTCATCAGGGTATACACTTTTTGCCAAAACCTCTGTACAGAGCTGTAGGGGTTGAAAGGGTTAAGAGTTTATATCTAGCAATTGTAGGGTGTGACATGTGAGCTGCAGCCATTTTTGATGAGGCAAATTGCAGCAAAACAAGATCGCAATGCACACATCGCTTTTCCAACATACATGATGTACATTTTTCTGTTTTAGGAAAGAAGGCCTCCTGCGGACAACTGATCTGGATGACGAAGCCCGAGAACTTCTACTACTCCGTACAGGAATGCCTGTTAACATGGACACCGGGACACTCTGTTTACACCATGAGCAAGTCGACATCTACAAATATGCTTTCCAACAGAAATCCTGTTGTGATCCAAGAAAGGTTCATAAGAGATCCATCTCCAAACATCTGAAAATTCTAACCATTCAAGACTCAAAAGAGCTGAATAGCATTAAACATGTGTTTGTAAAGCCAGGACAGAAGCTCTGCTACAACTGCCTCAAAATGCTGAAAGCGGCAGAAAGTGAATCTCAAACATGTATGTCTGAAATAGAATCTGATACATCTGATATTGACTTTACCCCTCAACCATATGAGGAAAAGATGTTAAACAAAAGCATCACAGAGCTTGGCGTTTCCCCATTAAAAGTAACGCGTGTGAGTGAACAGAATAAATTGAGCTATGGAAAAAGGAAAGTGTCCCATCCCAAAAATAAAAAGTGCAGTGTCCGCAAAAGTTGCGCATGTTCTAGATGTTGAAGCTGAACAACTGTCAAAGCCAATACCACATACCACTGGATGCAGTGACTGTGATGACATGGGAATATTAGTCACTCTGCTGAAAGAAAAGATGCAAGTATCATCTAGGCAAAAGCAGGTTCAATTGCTTACACTCACACCACATAGCTGGACTATTGCACAAACTGTTCATGAATTTAATGTCAGTGAGTACAAAGTCAGAGAAGCAAGAAAATTGAAGAAAGAAAGGGGTGTACTAGCAGAACCAGAATCAAAAGTTGGAAAGCCACTCTCTAAGGATGTAGAAGAGAGGGTTACAGCTTATTATGAAAATGATGAACATTCACGACTTTTACCTGGTGCTAAAGATTATAAGTCGTGAAGGGGCCTGATGGCAAGCGAGAGCATAAGCAGAAACGACTTTTACTGCTGAATCTCAATGAATTGTACGAGAGTTATAAGGCTAAATACCCACATGACAAGATAGGACTGTCAAAGTTTTGCACCCTTCGCCCACAGCACTGTATAACAGTAGGATGTAGAGGAACCCATTCTGTATGTGTTTGTACAATCCACCAAAATGTGAAACTGATGATCAGTGCTTTACCTTCTGAGACTGCTGTTACTTATCATGACTTGATGGCAAAACTTGTCTGCTCCGTCGATTCAAATCTATGTATGATCCACAGGTGCCCAGAATGTCCAGGGGCTGATGAACTAAGGTCACACCTTGAAAACATTGTGTGGTGTGAGCGATAGACTTGCACCTGATGAGACAATACAATACAAACAATGGCTTACAACCGATCGCACAACACTGCAAAACATTGTCCATGCCATTGCAAGAGTTTATAGACACAATTGTTGAAAAGACTGATAAACTCACATCACATCACTACATTGCCAAGCATCAGCGGCATATCTGTCATCCTTGAAGGAAAACCTCGGTCCTGACGAGGCCATAATCATCCTCGACTTTGCTGAGAATTACAGTTTTGTGGTACAAGATGCTGCTCAAGGGGGGTTTCATTGGGACAATAGCCAAGCAACACTTCATCCATTTGTGGCATACTTCAATAAAGATGGCCAGACACATGAAAGTATGTGTGTTGTTAGTGATTGTTTACAGCATAACACTATCACAGTACATAGATTCTTGTATGATGTGCTTCATCACATGAAGGAAATCTGTCCAGGCATTCAAGAAAATATACTACTTCTCAGATGGAGCAGCTTCTCAGTTACAAGAACTATAAAAAACTTGTGCAATCTTACGTACCATCTAGATGAATTTGGACTCCATGCTGAATGGCATTTCTTTGCTACAAGTCATGGAAGAATGCATGTGATGGAGTAGGTGGAACTGTGAAACGAGAAGCAGCAAAGGCGAGCCTTCAGGCTACCCTCGTAGGTCACATTCTGACACCTAAGGACCTATACGACTGGGCTCAGGGCACACATTAGTAAAGTGAAGTTCTTCTTCATCGACAAAGAAGATGTGACCGGCCATGCAGATCAACAGAACACAAGGTTTGCAAGTGCTAAGGCAGTTCCGGGTACAAGAAGTCATCATTGTTATATTCCAGATCTTGAGGGAAATAAACTGCTGGTTCGAAGAGTATCAGGTGATGCAGTGTCATTTGAAGTCTCCAATGTTAGAGCACGTGATGAACCTGTGGTGAATGTTCCCGATGAAGTGTCCAGTCCTGAACTTCAAAAAACATCAGTCAGTTTAAAGCAGTGTGAAATTGGGAAATATGTCTGCTGCTTATATGATGGTAAAATGGTGGATTGGCCTCATAAGAGACAAATCAGAAGAAGACGAGGATGTGCAAATATCATTCATGCACCCTCACGGTCCAGCAAGGTCCTTTCAGTGGCCTCGGCGTGAAGACCTTTGTTACGTACCATTAATGTGCATATTGTGTCTAATAAATGCACCAAGCACACCAAATGGTAGACAATACCATCTGGACAAGGCTGACAAAGACAATGTAATGAAACTAGTTTAAGTGGTAATCCATATTTACAGTCATGATACACATACATGTAGTATGTTTAAAGAATAAAAATAGCTCTCGAACCTGCAAAATACTGTTGTTAAATAGATATTTATCTAACTATGAAGATGGTGTATAAAAAAGCTGAAATTTGGCATATATAAAGTAGATACCAATTGCTTAACCCAACATACTTTTTAAGATGTTTATTATATACCCACATTTCATTTTGGTTCACTGAACATGTCGCTTGAATTTTTTTTTATTTTTTTTTTGTTGATTTTGGATTTTTTTTTTATTTTTTTTTCTTCATAACTGTTAGGCCTATAACTGTCATAATAGTCATTATATAAACAATGTTACATGGGCTTATTGGAGAGAAAAAACTGAAAGACTTAAATGCTGGTAAATACATGTTTCAGGATGTCAAATGTTGGCGTTCGTCACGTTTGACAGAATATTTTTGATATTTCGGGTGCCTGTCAGCCAACCATAACATTCCTCACACATAGTGTATTATCATGAATCAATCACATATGTCCCAAAGAACAATCCCTGAAAGTTTCAGGCTTCAGTCTCACTTACTTTTTGAGATATGGTCATTTGAAAATGATATAAAAAATAACGGCCGCAATATCCTAGCAAAATCGGGCGTCGACCATACATGCATGCATGTATGCTAAAATAGCCATATCTCATGAAATATTTGAAGCAGGGACCTAAAACTTCAGATTTGTTCATTAAGATGGTCAATGTTAATACAGTTAAAATGAGAGACAATTCTGAAACAATGATGCGTGGGCGACCTTAATTTTTCGTTGAATTGAGATGGACTGACCCAAAGGTTACTACACTTCCCTGATAAGGAAATAAAGTAATTTTGTTTCTAAGAATAGAACCACGCTTGATTTCGCGGAAACGAATATGCGTATATGTGTTTTTGAAAATCCAGCTTCCAAGTTATAGTTTTGCATATTTAGCGTAAAAAAAAAGATCCAAACTGGCAAGAAACACTGAATATATTCAATTGAGAATGTGTTTGAACAAAAATTACATTGATTTACAATCGAAAGTGAGTTTTAAACTGTAAGAATAATGGTCTTATCAATTGACACCCGAGCAAGTCTCCCCCACACAGTTTCGGACCTAAAAATGAATTGGTGAGAAATGATAATTTCCTTGTTTTATATCATTTTAAATATATTAATTGGTTAATATAAATTAATTATAATAGGGGATAGCGTCTGTTGTCGGCCCTGAGCAATAAAATATACTGTTTTCAACAGTTTAATGAATTTATATAGTATATTAATTCCATTTCCTGGAAATAAATGTAACGTACATAGTGATTGAATGCAAATAAATTAGTGCTTACAGGGCCTGAAAATAGCAGCTTTTACCAGTAGGTCCGGGACCTGACAAGAAAAAAAGTGAAAGGTCCCAATAATGTTTTGGAAGGTCCAAGAGGATAATTATAATTGCAAGAAAAACGGGAAGAAATGTGTGTCTGTTTCATACTAAATAACTCGTCACACTATGTGTAAATAATCAACTGTGTTAGCAAAAATTATCTTACAAGACGATAATCAGAATGGATTTAGCATCACCACTAATGATGATCGCAAATTCAATTTTATCACAGGTCTGGCAGACTTTTTGCTTGTAAAATACAAAGGTCCGACATTAAAATTTGCTGGTCCTCGACCTCGGACCAGTGCTATTTTCAGGCCCTGGCTTACTGTCAAGATAGTAAAATATAAATATGACGTAATTGTTATTTATATTTGCAATAGAAAACTTCACCGAAAACCAAGGCCCACTCTTTCTGATGGATTTGGTGTAACAACAGCAACACCACTGGATTATTGTTGGCTTTTGTACAAGCCAGATATCATACATGTATGTTTACTGTCATGGCGAGATGTATATAAACAACTACGCTAGGAGTTCTTTTCATCTACAGCGAGCAATGTAAATTGGTCCGGAGACATAATTAATATTACAATTAAATACCGGTAGGTATTATTTGCACAACTGAATTGCTACTTATGGTACATCATTGAAGTAAAACATTTTACCAGATTGACAGTGATCCAGCTTCTTTTTTTTCAGCGCGACATAAGGGCTGGTAGAAATTTGTAAGGCCTGGTAAATTTCAAATCTTACTAGCTCGGCTGGCTAGTACATATTTTTGCTTACTTTCAAGCCCTGTTACATGTAGTTGAACTGTTAATTTAGTAAATAAGTCCGCTATTCCATCAGCAGTTTCTGAGGATTTGACACATTTTTACTATATTCTGAATAACATTTTACCAAACTATTGGAATGTGATGAAATTGTGCCGCATTGTAGCAATTTCAGCTTGTTTATTCCGAAATCCATATATTTTATCATGACATACACAAGGCTAAATTTGACGTGAATTGCGCATTAGCCGTTGCCCAGAATTAGCCGAAATGACAGTACCAGATTTCATCCCTAAAACGATCAGTGTTTATTCTCTTATGGAGTGTGAAAAGGACCGTTATACGGATGTATTTTCACTTGTCATAAGAAGTAACAAAGTGAAATTACTATATGTTACCGCCAGAAAAAGACATCGAGGACGTGAACCAAAGCAAACGTCTGATTAGTTCTGAGTACATAACTATAATTACTTTACATGACATCAGCGTTATGACAGTAGTATTTCCAAATTTGAGTCTGAAGCGTTCTTTGTTTACTTTGTACTTCGTGGAGAGTGACTTAAGAATTTTGCTAATACTCACTTTATTAGGTGAGTTTATGATAATTATTAATATTTTCTTTTTAACCTGTTGCCTATAAAGCGGAAAACGTGCAGTTAACTCCTGATGTGAATATTGTACCAATTTTGGATAAGGATTAGCTTCCTTACATTGATAGCTAACCACCCTGGGTCATTTGGTCACCTTGACATTCTTTTCTCAAAATATTTGTCTTTACACTGTCAAAACTTTGGACGTTTGTCCAAATTTCACATATCTCCTGATACATTAGTCAGATCTTCGCCAAGCTTCATCAGTGCTTTCATACATTGATAAGTAGCCATCCTGGGTCATTCAGGTGACGATGACCTACTTTTCTTCAAATATACGTCGCGTCCATCAATGCTAGGGACGTTATGTCCAAATTTAGCATATCCCGATACATTAGTCGGATGTTCGCTAAAGTTCCAAGGTCAAATACCTCCAGATTTCAAATTCAATGCATATTTTATTTTTACAATGTATTATTGATTTTCTCCCTTATTAAATAGGGAAAAAATTATAAAATAAAACACATTTAAAAATTCACTTTATATTTGAATTGCAAAAAGCAAACAGTGTCAACTAAGTAAATTTCAACTTTATTACTGTATTTTCACTACTCAATTTGAAAATAAATGTGTATTTTCACATTGCTGTGAGTATTTAGTACATCCACTTTTGATAATCAATTCATATTCTGCTAAAATAAGTGCGTAAAATACGCCAATACGCTCCTCATCTGCAGCTTTGCTTTATATTTGCAGTCCGGGATGTGTACGACTATTTCCGGGCAGTTGTTGCTCGTAACGAAATAAGCAGCCGGGCTCTGGCACTGACAAAGGATGCTGCCGAGTTGAACCCAGCAAATTACACAGTCTGGTAAGCGCTGACTTGCCCTAGTATTATTAACCCTTTATATGTTAATTTTGCAACCACTTCAACTGTCACAAAATGATTTTAAGACTAGTCCATTTATGAAAAGGGGGTGTTTTTGTTCTTAAAAATATGAAAATTACTTGAAAAAAGTGCAGATCCTGATGAGCGAGCTATTCTGGATCTACACTGTTTGCCAATGCCACTATACAAGCCTGTGCTATTGAAAAGGTTAACCCTTAGAATGCGGGAAACAAACATTGTTGTCTGCTTTTTTTCTCTTCTTTCTCAATAAAATATGTTTTGACAGCACTGCAGAATCAATTAGCCTTCTTTCTCAATAAAAACATGGTTTGCCATCTCTTCAGGGCCTTTACCCCTTATTATGCATAAGGGGGGGGGGGGGGGGGGGGGGGGGGGGGGTGGGGGGGGGGGGGGGGGGGGGTGAATTGGCGTATGCTGTTGTTTGATATTTTTCCTTCATTATCAATTAAAACATGGACTGACAGCACTTCGGAATCAATTAACCCATGGAATGCGAGAACCGGAAAATGTCGTCTGCTGCCGTTTGATATGTTTCCTTCTTTTGCAATAAAAAACATGGTGTGACAGCTCTTTAGAATAATTTCCATTAATAAACCGCAGACAACACAGTTTAATTCAGCATCGTCCGTAACCCAAAGTTTTTGTCTGTACCGCTGGGCGACTTACTGTAAGTCGCCAAACGTTATTACATTGCCAGGGTTAACCCATTACAGACGGGACACAACTATAGTAGTAGAACCTTTTGAGAGAAAAAATCCCTATTTTTTGTTATAAATTTCATTTCGAAAATATATGTTGTTACCACTCATTTGAACCGTCTCGATGAGACGGTTCAAACGAGTGTTAAGAACGTATACCTTTATTGAGAAATAATCAAAATAAGATATTTTTTTTTTTAATTTATCGTATCCTTAGGCTGAAATGGGTTAACAGTTGCATGCATATTCCGTAGACCAGGCTAGCAGTGGGGGTATGCATAGAAGTTTTACCAATACTCAGTAGTTTATGTTTGTTCATAGCCAAAGTCTCGGATACGTTTTTAGGGGTACATATAGTTATCAATCGGTCATACGGTAAAGAAGTTATAGCAGAATGGAAATCATGACTGACAGACGGACTAAAGCAGATGATAAATTAGCAATGCCTATAGATAGTCTGTGAGAATTCAGTCAGTTTATGGGGCTCATGGTTTAAGTAAGCCATGAGAATTGTAAAACGATAACTAATATAGGAATTAATGGCCTTTTTGTGGAATTTATCGGGGTATAAACTTCGAAAAGTCGCGGGAATACTGGACGAAGGCCGGAAGGCCTCGTCCAGTATTCCCGCGACTTTTCCAAGTTTATATCCCCGATAAATTCCACAAAAAGGCCATTCATTCCTTATAATTCAGGAATTTGAAATATTCATCAAGAAAATGTGTTTATATTCCGTTTTCTTAATAATTATTTTAACTGCGCCTGACGGTTACGGAAAGTAGTTCGGCATGGGAGTTTACTGGGATATAAATTTTGAACAGAGACTTGCTACAGACCAATCAAATGTTAGGGAATTGTGTAAATATTTTTGTGCTGGAATTATATCTGTATGAATTAATCCAAAGACATATTTCACGTTGTAAATAATACAACCGTTATTGGTTTATTTGTGTATTTAATGAAACAAAGACTTAGCCATGATCTGGCAAAATTTGGCTTGTGGCCTTCTCTACCAGTGTACAATAAAACTAATCCCTCACCCCTGTCTGTTTGTTGGGGTTTAACGGCCCATCAACAGCTAAGGTCATTTAGGGCCGTGTTGGTTAGTCAGTAATTCCAGCACAAAAATATTTACACAATTCCCTAACATTTGATTGGTCCATAGCAAGTCTCTGTCCAAAATTTATATCCCAGTAAACTCCCACGCCGAACTACTTTCCGTAACCGTCAGGCGCAGTTAAAATAATTCTTAAGAAAACGGAAAATAAACACATTTTCTTGATGAATTTAATTCAAATGCTGGAATTATAAGGAATGAATGGCTTTTTTGTTGAATTTATCGGGGATATAAACTTGGAAAAGTCGCGAGAATACTGGACGAGGCCTTCCGGCCTTCGTGCAGTATTCCCGCGACTTTTCCAAGTTTATACCCCGATAAATTCCACTAAAAGGCCATTCATTCCTATAGTAATTTGCTTATTAAAGTGACATGTGTAACCTGTACAATAATATGTATAATCGATCAAGTACACACGACCAATTGAACCTTTTTGTCAAATGATTGACCAAAATAAATAATACATATCAGAGCTCCAGATAAGGTGCGTATTTGTGTAAATACCCAATTAAAATTCCCAAAAACCCAATTGAAATCAGAAGTAGTGAGTATCAAAAAGCAATGAAAAATTGGTGGTATCTTTATCATGCTACAGAAAACAATACACATACCACAAATATAGCATATTTTCTTATTTTTCCATGAAAACACATCTTGTATATTTCATTAGAACAATTCTGATGAAATACCAAGATGTGTTTTCATTTAGAAGCAAACTATTCAATAAGTGTGGTCTGCTGATGTGTAAACAGTAGTGTGATTTTATTTTACACAATTAAACTTTTGAAATACCCAATTTCTTCAGAAATGATGGAGTGACAATACTCAATTACTAATTCCTTATCTGGATCCCTGCATATGATGTAAATATAATGCAGTATATAACTGGTTAGCTGGATATTCTATGCTATAAATAATCTTGTTTTTGTTGTTGATACTAAGGTAAAACAAAATTCAATCGATCAACCAAAACTTGTTTTGAATAAAAAAATAACATAAAAATCTTAATGGGGGAAAAGTGTTAACACCAAATATTTTCCTTTTTTTCTCATTAAAACATGGTCACTTTAGAATTATTTCCATTGGAAATGTTTCTAAAGTGCTGTTGTTGTCAAACTATGAGAAAGAAGGCAAAATATAAAGCATCAGCAGACGACAATTTTCGTCGAAAGCAGTCTAAGGGTTAACAAACAATATAGGTCCTTATCATGCCACAGGAGTGTGGTAGTAGACCAGTAGCCAATTTCATCAAAATTGCAAAGTATACTTATCTAGCAAAGTATACTTTGAGGGAGTAATCATTGATATTTCCATATATTTGATGATTAAAACTATGCAGAATTATTATACTGAATTTAATACATTATCACAGCCAAAATGATAATGTAATAAATTCAGTATAATAAAAATTAATAAATTTATCCTAAAATTGAATATTTCTACCTCGAAAATATACTTTGCTAGGAAAGTATACTTTGCAATGTTGGTGAAATAGGCTACAAGAGCTACATGTAAGACGATTTCATCAACATTGCAAAGTATACTTTAGTAGCAAAGTATACTTTGAGGGAGAATTTTAATTTTCAATTTTAGAATAAAAAATAATTAATTATTATACTGAATTTATTACATTATCACAGCCATTTAATGGCTGTGATAATGTAATAAATTCAGTATAATAATTCTGCATACTTTTAATCATGAATTATATGCATTTGTTAGTTCTATATGAAATAATGCATTTCAGGAAAAATAAATGATTTCTCCCTCAAAGTATACTTTGCTAGTAAAGTATACTTTGCAATGTTGATGAAATAGGCTACTGGGCCAGCCACAAAGCCCCATTTCTCCCGTTACAGCCACAGTTATGATCACTAGCTTTAGAACTCCAGATAAGGTGCGTATTGGCGTATTTTACGCACTTATTTTTAGCAAAATACGCATGATTATCAAAAGTGGGAGTACAAAGTACTCACAGCAATGTGAAAATATGCATTGATTTTCAATTTGAGTAGTGAAAATACTGTAATAAAGTTGAAATTTACTTAGTTGAGCTGTGAATTTTTAAAGGTGTTTTATTTTTTATCATTTTTTCCCTATTTAATACGGAAGAAAATAAATAATACATTTGTAAAAGTAAAATATGCATTGAATTTGAAATCTGGGGATATAATACTCTTTAGATACAAAACTTATCTGGAGCTCTGTTAGCTCCCTCCAATGGCTTCTTGGTAGTTTGGATTGGAAAGCATACCGACGTATACCTTGTCTGTTATCTGGTTCATAATACAATGCTCCAGATAGGATGTATGTCTAGATCTTGAAGAGCAGAACATCTTAATATGTTACATATGCATTACTCTGATTGTACTTTACCAGGCTCAAGATAGTGAGATCATTAACAGGAATTGGACTGTCCTGAGTATGTATGACCAAACCATTCCTGAACTGGGATGTGGCCTAGGTAACGACACCTGACCTTTAATCCAGAGGTTGTGGGTTCAAACCTCACCTTAGGCATCAAAAAATACTTTCATAGTATTTCCATTCCAGAGGTCTTTCGGATGAGACTTGAAACCGAGGTCCCATTGTCGTTTCGTTTCGTACATGAATCTGTGTCCCACATGCAATGTATTATTGGCCAGCTATTCTATTATTGTGGGTGGTTGGTGGGGTGACGTGACGGCGTAAATTAACGGTGGGGTTCCTCCTTATAGGAATCATGATTTGCCAGGTTTGGCCCTCGTCTACGTTTTTATCTTTGGCTTTTTAGCTCACCTGAGCGAAGCTCATGTGAGCTATTGTTACTGCAATGTGTCCGTCGTCGTCCGTGAACATTTTCAAACGTCTTCTCCTCGGTAACCATTGGGTCTATAGTCAACAAACTTCATGGTCATGGTCCTTAGGTAGGGGGATTACAAAATTGTTAAAATGACGTCATTACGTAATCCAAGATGGCCGCCGTCTAAAAATAGCACAAATTCTTAAAAAATCTTCTTCTCAAGAACCGCCAACCGGATTTCGACAAAACTTGGTAGGAATGATCGATGTACATTGTTCTTTCAAAGTTGTTAAAATGGTGACCCCGTGGTCAAAAATGGGCGTGGCCCGTAGGGTCAAATTGGGGTAAAATTTTATTTTTGACTGAATATGGTTATGTCATATATCAAATTGAAGGTATCAATGAGGCGATCACTCTGGTACATTTTTTGTCGAAATCGGATTGTTATGTCATCCAAGATGGCCGCCGAAAGGTCAAAAGGTCATTCTTTTATTAGAGATTTCAAAATTCTTCTTCACATGAACCGCTTGGCCCATGGTAGCCAAACTTAAAAGTTATGGTCCATGGGTGAAGCCTTTTCAGATTTGTTAAAATGGAGGTCATCGCTAATCCAAGATGGCCGCTGTTTAAAAATAGCATAAAATTCTTAAAAAAATCTTCTTCTCATGAACCGCTAGCCGGTGATTCGACGAAACTTGTAGGAATGATCGATGTACATTGCTCTTTCAAAGTTGTTAAAATAAAATGGTGACCCCGGGGTCAAAAATGGGCGTGGCCCGTGGGGTCAAATTGGGGTCAAATTTTATTTTTGACCGAATATGGTCATGTTATATATCAAGTCGAAGGTATCAATGAGGCGATCACTCTGGTACATTTTTTGTCGAAATCAGATTGTTATGTCATCCAAGATGGCCGCCGAAATGTCGAAAGGTTGTTCTTTTATTAGAGATTTCAAAATTCTTCTTCACATGAACCGCTTGGCCCATGGTAGCCAAACTTAAAAGTTATGGTCCATGGGTGAAGCCTTTTCAGTTTGTTAAAATGGAGGTCATCGCTAATCCAAGATGGCCGCCATCTAAAAATAGCATAAATTCTTAAAAAATCTTCTTCTCGTGAACCGCTAGCCGGATTTCGACGAAACTTGGTAGGAATGATCGATGTACAATGCTCTTTGAAAGTTGTTAAAATGGTGACCCTGGGGTCAAAAATGGGCGTGGCCTGTGGGGTCAAATTTTATTTTTGACCGAATATGGTCATGTTATATATCAAATCGAAGGTATCAATGAGGCGATCACTCTGGTACATTTTTTGTCGAAATCGGATTGTTATGTCATCCAAGATGGCCGCCGAAATGTCAAAAGGTCGTTCTTTTATTAGAGATTTCAAAATTCTTCTTCACATGAACCGCTTGGCCCATGGTAGCCAAACTTAAAAGTTATGGTCCATGGGTGAACCCTTTTCAGATTTGTTTTTAAAAATGGAGGTCATCGCTAATCCAAGATGGCCGCCGTCTAAAAATAGCATAAATTCTAAAAGATCTTCTTCTCATGAACCACTGGCCGGATTTCGACTAAACTTGGTAGGAATGATCGATTTACAATGCTCTTTTAAAGTTGTGAAAATGGTGACCCCGGGGTCAAAAATGGGCATGGCCCGTGGGGTCAAATTGGGGTCAAATTTTATTTTTGACCGAATATGCTCATGCCATATATCAAATTGAAGGTATCGATGAGGCGATTGCTCTGGTGCAATATTTGTCGGAATCGGATGATTATGTCATCAATGATGGCCACCAAAAGGTCCATTTATTCAAGATTTTGAATGTCTTTTTCTCAGGAACCACATGGCCGACGCTGGCCAAACTTCATAGGAAGTTAAGATCCTTGGATGAAGCATTTTCAGATTTGGTAAAATGAGAGTCATCGCTTAATCCAAGATGACCGCCATCTAAAAATAGCACAATTTTTTTAAAACACATGAACTCAATGTCACATTCTCCTCTGGTGTTCATGGAGTCAGGTGAGCGAATTAGGGCCATCATGGCCCTCTTGTTTGTTACCTGGGAGTTGAACTGGGTTATTGCCCATTATAAAAGTAGTAAGATTATTACTGATCATACTGCTTTTGTGAGGGGGCCAAGTGATTCTGGTGTGACGAGGACCTGGCATGAGATCAGGATTATTCTGTTTTCAAGGCTGAATATATCTTTATTTTTTTTATTGTAAATGTTCATTTCTGATTTTGGGATTTTCCTCCCATTTGTACATGTACTTGAACATGTACATGTACTTGTTCAGGTAATATATGTAATGGGATTTAGTACTAAACCCATTGACCCGGCCTTAAATGACCTTAGCTGTTGATAGGCCGTTAAACCCAACAAACAAACAAACAAACTATTCTATTATTGTCAGCGAGTGTTGGCTGTTTTCCGCTTGCATTCCTACATGTAGCCCGTTACCTGCTACCGTTTAGCAATTAGGAAGTCTCTCACAGGATGGAACTTGTGTAGGTGGTAATTCAGCAGCTCTGTTTGTGGCGCTGACTGGAGAAATGGGGCTTATGTCGTTTCCGACCAGTGTAGACCCAGATCAGCCTGCGCTTTCGCGCAGTCTGATCAGGGTCTCCACTGTTCGCCATTTCATTAATGAAATACATGTTATTATCGTCTTGCTGATAGGCAAGAGGGGATATAGCGTTAGTCCATGTACGTATGTACATGTGTGTGTGTGCGTTAGTAATGCCTTTGATTTTGATATTATTTGGCCGCAATGTGTGTCTAAGGATGATGCTTTGTTTTGCATACGACCCAAGGTCAAGGTCACTGAGGACTTGTGTTCACCTTGTTTGTAAGGCAAACATGTTAAAAGTTTTTTGTTTTTATTATCAAAACTGCCAGCGAGGGGATTAGCTTAGTGATAACGATGCCCTTGTTCTTCTATCAAGCATAAGCATCATTACCTGTCTGCATGTCCAGGGTTTGCACTGTTTGTCATTCTGTCAGTTTAACTGTTGTTTATATGCTTTTAACAAACATTATAGACTGGACTGTGGGCGTGTGATACAAGCTCAGGAGGAGCTAGACTGCTCACAAATATCATCAGCCCATTTCTCCAGCCTTGGCCACATGTTTGTTTGTTTTCTACGAGCCAGATCAGGATTGTGGTTACATATACAATGTGATGTAAATGTCTACACCTGCTGATGCAATCATTGGTTCCTCAACGGAAAATACACACGTGTTGATACATTATGGATGACGTGCGCCACTACTGTTGCGTTAATACCACATTTCTACGCTACAACTATTACGCTAGTACCACATTTCTACGTTCATTGTCAAAAACAATAATAGTTATAACCACACTTATTTCTATTCCAAGCTGGGGCCCATTTCACTAAACTTATTACAACTAAAATGTTCGTAAGTGCAAAATTATGATAGTCTGTAAATTTCACATTAACATTGTTTTCTTGTAAATAATTATTGGATTTACATTTATTGAGCATAGGCTGCATATGCAGCCTATGCTCAATAAATGTAAATCCATAAATTGAAATTTACAGACGATCTTAAATTTGCACTTACGAACATTTTAGTCGTAGGAAGTTTAGTGAAACGGGCCCCTGATGTTTATATCATAGATTTCGGCCACTGGCTGACAAAAGTGACCTTAAGTGACCCTTTTTATGCTGAGGATACCCCATTATGTTTGCAGAAAATCCTAAATATTTTCTGTCAAGAACATCAAGAGTTCAAGAACATCAAGAGTTGAACAACATATACTTTCTTTGAGAAATAACAAAAAAATAATAATACAGTATTTAATAAATTTCATATCCGTAAGGGTGTATTTCGAAAGGAATTGGTTAACTCTTACACTGCCGAATTAAAATTGTCGTCTGCTGTTTTATATATTTTCCTATTTTTTTTCGCAGGAAAAACACGTTTTGACAACACTTTAGAATCATTTCCATAAAAAAAATTATGTCAAATCTGGTTTTCATTGAGAAAGACGACACAATATAAAACAACAGGAGGCGACTATTTTCATTTCACGCACTCTAAGGGTTAAGGGATTTGTGAACACATATGGCTTGCATTCTCACAGGAAAAAAACACTTAAGTCTGTGAAAAGGGACTAAGGCAATATCATGATCATAGATTGTTCTCTTCTTTTTTGATTATTCGTAATCCTATTACTTTTAACGGAAGGGTCGAAGTGACTTAGGTGGGGTATGGACCTGGCACCAGGTCAGGTTATTCTAATTTCAGGGCTGAATATATATTTGTTTCGATGTAAATATTATATTCTGATTTTGGTATTCGCCTCCATATTTACATTCTGATTCTGAAACCCCACCCCCCTTAGCTGTTGATAGGTCGTTAAACACCAGTACAAAATAAAGTAATATATCAATCAATCAACTGAGTGTAGCCCTTGATCAGCTTGTATTTGCATGTAGGTAATATTTCTGTTTTGGCTGACCTTGATCTAGGCTGGCTCCCAGTGTGACAAGTTGTCTATATTCACATTAACCGGCTCCCTGGCTGGTGCACACATTCTTAATGACATGACAGAATGAACTATGAATAGGACTGAAGGTAAATAAAACCAGTACAGATAACCAACATGGCACAAGTCCAAATCTGCCATTCTTTCCTTCCCACTGCTTGGTTAGTTGGATTTAGGTCGCATAAACGACCATGTGACGGTAGCGACCAGCATAGCACAAGATCAGACTGCGCAGCCGCGCAGTCTGATCTTGCACTATGCTGGTCGCTATCTGGTCACTGAAGTAATCATACAGTCATAAACAAAAGTTAAATTTTAATCCAATTGTTATAAAGTACATGGCATGTACATGTTGAACATGCAGTAAGATTTCTTTATCTATCGGTGGCTTTGTTGCACCCAGTAGTTCCAACAAATAGTAAGACATTATCAACAGTTTCTATTCATTGTTTCACAATGCTGTCTGATTGCTTTTGGCGCCCTTTGAAGAAACTGCAGAGGTAGAGGTCATCTTTTCATTTCAGATCAGACAGACCCGACTCTGGGATTACCTCCCATTTTGCTTCATTATACGGACAACCTGACTCGATTATACCCCCCCACAACTCGTTGCGGGAGGGGGGGGGGGGGGGGGGGGGGGGGGGGGGGGGGGGGGGGGGGGGGGGCGGGGGGGGTATACAGGGATCATTTTACAGGGCGAAGTGGGCGAAATTCTCTCCCTAAGTTGACTGACTTCTCCCTATTTTGAGTTGAGGGAAATTTTGGAAAAAATGGTCTATTTTCTATTTTTTTTTAATGAAAACGTCTCCCTCTTCTGAAGGGCTAGCTTGAACCTTGGGTATATACTGGATTCGGATTGCCCGTCCGTCCGTCACTAAACTGAACATACAGCTACATATTTAGGGGTACCTGGGCCCACACCGTAAGCCTGGCTTACTGACAAATCTAGTTATATTTTGCTAATACTAATTTAGAAAGTCAGCCATCAGCCATACACACGCACATAAATCAGGGCCCCAGATAAGGAATTAGTAATTGAGTATTTTCACTCCATCATTTCTGAAGCAATTGGGTATACATTTCAATATTTTAATTGGCTAAAATAAAATCACACTATCGTTTACACATCAATAGACAGCAATTATTGAATAGGTTGCTTTGAAATAAAAACATGTCTTGGCATTTCATTAGAATTGTCTCCTTAGAGACAATTCTAATGAAATACCAAGATGTGTTTTATGGAAAATAAGAAAAATATGCTATATTTGTGATCCGTTTAGTGTTTTCTGCAGCATGATAAATGTACCACAAAATTGTAATTGCTTTTTGATACTTGCTACTTCTGATTTCATTTGTGTTTTTGGCAATTTTAATTGGGTATTTAAGCAAATACGCAGCTTATCTGGAGCTCTGATAAATGATGTTGAAAATGGACAGAAAAATCAAAGTACCGTAGATGCAGAATTGAATTCCGCATGTGTGTCTGAATTTTTAGGTCGCGTGAGTTATGGAAAATGTTGTATTTTTTGGCAAAATATATATCGGCAAAAAATTGCAATGCATTAAGGGTGGTAGTACCAAAGATGTGTCGATATTATCAAGCACTCAGAATGTATTCAATACCTATTCATCCTTGCAGGTTCATGGGGGATTTGCCCAAATGTGGCTGTGACTGGAGAAATGGGGCTTATAGGATTTGTTACCAGTCTTGATCCTGATCTGTTCGCACACACCTGCAGTCTGATAGGGATATAAACTGTTTGTTAGAAGCGGGACAGGTGATGTACTGAATGAATGGCAAACAATACATGGCCTGATCATTATGCGCGGATGCACAGTCTGATCTGGGGATACACTGGTCACATTACCCATAAGCCCCAGTCACCCAGCCACAAATTACTTTGTGTGATTAGTGTACTAGCAGATCAGCCTACACACAAATCTTGTTGCGAGCATCTGCACAATCTGAGCCTACACATACCTCTTAACCCTAAGTATTCGTACTTACATTTAAATAGTTCTTCGATTTAATGTGTTTAACCCTTACACCGCTATCTTAATTTTTTGTCGTCAGCTGTTTACTTTTTATTTTCAATTTTTATCATCAAAAACGTGCTTTGACTGCACTTTAGAATAATTTACAACATGCTTTGACAGCACTTTAGAATCATTCCCATTGGAAATGATTCTGAAGTGCTGTCCAACCATGTTTTTATTGAGAAATAAGGCAAGATATAAAAGCAGCAGTTGTGAGTAGCGGTCTAAGGGTTAACCTATTACAATCGGAATACTCTTTAGGTGTATGTAAAATTTGAAATAAAGTATTTTATATTTTTTTATAAATTTTCCCAATGAAAGTGTATGTTGTGACCACTCATTTGACTCGAGACGGTTCAAATGATGGCCACAATATATACTTCTGATGGGAGATAAAGAAAATATTTGAAATTTACTGTCTGCAAATCTTCAGCATAAATGGGTTAATAGCCAAAGGTTTGTCAGAAGAAATACGTGGGACAGACAGTTTTAAGCTCGACTATTCAAAGAATAGTTAGAGCTTATGTAGTCACCCCGGCGTCGGTGTCCGTGTCGGCGTCACCGTCACGCCTTGGTTAAGGTTTTTAGTCAAGCTTGTGTATGGAATACTCCTGGCCCTACACCCACCATACTTGGACAACTTCATCTCCTAGTGATGTACATCAATAACCCCTGATCTATATTTGACCTTGACTTACATTTCCTCTTGAAATACTTAGTTAATTCTCCTTGGTTAAGGTTTTTAGTCAAGCTTGTAGATGTAATACTCCTGGCCCTACACCAAACATACTTGGACAACTTCATCTCCTAGTGATGTACATCAACAACCCCTGACCTATATTTGACCTTGACCTACAATTCCCCTTGAATTACTTAGTTAAATTCCCCTTGGTTAAGGTTTTTAGTCAACCTTGGTTGAGCTTTTTAGTCAAGCTTGTACATGGAATACTATTGTGCATACAGACACCATACTTGGACAACCATTTCTCATAGGCATGTACATCAATAACCCCTGATCTATATTTGACCTTGACCTACATTTTCTCTTGAATTACTTAGTTAATTCCCCTTGGTTAAGGTTTTTAGTCAAGCTTGTAGATGGAATACTACTGGCCCTACACCCACCATACTTGGACAACTTCATCTGCTATTGATTTACATCAATAACCCCTGATCTATATTTGACCTTGACCTACATTTCCTCTTGAATTACTTAGTTAATTCCCATTGGTTAAGGTTTTTAGTCAACCTTGGTTAAGATTTTTAGTCAAGCTTGTACATGGAATACTATTGTGCATACAGACACCATACTTGGACAACCTTTTCTCATAGCGATGTACATCAATAACCCCTGATCTATATTTGACCTTGACCTACGTTTCCTCTTGAATTACTTAGTTAATTCCCCTTGGTTAAGGTTTTTAGTCAAGCTTGTATATGGAATACTACTGGCCCTACACCCACCATACTTGGACAACTTCATCTCCTAGTGATGTACATCAATAACCCCTGATCTATATTTGACTTTGACCTACATTTCCTCTCGAATTACTTAGTTAATTCCCCTTGGTTAAGGTTTTTAGTCAACCTTGGTTAAGGTTTTTAGTCAAGCTTGTACATGGAATACGATTGTGCATACAGACACCATACATGGACAACCTTTTCTCATAGGGATGTACATCAATAACCCCTGATCTATATTTTACCTTGACCTACATTTCCTCTTGAATTACTTAGTTAATTCCCTTGGTTAAGGTTTTTAGTCAAGCTTGTAGATGGAATACTCCTGGCCCTACACCAACCATACTTGGACAACTTCACCTCCTAGTGATGTACATCAACAACCCCTGACCTATATTTGACCTTGACCTACATTTAACCTTCAATTACTTAGTTAATTCCCCTTCGTTAAGGTTTTTAGTCGACCTTGGTTAAGGTTTTTAGTCAAGCTTGTAGATGGAATACTATTGTGCATACAGACACCATACTTGGATAACTCATAGGGATGTACATCAATAACCCCTGACCTATATTTTACCTTCACCTACATTTAACCTTGAATTACTGGGTTAATGTTTCAGTTTATAGTGAAGCATGTATATGGAATACTCCTGGGCCTACATCAACCATACTTGGACAACTTCATCTCCTAGTGATGCACATCAATAATCCCTGACATATATTTGACCTTGACCTACTTTTATCATTGGATTACTTAGTTATTTCCCCTTTGTTAAGGTTTTTAGTCAAGCTTGTATATGGAATACTCCTGGGCCTACAGCAACCATACTTGGAAAACTTCATCTAGTGATGTACATCAATAACCCCTGACCTATATCTGACATTGACCTACATTTAACCTTGAATTACTTACTTAATATCCCTTGGTTATGGTTTTTAGTCAACCTTGGTTAAACTTTTTATGCAGGCCGCAGCCACCTTGTTTGTCAAGCTATGTGTACATCGACAACCCTCGTAGTCGAGCTATGCTGTTCTCCTACAGCTCTTGTTAGTCAACCTTGTTTAAGCTTTTTAATCAAGCTCGTACATGGAATACGATTGTGCATACAGACACCATACTTGGACAACCTTTTCTCATAGGGATGTACATCAATAACCCCTGATCTATATTTGACCTTGACCTACATTTCCTCTTGAATTACTTAGTTAATTCCCCTTGGTTAAGGTTTTTAGTCAAGCTTGTAGATGGAATACTCATGGCCATACACCAAACATACTTTGACAACTTCATCTCCTAGTGATGTACATCAACAACCCCTGACCTATATTTGACCTTGACCTACATTTAACCTTGAATTACTTAGTTAATTCCCTTTGGTTAAGGTTTTTAGTCAACCTTGGTTAAGCTTTTTAGTCAAGCTTGTACATGGAATACTATTGTGCATACAGACACCATACTTGGACAACCTTTTCTCATAGGGATGTACATAATAACCCCTGATCTATATTTGACCTTGACCTACATTTCCTCTTGAATTACTTACTTATTTCCCCTTGGTTAAGGTTTGTACTCAGGTTAAGGCTTATAGTCAAGCTTGTATATGGAATACTCCTGGGCCTACAACAACCATACTTGGACAACTTCATCTCCTAGTGATGTACATCAATAATCCCTGACCTATATTTGACCGTGATCTACTTTTACCCTTGGATTACTTAGTTATTTCCCCTTGGTTAAGGTTTTTAGTCAAGCTTGTATATGGAATACTTCTGGGCCTACAGCAACCATACTTGGAAAACTTCATCTCCTAGTGATGTACATCAATAACCCCCGACCTATATCTGACATTGACCTACATTTAGCCTTGAATTACTTACTTAATTTCCCTTGGTTAAGGTTTTTAGTCAACCTTGGTTAAGGTTTTTATGCAGGCCGCGGCCACCTTGTTTGTCAAGCTATGTGTACATCGACAACCCTCGTAGTCGAGCTATGCTGTTCTCCTACAGCTCTTGTTTGTAGGGTTATTAACTTTTTACTGTACTCTGATTTGTCATGTAGCAGTGTTGTGCCTAGACTGAGCCCGGGAGAAACTTCACCTCGAACTGCTTGTGCAAAATATAGGAATCTCCCATTCACGTATAGACTTAGTAGGAAGGGGCGCTACGGTGACTACTAAAAATGTTACAGTATGAGAATTATCAGTGTCGGCACTGGGCAAAGTTCTACCTGGACCAAATTTTCACCGACTGTATCACATATTAACACCGGAGTTTGGCTCAGCAGGGCATCTTAGTTCACTGTCCTGGCTGGGTACGGCAAGTTTATCTAACCCATTACATTCGGAACACACCTTTCGTTTGTCATTTTGTGTCGCGCCTGCTTTAGCAGAAGTCGCGACTATAGTCGCCTAGTCGCCGCATTTTCCGTCGTCCCGAAATGTCAAAAAGTTTGTACAAACTTCGTCATCATGGTATAACTTTAATATTACTTGACGGATTGCTTCAATAATTGGACACTTCATACTTGTGAGCATTGGGAACACACTCATGCCGCCATTAACATGACCTTGACCTTTTTTTGATTCAAAAAGTTTGTTCAAGCTTCTTCATCATGGTATAACTTTAATATTACTTGACGGTATGCTTCAATATTTGGACACCTGATATATGTGAGCATTTGGAACACACTCATGCCCCCTCTAACATGACCATGACCTTGTTATTTTTGCGGAAAGCCATTTTTTGCATAAAAAGCTTGTACAAGTTTCTTCATCATCGTATAACATTAATATTATGGATGGCATGTCAAAAAGTTTCTTCAACCTTGACCGTTTTAGTGGTTTAAGCATGCACTTCTCTGACGGTTTTTCAAATTTTGTGATGCTTACTTTAGCACATGCCCATGATCATGTTACGGTCCAACGCCTCGGCAGGCGCGACACCGCTTCCGTGGTGGAATTCTTGTTTAGAAGAAAAAAAATGGACTAGCCTGAAAATCATTTTGTGACAATTTAACAGGACAACGTCCATTCCAGTTATGTAGGGATGAAAGGGACGACAACCCTCGTTCGTGTATGTCTGCTTGACGTGTAGCTGCCAATTTTTTATGGTTTCCTCAGAGCCTTATAGTGCTGTGATGCAGAAGAGCTGAGGGTCGTTTCACTAAACTTCGTACGACTAAAATGTTCGTAAGTGCAAATTTAGGTTTGTCTGGAAATTTCAATTGATGTATTTACATTTATTGAGCATAGGCTGCGCTATGCTCAATAAATGTAAATCCAATAATTGTTTACAAGAAAACATTGTTAATGTGAAATTCTCTGACTATCATAATTTTGCACTTACAAACATTTTATTTGTACACAGTTTAGTGAAACGGCCCCCTGCTTACTTGCACTGATTACAACGATTGCAAGGTCTAAAATATACCATATGTACCATATACATAATGTTAGCAAACAGTTATATGTCTGCATATATATGTTGTACCTTCAAATTTAGGTAAACTTTAACAACATTTAAACACATAATAGGATACTCATACATTCAAAGCGATACACCATGGCATTTTGAATAGTTCACACGGACCATATCATTTATCCAACCAGCGTAGATGTGCAATCAGCAAAATAACGGCTATTAGAGTATTTTGGCTGTTTTAATTGCCGATATTTGGCTAATGGCAAATTTAATGTTTTTCTTCCTCGATATCAGAAATAACAACACACTCTTACTGATTGATAAGGATCTATACTGTTTGTTGGAAGAAGGACCAATGTTTTACTGACTGAATGGCGATCAGTGCAGGTGCTGATAAGAATGTGTGGATGCGCATGCTGATCTGCATCTACACTGATCACAAGTGCCATAATCATTTCTCTAGTGGGTGGCACTTGGGAGCATACGATGGGTAATTTAACAATCGGGGTTCATCCTCAACGGAATTTTGACTGGAGACCTGGTTTGGCCCTCACATACGTCTTTGGCATTTTGTATCTGGTTATACGCCTTATGTGAGTATTACGATAATTAGTAATCCTATTTTAGGGGAAGGGGCCAAGTGTAAATAATCCGTTATGATTTTGGGATTTTCCCACCAATGCAGCAGGCTAAATATGGGATCAACCCGTTTGCCCGGCCTTACATGACCTTAGCTGTTGATAGGCTGTTAAACACCAATAAACAAACATTTTTCTAGTCACAGGGTCTGCTCCATATTTGTGGCTGTGACTGGAAAAATTGGGTTTATGTGTTTTGCGACCACTGTAGATTCAGATCAGCCTGTGCATTCGCATAGTCTGATCAGGATTTGCACTGTTTGCCATTCCATCAATGAAACACCCGTCATGCTTCTGACAAGCAATATAGATCGGCTACATGAGTGTGCTAATTGATCAGGAGCTACATTGGTCACAAATCCCATAAGCCCCATTTCTCCAGTCACAGCCACATGTTTGTTTTCTGCATGCAAGCCGTACCATTTTCATGTGAATGTGCTGGCAGCTATTGTGTTTTGAAATTTAATGCTACATTGTATATTATGCTTCTATGAATTTCCCATTGGAAGCTTGCCAATATTGTATCGTGCCACGGTTTCTGTCACAAGGGCATTGGGTGATCTAGTTTTCCAGATATGTGTCGGCCATGATTTCACAAAGCTGGTTGTACAGTAGAACCTCTCTAAACCGGACACCTGGAAACTATCAGTGTGATTAACCCTTTCAACACTACAAGCCCAGTTCAATGGACAGTGCATATTGTGGAACATGTTTTGTGTTTGACATTTAGCTTTAACTCTTTGCTGCTAGCGGCGAAAATATCCACCAAACGAATTAGGAGTGTATGTTTTATTTCTCTCTGTAAATATGTAACTATTTATGGCCCACAAGTTTCCCAGCATGCAAAGAGTCAAATGGCCCCTGGAGGTTACAGCCTCTGATTTAGAACAGATTATCAGAGAAGATGGAATTTTATCCATGTACCAGAGCTATAATAGTGTACAGGAAGAGGTTTCCGTGGCTTCATCCTTTTATCCTTTCAACACGACATCCCAGTATTTGCAAACAATGTAGATCCAGATGAGCCGGCTCACATCTGCACAGTCCGATCCGGTTCTGCACTTTTCCCCATTCCATCAATGAAATTATCCATTATGCTTCTAATCACAAATATAGATTGTTATCAGTCTACACGAGTTTGCTATTTGGCCAGGGACTACACTGGTCACAAATCTCATTCCACAGCCACATGTGGCCATAGCTGTTGCTGGGCCTTTAAACCCACTCACTCCCATTTTTAGCTCGCCTGCATGAAGTGCATAACAGCTTATGGCATACCCCCGGCTTCGTTGGCGTCGGCATCCACAAACTTAACGTTGGGTAAATGTCTTATAACTTCTGTTTCCTTTCATGGAATGCCTTCATATTTCATACATGCATTTCTCAGATCACCCTCTATCATGCTGTAGCAAATCCGCGATCCACCACCCAACCCTTACCCGAAGGTCAAGGTCACAAACTAGGCATGTTCATAAACTTAACGTTGGGGTAAATGTTGGGTGACTTCGGTTTATTTACAGGGAACGCCTTCATATTTCATACATGGATTCATCTGATGATACTGTATTGTGATATTGCAAATCCATGACCCACCGCCCATCCCTTACCCCAAGGTCAAGGTCACAAACTTAGCACATTCATAAAAACGTTGGGGTAAATGTGGAACGCCTTGATATTTCATACATGCATTTCTCAGATGACCCTCTATCATGTTGTAGCAAATCCACGACTCACCACCCAACCCTTACCCCAAGGTCAAGGTCACAAACCAAGCACATTCATAAACTTAACGTTGGGGTAAATGTTGTGTAACTTCTGTTTATTTAGAGGGAATACTCTCATATTTCATACATGCATTCATCTGATGAAACTCTTATCGTACTATAGCAAATCCATGACCCACTTCCCACCCCTTTCCCCAAGGTCAAGGGCACTCATCTGATGAAACTCTATCATACTATAGCAAATCCATGACCCACCTCCCACTCCTTTCCCCAAGGTCAAGTTCACCTTTCCCCAAGGTCAAGGTCACAAACTTAGCATCATGTTGTAGCAAATCCACGACTCACCACCCAACCCTTACCCCAAGGTCAAGGTCACAAACCTAGCACATTCATAAACTTAACGTTGGGGTAAATGTTGTGTAACTTCTGTTTATTTACAGGGAATACTTTCATATTTCATACATGCATTCATCTGATGAAACTCTATCGTATTATAGCAAATCCATGACCCACTTCCCACCCCTTTCCCCAAGGTCAAGGGCACTCATCTGATGAAACTCTATCGTACTATAGCAAATCCATGACCCACCTCCCACTCCTTTCCCCAAGGTCAAGTTCACCTTTCCCCAAGGTCAAGGTCACAAACTTAGCATCATGTTGTAGCAAATCCACGACTCACCACCCAACCCTTACCCCAAGGTCAAGGTCACAAACCTAGCACATTCATAAACTTAACGTTGGGGTAAATGTTGTGTAACTTCTGTTTATTTACAGGAATACTTTCATATTTCTACATGCATTCATGCTGATGACTACTCCATCCCCGGTACTATAGCAAATATCCACAACCCACCACCCAGCCCTTACCCCAAGGTCAAGGTCACAAACTTAGCATGTTCATAAACTTAACGTTGGGGTAAATGTTGTTTAACTTCTGTTTCTTTACAGGGAACGCTTTGATATTTCATACATGCATTCATCTGATGATCCTCTATTGTGCTACAGCAAATCCATGACCCACCCCCCCCACCCCTTTCCCCAAGGTCACACACATTCATACATGCATTCCTCATATGAATAGCTATCATGCTGTAGAAAATCACCAACTTAGTGTGTTCATAAACTTAACGTTGGATTAAATTTTGTTTTACTTCTGTTTTCAGGGAGCGCATTGATATTTCATACATGCATTCATCTTAATATGCTATATTATGCTAGAGCAAACCCACGACCCACCTTGCACCACTGACCCCAATGTCAAGGTCCACCGCACGCCCCTTAACCCAAGGTCAATTATATATAATATTCATGTTTTTTTATGCAACTGTGCCAAGTTTCAGTGAAGGCTGCCAACAGACGAGCTTCGTTGTCTTCTGACAACTCTTGTTGTTAGAAGTATGACGAGTGCTTCATTGATAGAATGGCGAACAGTGCAGATCCTGATCAAACTGTGCAGATGCACAGACTGATCTGGATCTACACTGGTCGCAAAACCCATAAGCCCCATTTCTCCAGTCACAGCCACATGTGACCGAAGCTGTTGCTGGGACATCAAACCCAATCACTTCCACTCTCCGTTTGCAGGCATTTCCGGCGGATGCTACTGAAGGAACTGGGCGAGAATCTCAACACGGAGCTGCGATACATCTCCACCATCATCCGTGACCACCCCAAAAACTACCAAGTCTGGTATGATATCATTATTTATCAGGTAACGAGCTGTGTGTTGGCCGAATACATACTGACTGATAATGTAATGTTGCATCAGGCATTGACCTCATACGAATATACGGGTTGTAAACTTGGTATTTCATACATGCATTCCTCGGGTGAGACTATCAGGCTGTAGCAAATCCACGGTCCGCCACCCACCCCTTACCCCAAGTTGAAGGTCACAAATATTAGTGTTTTATTTTCAGCTCGCCTAGAAAGAGCTAATGGCATACCCCCAGCGTCAGCATCCACAAACTTAACATTTGGGTAAATGTCTTATAACTTCTGTTTCTTTTCATGGAACACCTTCATATTTATACCCCCCGCAGCGAGTTATGGTGGACTGTATACTGGAGTCGGGTTGTTCGTTCATTCGTCCGTCCGTCACTAAACTTAACAGAGAAATATGTTATAACTTTAATTTCCTTCATCAAAAATTCTTAATATTTCGCTCGTCCATTCTTCTAAGGCTCTACTATCATGCTGTGACAAAGCCACGACCGGCCAACCCCCGCTGATCCCCAGGTCAAGGTCACATACTTAGTTTCTTTACAAAACTTAACATCAGAGAAATATGCTATAACTTCTATTTCCTTCATTGAAAATGCTAAATATTTCATGCATGTATTCCTCTAGGGCTCTACTATCGTACTGTCACAAAGCCATGACCGTCCAACCCCTGCTGATCACAAGGTCAAGGTCACATACTTAGTCTCTTTACAAAACGTAACATCAAAGAAATCCGTTATAACTTCTATTTTCTTCGTCGAAAATTTTCCATATTTTCACACATGCATTCCTCTAAGGGTCTATTATCATGATGTGCCAAATTCACATATTTAAGGGCACCTGGGCCCACGCAGAGGGTATTCCATAAGCCTCGCTTACAGACAATTCTAGTTCATATATGCATTCCTCAGATGACCCTCTATCAAGCTGTAGCAAACCCACGCCCACCCCTTACCCCAAGATCAAGGTCACAATCTTAGTGCGTTCATAAAATTAACAAAAATTAAACCCATTAGCCCGGCCTTAACTGATCATAGCTGTTTATAGGTCGTTAAACACCAATAAATAAATAGTATCGAACGAAGCTATCACTGTCTCCATGCCACCACAGGCACCACCGGCGCGTGATTGTCGAGTGGCTACAGGAGGCGTCCGAGGAGCTCGCATTCACGGCGGCCATCTTGGAGGGCGACTCGAAGAACTACCATGCCTGGCAGCACCGACAGTGGGTGATTCAGACGTTCGACCTCTGGGATGGCGAGCTCGACTTTGTGGAGTCGCTGCTGCGCAAGGATCTCCGCAATAACTCTGCGTGGAACCAGCGCTACTTCATCATCAACAGTACGACACAGTTCACTGACGACATCATAGACCGGGAGATAAGGTGTTTATAAATAACCCTACCATGCTTTATTGGATAGCTTGCTGTGCATTTAGGGATGGGCCATGGCCCAGGAGATATGATATTAGACTTCAATACTGGAGGTTGTGAGTTCAATCCTCGCCGTAGGCGTGAAAAACACTAACAGTATATCCATCCCACTGGTCTGTCGTATGAGACTTTAAACTGTGGTCCCATCTCTATATATAGCTGTTGCTGAGACGCGAAACACATTCACTTTTGCTGCGCATTTACCAAATACACACAATAATTACAAGAAACGGTCGTATCGTGCATTGACTAGCTATACATATCTAGGTCACTGCGGAGTCGAAACTATTTTTGCTGATGTTATATTTGGCTGTGACTGGACATTAGCCTGATATTCCTGATATAAATTGGATCCGAGACTGGCTCCCAGATCGGACAGGGGTCAGTCCATCTCAATTCAACGAAAAATTAAGGTCGCCCACGCATCATTGTTTCAGAATTGTCTCTCATTTTAACTGTATTAACATTGACCATCTTAATGAACAAATCTGAAGTTTTAGGTCCCTGCTTCAAATATTTCATGAGATATGGCTATTTTAGCATGTATGGTCGACGCCCGATTTTGCTAGGATATTGCGGCCGTTATTTTTTATATCATTTTCAAATGACCATATCTCAAAAAGTAAGTGAGACTGAAGCCTGAAACTTTCAGGGATTGTTCTTTGGGACATATGTGATTGATTCATGATAATACACTATGTGTGAGGAATGTTATGGTTGGCTGACAGGCACCCGAAATATCAAAAATATTCTGTCAAACGTGACGAACGCCAACATTTGACATCCTGAAACATGTATTTACCAGCATTTAAGTCTTTCAGTTTTTTTCTCTCCAATAAGCCCATGTAACATTGTTTATATAATGACTATTATGACAGTTATAGGCCTAACAGTTATGAAGAAAAAAAATTCCAAAATCAACAAAAAAAATTTCAAGCGACATGTTCAGTGAACCAAAATGAAATGTGGGTATATATAATAAAACATCTTAAAAAGTATGTTGGGTTAAAGCAATTGGTATCTACTTTATATATGCCAAATTTCAGCTTTTTTATACACCATCTTCATAGTTAGATAAATATCTATTTAACAACAGTATTTTGCAGGTTCGAGAGCTATTTTTATTCTTTAAACATACATGTATGTGTATCATGACTGTAAATGGATTACCACTTAAACTAGTTTCATTACATTGTCTTTGTCAGCCTTGTCCAGATGGTATTGTCTACCATTTGGTGTGCTTGGTGCATTTATTAGACACAATATGCACATTAATGGTACGTAACAAAGGTCTTCACGCCGAGGCCACTGAAAGGACCTTGCTGGACCGTGAGGGTGCATGAATGATATTTGCACATCCTCGTCTTCTTCTGATTTGTCTCTTATGAGGCCAATCCACCATTTACCATTCATATAAGCAGCAGACATATTTCCCAATTTCACACTGCTTTAAACTGACTGATGTTTTTTGAAGTTCAGGACTGGACACTTCATCGGGAACATTCACCACAGGTTCATCACGTGCTCTAACATTGGAGACTTCAAATGACACTGCATCACCTGATACTCTTCGAACCAGCAGTTTATTTCCCTCAAGATCTGGAATATAACAATGATGACTTCTTGTACCCGGAACTGCCTTAGCACTTGCAAACCTTGTGTTCTGTTGATCTGCATGGCCGGTCACATCTTCTTTGTCGATGAAGAAGAACTTCACTTTACTAATGTGTGCCTGAGACCCGTCGTATAGGTCCTTAGGTGTCAGAATGTGACCTACGAGGGTAGCCTGAAGGCTCGCCTTTGCTGCTTCTCGTTTCACAGTTCCACCTACTCCATCACATGCATTCTTTCCATGACTTGTAGCAAAGAAATGCCATTCAGCATGGAGTCCAAAGTCATCTAGATGGTACGTAAGATTGCACAAGTTTTTATAGTTCTTGTACTGAGAAGCTGCTCCATCTGAGAAGTAGTATATTTTCTTGATGCCTGGACAGATTTCCTTCATGTGATGAAGCACATCATACAAGAATCTATGTACTGTGATAGTGTTATGCTGTAAACAATCACTAACAACACACATACTTTCATGTGTCTGGCCATCTTTATTGAAGTATGCCACAAATGGATGAAGTGTTGCTTGGCTATTGGTCCCCAATGAAACCCTTGAGCAGCATCTTGTACCACAAAACTGTAATTCTCAGCAAAGTCGAGGATGATTATGGCCTCGTCAGGACCGAGGTTTTCCTTCAAGGATGACAGATATGCCGCCTGATGCTTGGCAATGTAGTGATGTGATGTGAGTTTATCGGTCTTTTCAACAATTGTGTCTATAAACTCTTGCAATGGCATGGACAATGTTTGCAGTGTTGTGCGATCGGTTGTAAGCCATTGTTTGTATTGTATTGTCTCATCAGGTGCAAGTCTATCGCTCACACCACACAATGTTTCAAGGTGTGACCTTAGTTCATCAGCCCCTGGACATTCTGGGCACCTGTGGATCATACATAGATTTGAATCGACGGAGCAGACAAGTTTTGCCATCAAGTCATGATAAGTAACAGCAGTCTCAGAAGGTAAAGCACTGATCATCAGTTTCACATTTTGGTGGATTGTACAAACACATACAGAATGGGTTCCTCTACATCCTACTGTTATACAGTGCTGTGGGCGAAGGGTGCAAAACTTTGACAGTCCTATCTTGTCATGTGGGTATTTAGCCTTATAACTCTCGTACAATTCATTGAGATTCAGCAGTAAAAGTCGTTTCTGCTTATGCTCTCGCTTGCCATCAGGCCCTTCACCGACTTATAATCTTTAGCACCAGGTAAAAGTCGTGAATGTTCATCATTTTCATAATAAGCTGTAACCCTCTCTTCTACATCCTTAGAGAGTGGCTTTCCAACTTTTGATTCTGGTTCTGCTAGTACACCCCTTTCTTTCTTCAATTTTCTTGCTTCTCTGACTTTGTACTCACTGACATTAAATTCATGAACAGTTTGTGCAATAGTCCAGCTATGTGGTGTGAGTGTAAGCAATTGAACCTGCTTTTGCCTAGATGATACTTGCATCTTTTCTTTCAGCAGAGTGACTAATATTCCCATGTCATCACAGTCACTGCATCCAGTGGTATGTGGTATTGGCTTTGACAGTTGTTCAGCTTCAACATCTAGAACATGCGCAACTTTTGCGGACACTGCACTTTTTATTTGGGACACTTTCCTTTTTCCATAGCTCAATTTATTCTGTTCACTCACACGCGTTACTTTTAATGGGGAAACGCCAAGCTCTGTGATGCTTTTGTTTAACATCTCTTCCTCATATGGTTGAGGGGTAAAGTCAATATCAGATGTATCAGATTCTATTTCAGACATACATGTTTGAGATTCACTTTCTGCCGCTTTCAGCATTTTGAGGCAGTTGTAGCAGAGCTTCTGTCCTGGCTTTACAAACACATGTTTAATGCTATTCAGCTCTTTTGAGTCTTGAATGGTTAGAATTTTCAGATGTTTGGAGATGGATCTCTTATGAACCTTTCTTGGATCACAACAGGATTTCTGTTGGAAAGCATATTTGTAGATGTAGACTTGCTCATGGTGTAAACAGAGTGTCCCGGTGTCCATGTTACAGGCATTCCTGTACGGAGTAGTAGAAGTTTCCTCGGGCTTCGTCATCCAGATCAGTTGTCCGCAGGAGGCCTTCTTTCCTAAAACAGAAAAATGTACATCATGTATGTTGAAAGCGATGTGTGCATTGCGATCTTGTTTTGCTGCAATTTGCCTCATCAAAAATGGCTGCAGCTCACATGTCACACCCTACAATTGCTAGATATAAACTCTTAACCCTTTCAACCCTACAGCTCTGTACAGAGGTTTTGGCAAAAAGTGTATACCCTGATGAGCCGGCTCATGACGAGCCGTCTCATCAGGATCCGCACTTTTTGCAAGTAATTTTCATATTTTTAGAACAAAAACACCCTTTTTTATAAATGGACTAGTCTGAAAATCATTATATGACCATTGGATTGGTTGCAATAATTAACACATCACAGTCCATTCCATTTATGAAGGGGTGAAAGGGTTAATGCAGTCCAGACATTGACATACACCCAAGTGCCAACTATATCACGCTATTTATGAATGGCAGCAACAAAACCAGTGTCCCCAAATGTATGTGATGGTGAGAGCGACTTTATACATATATCTTTTAGCCATGAAAATGTGGTCCAATAAGTACATATCATCATTAATTTTACATGTACACTCACCTGCAAAACTGTGTTCTGTGACATTTATTCTCCTCGGAATTGTAAGAACATGGAGCTAAAACATGTACCGGTAGCCATCATCAGCTTGACATCAGTGTTTCTTCACTGCCAAAGCTAGCACATGCCATGATGTGGGAAATTCCCTAAATTGGCCTGTAGTACTGGGTAATTCCCAACAGAGTATTACTGGCACTATTCCAGTTTTAGTGTAGACCATTGAGTCTGAATTGATATGTATGTCATCATTGGCATAATATATAGGGATGTGAATATCCATTTAATAGCTCCGAAAGTGCCAAAACAGTGCATTTTTGAAGAATAATATTTAATATGAAGTAGTCCAATAAAAAAGTCCATCTTTGGCACATAGAAACTACATGCCATTAGCTGTAAATTGACACCACTTTTAGGACATATGTTATATACCCACATGCTATTTTTTTACAATGCATTTTACCTAAAATATTTCAAAAACTGTTTTTTTCCAAAATTGAGGGGTATGGTATCTTGCAACCAATACCTTTAGGACTGTTTTATTGCATTGTAAGCACAACTGGACGGGTGAACATGACTCTAAAAAAAATTGGAAGCCTTTACTAGATGTAAATTAGTTTTTTTTGGGTCTCAAATATTAACTTTTGTAAGGAAAATAGTAAATTCCGGCAACTTCATCTGCATACCAAAAAAAATACAGGTGTCCCAAGGTAGATATCCTGCTATATTTAGAGGCTCCAGGTTCAACTGAACAACTCCAAGAAAAATCATCCATTTATGTGTATTACTTTTTGAGATATGAATGTCTGAAAATGACGTAAAAAATGACGGCCGTCAATCCTGAGCGAAACTCTGTACCTACTATGTATATTAAAATGGTCATATCTCGTGAACCGTTCGTGGTACAGGGCTAAAATTTCAGATATGTGCTCAGAAATGAATATAGAAGATATATTGTGAAAATGAGACCAATCTGAGATCCAAGTGCGTGGACTGTTTGTTGACCTGAGATGGACTGACCCACAGGCTAGATGATCTGGTATAGTAAGAGTGCCTGACACTGGATCAGGACACTGTCTGAATTTTTATATACGTATTATGTTTGAAGCATAAGTCATATACCGCTTGGAATATCTTCATGAAACTTCAGAGGTGTGTTAACATTAATTTGGGCGAACACACCTGTGGAATCTGGGCTTCGTCCGCCCATGGACAAGGTCACCGGTGCTAAACATAGATTGCTTAAATTCACAGTGTACTGCATATTATGCAATCAATTCCTCCGACAGCATTCGGTCGATAGATCTGAAACTTTGTACACGTCTTCTGCACATATTTACCATGGTGGTTTTCTGAAAAAAATGGTTAGCTTGAAAAGGCCATATTATTTCAAGCTAGCCATTTTTTCCACACTTTTGCATACAATCCTGTATCGGTTACAGAGTTGGTGTAATCAACTCTTCCGTGAGCTTTCTGTCAATCAATCTGGAACTTATTTACCATGTGCACCATGGTGGTTTTCTGAAAAAAAATGGCTAGCTTGAAAAGGCCATATTTAAAAAAAAATAAAATTGGCCTTTTCAAGCTAGCCATTTTTTCCACACTTTTGTATACAACCCTGTATCGGTTATAGAGATGGTGTAACCAACTCCTCCGACAGCTTTCTGTCAATCAATCTGGAACACATCTTCTACACAATGTTAACATGTGCACCATGGTGTATTTCTGACGAAACACAAAAATACAGCCTTTTCAATTTAGCCATTTATTTCTTTCAACTGTTTTGCACACAATCCTGTATAGGGTATACAGTTTGTGTAACTCCTCCTCAACTCCTCCCAACAGATTTCTTTATTTCTTTCAACTGTTTTGCACACAATCCTGTATAGGGTATACAGTTTGTGTAACTCCTCCTCAACTCCTCCCAACAGATTTCTGTCAATCAGTCCCTAAACGGAGGCATTTTGTGACTGGCGACACTCTTTTGTAAGTTCAATGCTGAATGCTGAGTGCTCCCCCCGTACAGGTGAGTTTTCATCTGTTTATGAACTTGCTGTTGAACGGATGTAAATCCCCAATAAATCAATCAATCAATTTTGCTGTTTGTGATTATCCCATCGCATAAGGAAAATGGGATATAGGGATTGTAAAAGTCCTGCGTCCGTCTGTCTGTCAGTCACGCTTTCCATTCTGCTATAACTTATTTACCATATGAGCGATTGGCTTGAAACTTCATGTGCATGTTTCGCATGCTCCCCCCATGCGCAATGTCAAGGTCAGTTAACTTCGAAATTTCACATTCAGTAGATGCTTGTATGTTTCTCGATTCTAATATAACTTCTTTAGTGTACATGCGATTGACTTGAAACTTCATTCGCATGTTTCTCATCATTCATATTTTCATACCCACCCCACCTATGCTCCCCCTGTGCCCAAGGTCAAGGTGAAATAACTTTTCAGTAGATGTCAGCTCCAGTTAAGGTGCGTAATTTGATCAACTTTCGGGAGACTTTTGTTATTTCTTCGCCAAAATTGGCAAGTTGAGAGTGCTTTAGAATCGTCTCGATGAGACGATTCTAAAGCAATCCCAACTTGCCATTTTTCGTGAAGAAATAAGAAAAATACCCGGAAAATTTGGTCCAATTACGCACCTTAACGCTCTGGATGTGTGTGTGTTTCTCCTTTCTCAATTTCTTTACTGTATGAGCGATTAGCTTAAAATTTGATGTGCATGTTGATGATCCAACCACTGCAGTGATGGGATACATGCCTTTGTCGGCCTTGTACTCTGGTATTACAGAGCTCCAGTTTAGGTGCGTAATTTGATCAATTTTGGTGAAACTTTCGTTATTTCTTCGCCAAAATTGGCAGTAGCGATTGGTTTAGAATCGTCTCGATGAGACAATTCTAAAGCAATTCCAACTTTCCATTTTTCGTGAAGAAATAAGAAAAATACCCGGAAAATTTGGTCCAATTACGCACCTTAACTGGAGCTCTGGTACTATTGTTGTAATGCACATGATGGTTATCCACTTGTTACAGATTCACACAAGACTATATCAAGAAGGCACCAAACAATGAAAGTGCCTGGAACTATCTGAAAGGGTGGGTACAAACATGCTGCCTTTCATAATTACTGTCAGAGCTCCAGATAAGTTTTTATCTAAAGAGTATTATAACCCCATATTTCAAATTCTATGCGTATTTTACTTTCACAAATGTATTCTTGATAAAAAATAAAAATAAATTAAAAAATTTACTTATTTGAGCTGCAAAAATAAGTGCGTAAAATATAATACGCCAACGCACCTGGAACTCTGTACTGTTATGGGTAAAACAAAACATTTGCAATTTAGGCAGGATATTAAATGGCTCGGCTTCTGATAAAGCTAATCATCTGTATGAATGACAATAGAGACAGATAAGCTGCGTATTTGCTTAAATACCCAAATAAAATTGCCAAAATCCCAATTGAAATCGGAAGTAGCGAGTATCAAAAAGCAATACAAATGTTGTGGTACGTTTATCATGCAATAAAGAGACCACAAATATAGCATATTTTTCTCATTTTGGTATTTCATTAGAATCTCCAAGGAGACCATTCTAATGAAATGCCAAGACATGTTTTCATTTCGAAGCAAACTATTCAATAATTGCTATCCATTGATATGTAAACAGTAGTGCGATTTTATTTTACCCAATTAAAATTTTGAAATACCCAATTGCTTCTGAAATGATGGAGTGACAATACTCAATTACTAATTCCTTATCTGGAGCCTGAGAGACGTTGGGTTTGTTGCATTGCGACCGATGTACATCAATATCTGATTGTGCTGGTGATCTTTGTCTGCATTTTGCTTTGTCAGTGAACTAACATCTGTTCCATGTATTCCTGTCTTGAATTGATTTAAGACCCATATCAATCGGTGAAGGAGAAGAACTATGTATGGTAATTCTCATTGTCATTCAATAAATTTGTTTTACCAATCAATCAATCAAGGAGAGGAACTATAAGATAGAAGCTCATGTGAGCTATTGTTACCACAATGTGTCCGTCGTCCATCCGTGAACATTTTCAAACGTCTTCTCCTCGGTAACCATTGGGCCTATAGTCACCACAAAATTGTTAAAATGACGTCATTACGTAATCCAAGATGGCTGCCATCTAAAAATAGCACAGATTCTTCAAAGATCTTCTTCTCAAGAACTACCAACCTGATTTCGACAAAACTTGGTAGGAATGATCGATGTACAATGCTCTTTCAAAGTTGTTAAAATGGTGACCCAGGTGTCAAAAATGGGCGTAGTCCGTGCGGTCAAATTGGGGTCAAATTATATTTTTGACCGAATATAGTCATGTCCTATATCACTCTGGTGCATCTTTTGTCGAAATCGGATGGTTATGTCATCCAAGACGGCCGCCGAAAGGTCAAAAGGTTGTTCTTTTATTAGAGATTTCAGAATTCTTCCTCACATGAACCGCTTGGCCCATCGTAGCCAAACTTGAAAGTTGTAGTCCATGGGTGAAGCCTTTTCAGATTTATTAAAATGGAGTTCATCGATAATCCATGATGGCCGCGTTGTAAAAATAGCATACATTCTTAAAATATCTTCTCATTAACCTCCAGCCGGATTTCGACGAAACTTCGTAGGAATGATCGATGTACAATGCTCTTTCAAAGTTGTTAAAATGGTGACCCCGGGGTCAAAAATGGGCGTAGCCCGTGGGGTCAAATTGGGGTCAAATTTTATTTTTGACCGAATATGGTCATGTCTGTATCAATTCGAAGGTATCAAAGAGGCGATCGCTCTGGTACATTTTTTGTCGAAATTGGATGGTCATGTCCTCCAAGATGGTTGTTCTTTTATTAGAGATTTCAAAATTCTTCTTCACATGAACCGCTTGGCCCATGGTGGCCAAACTTCATAGTTATGGTCCATGGGTGAAGCCTTTTCAGATTTGTTAAAACGGAGGTCGTCGCTAATCCAAGATGGCTGCCGTCTAAAAATAGCACAAATTCTTAAAAAATCTTCTACTCGTGAACCGCCAGCCAGATTTCGACGAAACTTGGTAGGAATGATCGATGTACAATGCTCTTTCAAAGTTGTTAAAATGGTGACCCCGGGGTAAAAAATGGGCGTGGCCCGTGGGGTCAAATTTTATTTTTGACCGAATATGGTCCTGTCCATATCAAATCGAAGGTATCAAAGAGGCGATCGCTCTGGTACATTATTTGTCGAAATTGGATGGTCATTTCATCCAAGATGGCCGCCAAAAGGTCAAATGGTCGTTCTTTTATCTTCTTCACACGAACCACTTGGCACATGGTGGCCAAACTTCACAGTTATGGTCCATGGGTGAAGCCTTTTCAGATTTGTTAAAACGGAGGTCGTCGCTAATCCAAGATGACCGCCATCTAAAAATAGCACACTTTTTTTAAAACACATATGAACTCAATGTCACGTTCTCCTCTGGTGTTCATGGAGTCAGGTGAGCCATCATGGCCCTCTTGTTTGTTTAAAACTTCTTGTGTTGATTACTGCTATCTAACTACATTTATGTAAATTGTCATTCAATAAATATGTTTATAATCAATCAATCAATCAATCAGTCCAGGAGAGGAACCTATTTCTTTTTTTTCAATCCTCTCACATTGCTTATCCGTCTGAATTTATGTAAATTGTCTTTCAATAAAATATGCTAATCAATCAATCATGTTTTCAGCGTGTTGATGGATCGCCCTCCTTGAAACATTGATTGATTGATTTATTGGTCATGACCAATAAATCAATCGATCAATGTGTCAAGGAGAGAAATTATTCCCCCACATGACCAATAAAGCAATCAATCAATGTGTCAAGGAGAGAACCCCCCACTTGACCAATAAATCGATCAATCATGTTTTCAGTGTGTTGATGGATCGCCAGTTGAACCACCACACCAATGTCATCGATTATTATCAGGAGCTGTGCAATGATCGCTATCGCTCCCCCATTGACACCAAGCAATCAACCAATAAATCAATCACCATGTTTTCAGTGTGTTGATGGATTGTCAGTTGAACCACTACCCTAACGTGATGGATTTCTGTCAAGAGTTGTACAACGATCGCTATCGCTTCCACCACCTGACCACGATCAATCAATCAACCAATCAATCAGTCACCATGTTTTCAGCGTGTTGATGTACTGCCAGTTGAACCACTACCCCAACATGCTGGAGTTCTGTCAGGAGTAGTACAATGACCGCTATCGCTCCCCATTGACCTCAATCAATGAAGCAATCAAGCAATCAATCAGTCACCATGTTTTTAGTGTGTTGATGGACCGCCAGTTGAACCACTACCCCAACGTACTGGAGTTCTGTCAGGAGTTGTACAACGATCGCTATCGCTCCCCCCACCTCATGGCCTACATGATAGACACGTATGAGGAGATGTTGGAGCAGGGATGTAGCGAGAAGGAGATACTACATAAGGCACTGGAGGTATTACAATTGTTGACCCATACACCACTGACATAACTCATCCATTCCAAATCAACAGGAATAACAAGAATTATTGCCCTTTGTCAGTTTTCATACTGTATTTGTGTTCGGAGCATATCCATGAAATGTTTTATAACATATACCGGTATATATGTATTGACCGAAGGGCATCTCTAACAGCCTCTGTTTTATGCTCATTAGTGTTTAAATGTTCAACAATTCCTAGTTGTCATTTGGCAATTGCTGCAGATTTCTTTAAACTTTCACTAAAATATTGTTAGTTTTAATGGGTTTGAATATTTTATGAATCTTGTTTCCATACTGTTTAATTTCTTCGGCCTTGCACGGAACGTAAGTAGGGCTACTCTATTTGTCGCAAGGAAAATAGCTACAAGTGTAAGAATCTTGGTTTCTTCGGCCTATGAAATTTAGTGATGCAATGTAAAGGCACGCTGTCTCAGATGGTGTACAGTACCATCACCTCGTGATTATAAACCGTGTTCTCAACATTTATATTTTGAATCAAGCAATCTGATTGGCTGAGATTGAGCTGTAGCTCAATCTCAGCCAATCAGATTGCTTGATTTAGATCACAAATTCATATATACAATCCACACTCGGTACCTCAAACTATCTTGCATCAAACGTCTGATAATACAAAGTCAAAGTCTAAACTTCGTACGACTAAAATATTTTTCATGCCCTAGGGTAGGTTTTTGAACTCGCAACATTCCGTATTAACGTCCTGGAGCCCGTTTCACTAAACTTCTTACAACTAAAATGTTCTATTTTCCAGTCACAACCACATACAGATTGGAATGCACCAGTATGAAGGAAGTATGGTCTGCATTGCAATTACAACCAATCGTGATCTGGTGCCAGGCACCATTAATATACCAGGGGGCCGTTTCACTAAACTTTGTACAACTAAAATGTTCGTAAGTGCAAATTTAATATCGTCTGGAAATTTCAATTGATGGATTTACATTTATTGAGCATAGGCTGCATATGCAGCCTATGCTCAATAAATGTAAATCCAATAATTGTTTACAAGAAAACATTGCTAATGTGACATTTACAGATTATCATAATTTTTCACTTACAAACATTTTAGTCGTAAGAAGTTGAGTGAAATGGGCCCCAGGACGTTAATACTGAATTTTGTGAGTTCAAAACCTACCATAGGGCATGAAAAATATGTTTTTATTATATACCTACCCATGAAATACATAGTTATACGATGTAAATAAAAGCCATAATTATGTTCTCATCGATGAAATAAACAACTTCCGGTGAAAATACGACTACTTCCGCTATCTATATTCATAACGTGCACCTGCAGTGCCCGACTGCAAATACCCATTCATTACTGTATACAGTCTAAAAAAAACTGCTAATTTCTATACAGCGGTATATAATAAATAGAATATTCATATTTTTTCAACGTATATGACATATATTTTCATCTCGTGGTGTGACATGTCCATATGAAATATGAAATATGGACATTTCACACCACTCGATGAACATATGTCATATTCGTTGAAAAAATATGAATATCCTCTATGTATTATTACATCCCACTGGTCTGTCGGATGAGACTTTAACTTGGTCCCGTCCCTATATGCAGGCATGAGACTATTCCTCTTTTAGTCTGATTTTGAAATTTCGAAATGTTAAACCCCATTCATTTCATTGTTTGTTTCAGCTGTGTAATTCATTAGCGGAGGAGTTTGATCAAATTCGGCGGGAATACTGGAATTACGTGTCGCGGACTCTCAGTCATACGTACGGAGTTGCCCCCTCGAGCACAGACAGTGTACAAACCGGCCAGGAAGTGACATCATAGCTCACGGCACCCACTTACCCTTTGTTGTCTATCGTACCCGTGTATATAAGGTGTATTTCCACGTTGGAACCCAGCACAAATGGTCCTTTGAATGTTACCTTGCAAGAACGCAAGATGTGTTAAACGTACAGGATATGCATCAATTCGTCAATTGATGGTCAAATGGTGGAGCGTTGCTTCCATACTGGAGGTCGTGGGTTAAATCTCCAGAGCTCCAGATAAGCTGCCTATTTGTTTAAATACCCAATTAAATTTGCCAAAAACCCAATTAAAATCAGAAGTAGCGAGTATCAAAAAGCAATAAACAATTTATGGTACATGTACCTTTATCGTTACATTTCGAAGCAATCTATTCAATAAGTGTCTGTTGAAGTGTATACACTAGTGTGTTTTTATTTTATCCAGTTAAAATTTTGACCCAATTGCTTCAGAAATGATGGAGTGACGATACTCCATTAATAATTCCTTATCTGGAGCGCTGAATCTTTGCCATTGATGTGAACAAATACATTTCATAGTATAATGGATCGCGTGAAAACGCAAGTTGTGATTTAAGTGGTCAGTTAACAGGACTGTATTTTGCTACGCTCTAGCCTATTTCACCAAACTTGCAAAGTATACTTTTCTTGCTATAAAGTACACTTTGAGGGAGAAATTTTCAATTTAAGGATACATTTATTAATTTTTATTATACTGAATTTATTATTTTGGCTGTGATAATGTAATAAATTCAGTATAATTATTCTGCATACTTTTAATCATCAAACATGTGCAGTCGACAGTTCTATATGAAATAATGCATTTCGGGAAAAATAAATGATTACTCCCTCAAAGTATACTTTGCTAGATAAGTGTACTTTGCAATGTTGGCGAAATCGGCTACAGGTGTTAGACAAATACCAGAAGCCTCGGTTACATATGAGGCAAAAGATCGGCAAACAGATCAGTTTAATCTCAAATTGCATTATTTGTTGTCTAGTATATTTCCATTCCACTGGTCTTTCGGACGAGACTTGAAACTGAGGTCCTGTCACTATATGACCTTACCTGTTGTTGCTAGGACGTTAAACCGTTTCACTCTTACCATTCAGTACAGTGTACATATATGAAACACGCCATGCGATTTTGTTCTGAAGAATATGTGCGATATTTCATTAAAAATCAGATTTACAAAAAAATTACGATATTTTCTGTAAATGACGTCTTTGGTGGTAGATGGGAGTATGTGATGGGTAATTTAACGATCGGGGTTCATTCTTACCGGAATTCCGACTGGAGACCTGGTTTGGCCGTCACATACGTCTTTGGCATTTTGTATGTGACAGTTTAATCTGGTTTTAATATACCGTAATTACCCTAAATATTCGGACACCAATATGTGAGCAAACAGTGTAGACCCAGACCAGCCTGCTCCTGAAGGAGCAGTCTGATCAGGGTCTGCACTATTTGCCATTTTCACAGAATGCTTCGGAGGCCTCATTGGACAACATAATCAACTTGATAAATGTTTATGACACTTATAACAATTGGTTTTGGTGTCCGAATATTTAGGGTAATTACAGTACCCCTTATGTGAGTATTACGATTTTTCGTAATCCTGTTTTAGGGGAAGGGGCCGAGTGACTTCGGTGTGGTATGGACACCAGGTCGGGTTATTGTAATTTCGGGGCTGAATATATTTTTTCTCGCTGTAAATATTCCATTCTGATTTTTGGATTTCCCCCCCAATGCAGCAGGTTAAAATGGGATCGAACCCGTTTGCCTGGCCTTACTTGACTGTAGCTGTTGATAGGCCGTTAAACACCAATAAACCAACTGTAAATGATGACAAATTTTGTTCTCTTTCGACGTCATTTACATAAAATTTCATAATTTTTTTTGTAAATATAGTTTCTGTAAAATATTTCATGAAAAATTGCACATGTTTCCATTCAAGTACAGTGTACAGGTCTGTCTAAATAAAAAGGCGTTAGCTAAAACTGGGCAAATCGTTTTATGTCATTATGCCAGAAGTCTGTAGTGCGGACTCGACTATGTATGAAAATCATAAAGATAAAACATTGCCCAGTGTATACTCCGATCTCTTCCATGCCGTTGTGTTGGCTGAGCCTGAGCCGAGTTCACAAGATTCAGAGGCTTAAATAGAACAGTTTGTATGTTGTATCTCCATTACTAGAGTTGTGAATGGATGTATTAAGGTGTGATGGGGTTTATTTTTTTTTATTTTATCTTTCATTTTTGTATTAAAGTAAAAAATGAAAATATTTATAAAAAAACCTATTATGTATGATTACCCATAAAAACCAATTATGTATTAGCCAGTATATTATGTAATATGCAGTGGAACCCCTCCAAACCGGGTACCCTGGGATGACACAGGGTGTCTGCAGGGCTCAACACTAAGGCACGTCCGACCGACCGAGTCTAGTAAAAATTTGGTCCGGTCGTGTCAATTTTCCCGGAATACCATTGTCGGTAGCCCGACTGGTCGTGTTCCAATTTGACCAAAGTCACTGCCAAAAATAAAACAGTATTAGTTCACCTTTTATTTTTCTGGTAATAACAAACAAAACTTCCAAGAAAGATCGCTGATTGACAGTTCAACTTAGTTTATTTACAACTCCAGGCGGACTTGTTTACCTAGGCTTCGGGTATGGTATTTGTAGTAGGCCTCTGTATTTCAGTACACAAACTAAAACGTACCCATTTTAAACAGTGGGATCAATGCTACCATCGAATATGATAATTTAATGAGGGAATTGAAAATTTTGTGTGCACTGATGTACGTCTCTAGTTCGTTCAGTTTTTTTGGCTGGACAGTTTACATATATTATCAACAATGCAAAGCTCAATACCTCACGGCATTATTATATTCTGATGTAATTTTGACCGGATCCCGATAAAAGAACCAAAATAAATCATAACAAACAAGTCCTGAGTAAAGCTAATTTACATAAGAAGTAGAACGATCTATGATTGGTTGATGGTGCTTCATTCACCAAATAGCAATTTTTGATTGGAAGCTGTCAGAAATATACGCAAACAGAGCATACCGTACGTATTGATCATACAATTATCTTGGAAAAAAAAAAGAGTAGATCATGTAATTGGCCAGTGACTCAGCAATTACACACAGTGGATCAAATGTGCTGCTGAGCACGTGCTTTTACTAACATCCACATCGCTAATACATCTTGTGCCCTGATATGAGCATATTGAAAATGAGTTCAACTGATATGGACTGTTCTAAGTCACTTAAAGTTCTTGTTTTGTTGGGCTGGGAGGCAGAATCAGTGGACATTAGAATTTGCCATTTAATGAATCATTATTCATTGATCTGACAACTTGGATAAGATGAATTTAATCGTCACCAATAGAAAAACAAACACGAAATGTTCAAACCGGAAGTGCCTGCTGCTGACGTTTTTTGGCTTGTTTTCAATAATGATGTAAATATTAGCTGCATTCCAGACACTACCATGATTAATTTGTGTAGTTATAAGTTTATTATTACTCTTTCAGAAGTAAACAACTGGTTTCTTGAACGTTAAACCTTCCAATGATGCAACTAGTAAATTACATTGTTGCATAACCAGTAGTCGACATAGGATACAGTAATTACATTCAAACACATACCTGTATCATCACGATCACTATGTTAGTCGATTTGAACATGACTTAGTACTGTGTTTCGTGAAACTGTGATGGTTAGTTCCATTAATTATTTTTTCTCTTGTTATTTACAAGGCCTATACGTTTTTCAAATGTCCCCAACTTTGTGCATGAGGTAGGTCAACTGGCCCCACTTTAAAAATTCTTGCAATGCACACTGAATAGATTTCAAAACTGTCCGCTTCAATATTTCATAATTGATTATCATTGACATCTGCTTTATATGCATGTAGTACCAAACAATCAGTACAATCGAGTCCTAGTTCCTACAAGTACAATGGAACGTTAGTTGATAATAACTATACATCATTACATGTATAATTTAATAAAAACTTTGATAAATTAATGCAAGTTACGCTTCACTAGGTCAGGTCTAGTACAAATTAGGTCAGGGCTAGTAGTTTCTAAAAGTACTAACCTGACTGGTCTAGTGGAAAAAAAGTTAACGTTGAGCCCTGGTCCGATTTGGAGCGGTTCCTCTGTACTGAGATATGAGAACTGCAAGACACATTTCTGTGTTTTCCAATCATGAAGAGATTGCCGATAAATTGCTGTGAAACCTATCAAAAGAGAGGTTTCACTGTATACATGGTCTATGTTAATATGATTTTGCTTTATTTATTAACTTGTTTTGTATCTTTTTGAAATTTCCATTCATCCACATGTGTAAATACCCAGCAGCCAATTGTGGCTGTCGGATGCAACAGATTGTCATGAAATATGGCGCGTCAAACACGTCTTGTTAAGCTGCGTTTGGTGGTCTCTGTACTTTTGCCCAATCTTCTGTCGTTTTTGCGAAGAATCAATCTCCAAGTTTACTGACAATACTGACACGGAAATCAAGTCTTCGCAAAAATGACAAAGTAGGTGCCGAAGTCACGAGACCACCAAATGCAGCTCATGAAGACGGGTTTGCTGCGCAATATTTCATCAAAATCATATTAAGGAAACTATCAAATAATTTTTACTTTCAAGTAGGCGCGCTTTCAACACTTTCAGTCATTGTTGTTGTTGTTCTAACCACGTGATCATGCACCTTGATTTAGATGTTTGAAGATCTGTAGCTCCAACTTGCTGTTCGCTGTGTTGTTATAGGGCTAACAGGTTGTGGGCGTGCGAAGAGTAATTTAACAATAGGATTCATCCTTATCGGAATGCCGATATCCCTGGTTTGGCTCTCGCATATGACATTATATGTTGTGACCACTCATTTGAACCGTCTCAACGAGACGGTTCAAATGAGTGGTCACAACATACTTCTGAGCACAATTCAAGAAACTGTTTTTTCACAAGCAAAATGGCGTGTATCCTCAGCATGTGATGGGTTAATTATTCATAGAAGCACGTGTGATGGGCCATGACAAACCGGGGCTTATTGAGTTCCTGATAAATGTCGCTCCTGATCCTACATACGTATCTCAACGATGAATCCATCCTTTTTAAAGGATTCATACCTTTACAGAGAATCGTACTGGGATTCGAACCTGGGGTTAAATGTGGCTGTGACTGGAGAAATGGTGCTTTCGGGTTTTGCGACCAGTGTAGATCCAGATCAGCCTGTGCATCTATCTGCACAGTCTGATCAGGATCTGGACTGTTCGACATTCCATCAATTAACACCCATCAAGCTGCTAACAAGGAATATAGATCATTATCAGGCTATAGGAATGGGCTATTTGCTCGGGAGCTACATTCGTCACAAATCCCATAAGCCCATTTCTACAGTCCGATCCACAAATGATCTGGGGGCCGTTTTTGCAAAATTATGATAGTCTATAAATTCCACATTAACGTTTTCTTGTAAACAATTATTGGATTTACATTTATTGAGCATAGGCTGCATATGCAGCCTATGCTCAATAAATGTAAATCCATCAATTGAAATTTCCAGACGATCCTAAATTTGCATTTACGAACATTTTAGTTGTACAAAGTTTAGTGAAACGGCCCCCTGGTGTAGTAATGGTGCCTGGCACCAGATCATGATTGGTTGTAATTTCAATGCTGACCATACTTCCTTCATACAGGCGCATTCCAATCTGTATATGTGGCTGTGACTGGAGAAATGGGGCTTATGGGATTTGTGACCAGAAATTTCCGTCAGAAATATCATGCAACTGTCAGAAATATGCAACTTGAGCATATATGCAGTACTTTCTGTACTTTGATAATCTGCTCCATTCAAACCGCTGATTTACACATACATGTCGCGTGATGCAGTAAAAAAAAAGAGTGGGTGGAAGGTGGGTGCAAGCGATGGGTAATTTAACGATCGGGGTTCATCCTTACCGGAATTCCGACTGGAGACCTGGTTTGGCCCTCACATACGTCTTTGGCATTTTGTATGTGACAGTTGAATCTGGTTATACCCCTTATGCGAGTATTACGATTATTCGTAATCCTATTTTAGGGAAGGGGCCAAGTGACTTTGGTGTGGTATGGACCTGCCACCAGGTCAGGTTATTCTAATTTCAGGGCTGAATATATTATTTCTCGATGTAAATATTCCATTCTGATTTTGGAATCCCCCACCCCCAATGCAGCAGGTTAAAACGGGATCGAACCCGTTTGCTCGGCCTTACATGACCTTAGCTGTTGATAGGCCGTTAAACACCAATAAAAAAAGAAAAAAAAAAAAAAAGAACGTAACGTCATGAGATACATGCATTACATAGGTGTTGGCTTGGCCCCGGAATGAGCATTGTCTACAGCCATGGTCAAACAGCATGCGCTGTACGTTTGAACACGGCTGTGAGCAGTGTCAAACAACGGCAGTCATGTAACAATGAGAATTTAAAGGCATATTGTCTTTCATTAGCTTGTGATGATAACCTAATAAATAATAGATCTTAAAATACCTTGTTGATGTTGTGATTTTATTCTCCATTTCAAAATTTTAGAGACGGACGTAGAAACGAGGATCTTGGAATTCATAACTGAATTTGCAATTTCTCCCCAATGCATGTGCATTCCCGACTTTAAATGGCTTAAGTTACAAGTCGCCAAGCCATAAAACACCATATAATTATCATCCACAATCGTTCCTTAACAATTTAACATGATTATAAAACTTTTTAAACATAGATTACCTTCAATGCTTTAATGGCCACACTCCTTTGTGTAAATTTCTACTCACCCGCCTGTGATTTCATTATGTTTATAATTCTGGACATGTTTGAAGTGTATGGAAGCGTCCCGGTGCCAATGCTAACATACATTTATCTCCTAATTAGTAGATGGTAACTCCTAATTAGGAAATATTTGTGTTTGTATTTCCTAATTAAAATAAAACTCTTTTAGCATTGACACAGATAGTTAGTCCTAATGAGGAGATAGTAAGTCCTAATTAGGATATACTAACTCCTAATTAGGAGATACTAAGTCCAAATTAGGAGATTGTAAGTCCTAATTAGGGGATACTAAAAATATTTTAGCATTGGCACCAGGACGCTTCCATAGAAATGAAACATGTGCATCAAATGTCGTTTACATACTGAGCATATACTGGCGGACAATAGCAGATATGGAGGAACGTTAGCAGTGTGTGTTGCTGAGTCGTGTGGACATTTCTGTAAGTTATTTTGTTTTTCGCTAAACACCCCGCTTGAAGCTCTTCAAAAGCTGCATTACAAGATACTTACAGCATTGCACCATTCTATGTAATCACCACAAACACTGTACTATCTTAAAGGCACACAATGTTCTAGGAATTAAATAAGTGTATAATTGTGTCGCTATTTCACCAGTTATAAAAATTACAAGTGCCCTCTATACAGATAAATGTATTATCATTTAGTAATATTTATTGTACTGATAGTGACGCACGGTGGTATTAGGCTATTTTCATATGCAAATGAGGCATGCTATTTTTTAATTATTTATACTAATTAAATGCGTCGCCTGAAAAAATAATATTTTCGACAGATTATAAAGTATGATCATTGCACATCAAAAAGTAAATACAGATGATAAATAGTAATGTCCGTTAATATTTTAAGGAAACACGGTTATCAGTGTGGAAATTCGCGTCTGCTATAAAATGTATAATAATGCCAATCAATATGTGGGGTAATGGTGAATTAATGTTTATTTTGCAAGAAAATGTGCTAGATGATGTCTGATATAAAGAACATTTTGTGCCTGCTCAGTGGGCATGCACATTTAAGGACACGTTCTATACCAGTAGCCTATTTCATCAACATTGCAAAGTATACTTTAGTAGCAAAGTATACTTTGAGGGAGAAATTTTCAATTTTTTTAAAAATTTATTAATTTTTATTATACTGAATTTATTACATTATCACAGCCATCATGTAATAAATTCAGTATAATAATTCTGCATACTTTTAATCATGAAATATATGCATTTGTTAGTTCTATGTGAAATAATGCATTTCTGGAAAAATAAATGATTACTCCCTCAAAGTATACTTTGCTAGTAAAGTATACTTTGCAATGTTGATGAAATAGGCCCCTGATCATCGTTTGATTCAAAGATAATTGTAAATGTGATATAATATATGTATAACGTATATGTGAACACGGCCTCGTTACTGTATCCTATAAGGCACATGGAGTGACCATGTCTGCGATCTTTGTGTGTTCCAGCCATCAGCCAGTTTCACCTGTTCTACCGTTTGACAAAGAACCCAACATGTGAAGTAGAACATATTAATGTAGCTAATCACATGCAGAAAAGCCAGGAGAACGGACTCCTATCATTTATGTTGCACCAAACTGTAAAATATGTCCGTTTTCTGGACAGGTTTGTGCCTGTGTTTTTAACAATATGAACTACCATTATAAATAACCTCATACACAGAAAATGGTAGTGTATCACTTTTACCTGGCCAACCACACAACACACCATATATACCCACTACTGTATTCTGTTATACAGAAAACTCGTCTGCTGTTGTGTTATATTTTCTCTTTTTTATTTCTTAAGAAAAGGAAATGATTCCAAATTGCTGCCGTGGGTAGCAGGTGGGATCATGCGATGTGTAATTTAGCGATCGGGACTCATTTTTTCCGGAATCCCGACCATAGACCTGGTTTTGTCCTCAGATACGTCTTTGGCATTCTCGTACATGTACTTGAGGGTATTACATGTATCTGGTTATACCCCTAATAAGAGAAATGCGATTACTCCTAATCCTATTACTTTCAGAGGAAGGCGCCACGTGACTTAGGTGTTTTATGGACCTGGCATTAGGTCGGGTTATTCTAATTTCAGGACTAAATATAATTTTATACACCCGTTTGAAAAAAACGGGACGTATTATGTATTAATCTTGTACGGGCGGCGGGCATGCGGCGGGCGGGCGGGCGGGCAAAACTTGTCCACGCAATAACTTGAGTCTACTTGACTGATTGTATCCAAATTTGGTATACATGTTTAACACGGCAAGACGAAGAAGCCTGTTGATTTTGAAAATATTCCGATGACTTATCTCCCATTGGCGGCCATTTTTAATTTTTTCGCACTCTGTATCCTTGTCCACGCAATAACTCAAGTTCTACTTCACCGATCGTAACCAAATTCGGTATACATGTTTATCACTGAAAGACAAAGAAGCCTATTGATTTGAAAATGTTTCGATAACTTATCTACCCTTGGCGGCCAATTTTAATTTTCGCACTCTGTATCATTTTCCACGCAGTAACTCGAGTTCTACTTCACCGATCGTAACCAAATTCGGTATACATGTTTATCAAGGCAAGATGAAGAAGCCTATTGGTTTTCATTGAGTTATCTCCCCTTGTTTACTGGCCTTGCCTCGACGGGCGTATATTGTGATCTTCGGAACTCTTGTTTTCGATGTAAATATTCTAATCTGATTTTGGCAGCAGGTTAAATGCGAGATCGAACCCGTTGGCCCGGCCTTAAATGACCTTAGCTGTTGATAGGCCGTTAAACACCAATAAATAAAATAAAATCCCATTACATTCACCAGCAGCTCCGCTGTTTTATGAGCCACTTATAATATATAATTGTGCTTCATTTTCAATAAACTATTAAATAATATTTTACATTAGATTTGAATTACCTACACATGTAAGCATTCCGAATATAAAATGCTTTTGGTTTGGTAGATGAACTAATGATTGCATCGCTTTGAAACAGACTAATCCACTTATAATTATTATGTGGCTGGAGAAATGGGGCTTATTGGATTTGTGGCCAGTGCTGTGTAGCTCTTGATCAAATAGCATGCTTATGTAGCCTGCTAGCGGTATACATGTACATTCCTTGCTAGAAGCATGGCGGGTGTTTCATTGATGGAATGGCGAACAGTGAAGATCCTGATCCTGATAGGCTGATCTGGATCTACACTAGTCGCAAAATCCATAAGTCACATTTCTCCAGTTACAGCCACATATTAATACCTGGGAGTTGCATTGGGTTATTGCCCATTATAAAAGTAGTAAGCTTACTACTGATCCTACTGCTTTTGGAAGGGGGCCAACTGATTCTGGAGTGGCGAGGACCTAACATCAGATCAGGATTATTCTGATTTCAGGGCTGAATATATATATGTACTTGAGCATGTACACGTACTTGTACAGGTAATATATGGGATTTAGTACTACACCCATTGACCCGGCCTTAAATGACCTTGGCTGTTGATAGGCCGTTAAACTCCAACAAACAAACAAATACAGCCACATATTAGAAGACATGAACTAAACATTTGGTATCACATCCTGCGCCCCGCAGGGGACGTAGAATTCTGTTTTTTTATTAATTCCCTCAATTTAACAATTGGTTCCCACGAATTAACAATTCGTTCCCTCAATTTAACAATTCGTTCCCAAAACATAACAATTCTTTCCGACGGGAACGAATTGTTAATTCGTGGGAACGAATTGTTATATCGTGGGAACAAATTGTTAAATTGAGGGAACGAATTTTTAATTCGTGGAAACGAATTGTTAAATTGAGGGAACGAATTGTAATACGGAAATTAACCGGACTTAGTGAAAATGACTTAATGCAAGCTATTATGGGGATTATCGTTCCCTGATGAATGATGAATTAAGTCCGGTATGGAAAGTATATTTTATGCAATAAATCTAAATAATTTTCCTCTATCTCCGTCTCGGAACTTTACAGTCTCATGTGTTGTATTACATTCTTATGGAAGCGTCCTTATTCTTATATTTAAGGGTGGGAAATGGCTCGAAGACCTTCCATACCCGGGCATGTGCCCGTAAATGATCAGGCCAATGGCCGTTGGCCCATTTGTTTCCGAATTTACTAATATATGCGATACAGTCGAAATATGTGCATTAAATGAAGGAGACGATGAGGCGGTGAGTTTAACCTAATTATTTCATTCTCCTATTGCACAATGCCGATATGTCAGACCGTGAAGAGGGCCGAGTGTGCGCATGCACATGATATATGGATACTCAGCCGTTACATTGTTATATTACCTGCTAATGCTATTAGAGGGTTGGACGAGGCAAGACAGACCAAGCAGAGACGGATCCACGTGATATGGGCAAATCCAACGCCCACAGAGGAGCAACAGCGCAGGCCGAGCCGGAGCAGCCGAGCCACCGACCCACCCACAGCAGACCGGGACACCGCAGCCAGTGACAACCGGAGGCTCCGCACCGCAACCGCCACCCGCAGCGACGAGGAGACAGGCAAGCCATGCCCAAGCCACCCACAAGGCCGCCACTGGCAACACCCAGGCAGCTCATTCCGCCACAGATCCCAAGGCGCATATAGCATGACACTGCCCAGTATGCAACACGAGGAAACGACCCGATGTCGGGTCCACAGAGGCCTAGGCCACCTCCCACTGAGTGGGTGGTAGACACGAGCGAGGCCTTGTCCCCGAGGAGGGGACTAAGTTTGTTTTATTTCGTTCTGATCTTCTCTTTGTTGGTGTCGTAGGCGTCTGGCTACACCGCGAGGACCGCATCTGGTTTGTGTTTGAGTGAGCTGTGTGCATGAAAATCACAGATGCCCTTATCTGGATTGTGTATGTATATGTTGTGGGTGCGTGCTATTCTAAGTGTGTCTGTCAGGGTTATGTCCAATGTCATATTGACTTGGCTCATCTACTGCCCTAAGGGCGAAATAGCTTGTCCCCATAGGGCCAGATTCTGTTGATTGACTATATGGACAATATGATGAGACCATTATGCCCGGCTCGACCACTAACTGCACAGAAACAGTTCGGCGCTTTAAGGTATATATTGTTGCAGGCAGAAATCCTCCGTTCTTGAGCTTCTTTCTTCTAGCGTCGTGTCTGCATGGAGTGGATCCACCGGTTAATTTGTGACACCCGGGTTCACCAAGCACTCCCGGCTTTCAATCAGCGGGAGCAGCTTCTGTCTTCTATGACTTCATAGTTGACTTGGTCGCCTTAGTGGTTTTACCGGACACAATGGGTGTGTGAGTTTATATTTGTTTATGTTATGCATATTCTTTACTACACTACACACTGCTGTGCGGAGTATTGTGTACATGTATAATGCCTATGCGTGTAAGGGACCGTCCGTATTGGGCGGAAGTAAGCTATTATTGCGTGCTTGGATGTAGTAAAAATTACAAAAAACTGTCACCCTGCCATTCGGAACGAGACACACGTAAGGGAGCTATGAGCCGCCCCCGTGTCTTGCGTGGTCCATCATAGGATGGACTGAGTGGACTTATGGGTGACATGAGTGTATTACGTCCGCAGATTCTGAACTCCCTGGACGCTTGCCTGGGATGGACCAGACCAGTTGTGACCTAGTGAGAGTCGTTGATATTTGTCTACTTACTAGACAAGTATCGGTGTACTTGGATGCGGTCCTCTCGCTTAGTAAGTATGTCCTAATTAGGAGTTAGTTTCTCAATATTAGGAGTAGTATACAGTGGGGTCAGCGTGTAAGTGCACACACGAACGAACACGACCTGTCGTGTTCGTTCGTGTGTGCACTTACACGCTGACCACACTGTATATCCTAATATAGCATATAGCGTTAGTCCATGTACGTATTTGCGTACGTGCGTACGCGCGTACTTGCGTTAGTAACACATTTAAGTTTCAAATAACGTCACCACTTCACCGATTTTACTAACATTTGGCCACACTGTGTGTCTAGGTATGGTGCTTTGTTTTGCATACAACACACGTCCGACTGCCCAATGTCAAGGTCACTGAGGACTTATGTTCACCTTGTTTGTAAGGCAAATGCGTTACAATTGTTTTTGTTTATTCAATAACGTATGAACTGCTTCACCGGGTTTGATAATATTTGGCCACACTGCGTGTCTAGGGATGGTGCCTTGTTTTGCATATGACCCACGTCCAATCACCGAAGGTCAAGGTCACTGAGGACTTATGTTTGCTTTCTTTCTGTTTATTATCAATGCTGCCAGCGGGGGGATTAGCTTCGTTTAACGATGCCATTTCTTGTTAGGAGCTGGTATCTCATACTTAGAAGATAAAACTATTTCAGCATCGGCACCAGGACGCTTCCATACATTCTATATCGCGGAAGTATCTTGTGTGAGTTGCAATTTGTCGTCTAAGTCGTTCAATGCGCCATCTGGTGACCCATGAGATTGGTCTGTCTCTACAGACCAACTTCTGCCTGTCGTCTGCGCACTTGATGCCGCGTAATAACGTACTAATGGTGATAAATGGACGGCGGCTTAATTCAATTTATTGCCGTGCAGCGTCATCCGAATCTGAATACATACGCTGATACGGTGGAACATCCCGAAACCGGACACAATGGGAGGTCCCCAGGGTGTCCGGTTTAGAGGTGTTGCACTGTAAATCAGGTATACGACAACTCCAATACATGTTTATGTGCTTTCCGATCATAAACAGACAATGTTGTCGTATATAAATGATACCACAACTTCAGGTTCAGAATTAAGCAGTGTAGAGCCGACTATTCTTCATCGACAACTATCCTTCACGTGTATGATTAAGCCCTGGACAAATAGCTATTTCTCAAATTCTGTAGCTATTTCAACTTTACTGTGGGTCGCTGAACAACTTAGGAAATGTTGAAGAAGTTTCACTATAGGTGAACATTAGTATACATTAGTATAGGTGAACATTAGTCGTTGATGTTAGAGCCGACTATTGTTCATCGACGACTATCGTTCACGTGTATGATTAAGCCGGGAAACCCGGCTTCATCATACACGTGAACGAAAGTCGTCGATGGACAATAGCCGGACCTACAAAGCAGATTTCTGGCGGTGACCGGAACAATTAGGGTTATGTGTCAGCCGCAATAGCTCAGTGGTAGAGCATCGGACTACGGATCGAAAGGTCCTGAGTTCCAATCCCGACACTGGCCGATTCGGTGTGTCCTTGGGCCAGACACCTTCGTGATAGCCTAGTCCTATCGGATGGGGACTTTAATAGTCGGTCCCGACATGCAAGGTCATCGAGCCAGTGCCGTCGTTAAATCAAAGCATTTACATTTTGGGTTATGTGTTTGCGACCAGTGTAGATCCACATCAGGCTGTGCGCCCGCATAGTCTGATCAGGGTCTGCACTGTTCGCCATTCCATTAATGAAACACCTTTCATGATTCTAACAAGTTCATCAAAAATAAGATCACAGATGTTTTCATGTGTCAGGTTTAGAGAGGTTCCACTGTGTACGCAAACACATGATGAATCAGATTAGTAAAAACTGATTTCATTGTAGATATGACAATGTGCCATATTTGTGGCTGTGACTGGAGAAATATTGGAGAAATGGGGCTTATTGGATTTGTGACCAGTGCAGCTCCTGATCAAATCGCCCACTCATGTCGCCTGATAACGATTACTGTTGCTTGTTAGAAGCATGACGAGCGTTTCATTAATGGAATGGCGATCGGTGCAGATCCTGGATCTACAGTGGTCGCAAAACCCATAAACCCCAGTTCTCCAATCACAGCCACATTTCTGATCTCAGTATCAGATTGGTGTTTGGTAAAAACAGAGAGTTTATAATGCAGAAAAGTTGATAATGCAGAAAAGTCAAGACACTTTCCAACAAAGCCATCTCAGTATTGAATTGGTGGTAACTCACCCCTAAGTAACTGGAATGGATTTTGATATGTTAATTTTGTGCAATCCATCCAATTGTCACAAAATGATTTTCTAACTAGTGTCTTTGCTCACAAAAATATGAAACTTACTTGTAAAAAGTGCAAATCCTGACGAGACTGCTCGTCACGAGCTGGCTCATCTGGATCTACACTGTTTGCCAATTCCAGTATATACATAGATCACAGTTTAGCACTAGTTGGAGTCTGAATTTTTAACTTTGAATCCTTGCAATGTAGGTCATTGGACAGTTATTCTAATATTCAAGGTAGTGTTGAATCATTGATAAAATACTCATTGGTGGATGATAAACGAATATACAGATGAAATAAAAGTTTGTAAATGGTAACACAATTCTTCATTAGTTTACGTATTTGTTTTACACTATTTGTTTTTGTGTATTATGTTTATGGCAGTTGTTACGGTTGCAGACAAGGTGTAAATTGGCCAATATAGTGAGGGTTGTAATGAGTATTGCCCATATGGATTGGTATTTGGTTCAGAAATCAGGAAAATGAGTCAGAAACAATGGTCGTACATTCATTAGAATAGAGATAACCGTATTGAAATTTGTAATTTGGGGAGATACTCGGTGGATTTACGGTTGGAAACTTCGATTTACGTCTCCGCCGCACCCAAATTACAAATTTCAATACAGTTCTCTCCTAATTCATGGGAACGAATTGTTAATTCGTGGGAACTAATTGTTAAATTGAGGCCGAACGAATTGTTATTTCGTGGGAACGAATTAATAATAAAAAGAATGCTACGTCCCCTGGGGGCTCCGTAGATATCAGTGCATTATTTTAAAACAACTCGATACATAGAGAATACCAGGCTAGTGTCTTTTGATATCAAGTTTATCAGGCAAGGCTAGGAAACGCGTAGGAATTCCGAGGCTTGCCGAGGAATTCCTACCGTTTTCGAGCCGAGCCTGATAAACTTGATATCAAAATACAATAGCCTGGTATTCTATTTATCAGGTAACATTTTATTTTAAAACAACTCGATACAGTTGAATGTAAGACAAATTCAAACTGCCTAACTTTACAACCACATGGAGAAGTTTATCCCGCTCCTTGTACCATTCATGACTTTTTTTCTGTAATAGTATTATACGTTACTCTAAATAGTATGTACTTCATTTCTCTCATTACCAATATTATTACACCGATGTGTTTAATAGGACAACATGTGGATGTTACGGAGACCCGCATAGGATGTAGAATTATTTTGTTTATTTATTCGTTCCCACGAAATAACAATTCGTTCCCTCAATTTAACAATTCGCTCCCACGAATTAACAATTCGTTCCCTGAATTTAACAATTCGTTCCCACGAAATAACAATTCGTTCCCACGGGAACGAATTGTTGATTCGTGGGAACGAATTGTCAATTCGTGGGAACGAATGTGTCCCCTGCGGGGCTCCGTAGGATGTCATTATTTACAGTGCATGCCACCTTTGAATTATACTGGGACGAAGATGTATGGTCCCTGTATTATAGCAGTCACACTTTCACCTTTTTGCCATGCTCAAGGTGTATGATCACGTGGTACTAACAACAACAACAAGTACTGAAACTTCCAGAATCCATCCGATTGCAACTACGTATTCTTTTATATTGTCCTTATTACGTAACGGACTTTGATGAAATACGGCGCATCAAACGCGTCTTGTTAAGCTGCATTTGGTGGTCTCTGTATTTTCGCCCAAACTTATGTCGGTTTTGCGAAGAATCGATTTCCGTGTCTATGACACGGAAATCGATTCTTTGCAAAAACTACATAAGTCTGTGCCAAACTCCAAAATCCGTTGCATATTAAGGAAAATATCAAATACTACTTACTTTTGAGTGGGCGACGTTGTTGATGTTGTAACCACGTAATCACGCACCTTGATGCTTAAATCATACTTATGTCCTCATGTACCGCATTTTGCTACTGTCGTTTCGCGCTTTATTGCTATATACGAGATGCTATTATTTGAGTTCAGGTGCGGCGTTTATCCGTTGTTATTTGGTTAGATGACAATTTGTTTCACATTTTCTGAAGACGAAAGAAAAAGAGAAGATAATACACGGCGGTATAGCAATTGCACATACATTAGTGAGTGGCGTGTGAGTGCAATTATCAGGCCGACAGTTGTTTAGCCTTCTGTGCTAAAACTGACAGTTTATAGTTCCGTGGAATTGATAAGGAAATGATCACGTACCATACCGCCAGTGATGGTCCAAAATTTTAAAGTTTGATTTCAGACGATGCAGATCACAGTCAAAAATGTTTAATCATAGTAATTGTGCGGCCAATTCCGGCCTAAACTCCGTGTTGCACCCCTCCCCCCCCCCCCCTCCCCCCCCCCCCCCCCCCCACCGTTCAGCAACGGAGTTTACATAGATCACAGTTTAACACCAGTTGGAGTCTGAATTTAAATGTCGTAAAACACAGGAAAGTGCACGTGCATTTCGAAGAGCACACAAAGGACAACCTCCTAGTTGCGAACGGTAACTCTTGCAATTACTCCCGTACCGTCCATAGCTACGGTACGGGAGTAGATTGCAAGAGTTACCTTCGCAACTAGACAACCCCCCCCCCCCCCCCCCCCCCCCCCCACCCCCCCCCCCCCCATTCCCCAAATGCTGGATCCGCCCCTGAGACCCATGTCCGTATGAACATCAGTCAGCAGGCATATGGGGTATTCTGATCAATGTACACAGTTGCTTTATGTTCATAAAATTGTCGACAACATTGACGATACATTGACTCAGGGGGTGTATTATCCATTACAAACCTGAATTACATTTTGTTGTCTGCAGTTTGTTGTCCATTTTCTCAACAAAACACATGGTTTGACAACATATTTGAATCATTTCCAATGGAATTGATTGTAATGTGTTGTCTATGCATGTTTAATTGAGATTTAAGACACAATTTGAAGCAACAACTTCCCACCCAGTCTGAGAATATGGACTTTGGTATATTTGCAGCCACAGAACCTAGCCGACACACTGGTTAGTCCGACACAACTGTCTCGCCCTAAAGCATGTCGGTTTAACCAGGCTTTACTGTATATTTATATGTATAGTCACTGTATACTTTTCACTTATCTCTGAATCAAGGTGCATGATCATGTGGTTACAACAACAACAATAACATTGGCTAAACGTGTGGAAAGCGCGCCCACTCCTAAGTAAGTATTATTTGATATTTTCCTTCATAGGCAACGGATTTTGATATATTTTGAAATATTGCGCAGCAAACGCATCTTCATGAGCTGCATTTGGTGGTCTCGGGAGTTCGGCACGTACTTGTGTCGTTTTTTCGAAGAATCGATTTCCGTGTCAGTAGACAAAAAACGACAGAAGTTTGGGGCAAAGTACCGAAACCACCAAATACAGCTTAACAAGACGCGTTTGATGCGCCATATTTCATCAAAATAAAATAATACGTACTTTGAATCGGAGGTCTTCTAGAAGTTTCAATACTTGTTGTTGTTGTTGTAGCCACGTGATAATACACCTTGTAAATGCAATACGTGATGAATAGACACTCCAAGAGGTTCAATGGACACTCCAAGAGGTTCAATGGTCACCTTTGGATATCCTGTACGCGGGTTCACAGAGTCAGACAGTCGTAAGGTGTGTGACCTTACCTGTCGGTTTTGGATTCAATCGCCGTCACGGCTGACAGGGTGCCGATGCCGACGTAGACAAATAACGAAACCCGTTCGTAAACACGTCACTCAAACTGTATAATGATGTCGCACGCCGATGTTTACGGAAACGTCACTGACACGGGAGAATTATGGGATTATTGTTTGTCCCGTCAACACAGTGCATATGTGCCGTGAAACACGGTGCCGTGAAACATTTTTGATATCCAGTCAATACAATTTTTGCATTTTACAGCCATTTGTAGGTGTTGACGGGATAAATAGAATAGTAGGTTAGTGCCGTGAATGGGAAACAATATCTGGCGCGGCACGGAAACGGGATGTGCTCGACAGAGACTCGCCCATCCCGTTTCCTGAGCCTTGCCGGATATGTTTTCCCATTCACGGCACTAACCTACTATTCTCTATCTATTTTCCTTATTTCTGAACCAAAGTATATGTTGTGACCACTCATTTGAACCGTCTCGGCGAGACGGTTCAAATGAGTGGTCACAACATATACTTCTGATGAGAAATAAAGAAATTATTGAGCCTTGCCAGATATTTTTTCCCATTCACAGTACTAACCTACTATTCTCTATAATTGCGACCAATACAGTCCCAGCTCAGCATGCACCACTACTACATGTATCTGTTTCATGAAAGTTCGTAAGTATAATTAGGAGATACTAAGTCCTAATTAGGACTTAGCATCTCCTAATTAGTTTAACATTGGCACCAGGACGCTTCCATATATTCCAGCAAACTATATAGCAGGTAGATGTTTCTGTATCGCATTGCACAAAGTTCATGTGTATGCCATAGTATTTGTGATCCGTGACCAATGCCACAAGAGGTAAAACTGACTGATGTGTGGTACATGGATATACTATGCTGACTGAGCAATCCAACCATCACAAAATGAGTTTCAGATTAGTCCATTTATGAAAAGGGAGTGTTTTTGTTGTAAAACATATGAAAATTACCGGCTGATCTGGTTCTGCACTGTTTCCAAACCCCGCTATAACGGGCATTCGGGTTCAAGGGGCTAAGTGCTAGAGATTCTCGTATTTATAAGTTATACCGCTTACTTAAGGACGGGATTAATAGACCACCATCCTTTCTTTCAAAGTAAATCTTTGTAAATGTTATTGAATATGTGTATAAAGTGTATCTGATTCTGTTCTTCTTAGTGTATATGTACTATACTGTGCATTGCCATTTCCATCTAAATCTTAGCAAGGACAAGCTATCGGCCAATTTAACCCCGTGTATCGTTTGACACAGCCATCTCATAATTTGACAGATAAAATAATACAATTTAGTGCAATATGTTATATAAACAATAATTATTTACAACGTTCTATCCGTTATATTTAGTCCTAGTCAATACCAAGTCTGATATCGGACGATAAATGTGCCCGTTTTTAACAACATAGTAATCTCAACACGGGTTATCTAGAGTGCACAGCCACATACCGTAGGCTGTCTTACCTGTACATAGTGGATGATTTACCTGTACATAGTGGATGATTTACCATGTACATAGTGGATGATTTACCTACATAGTGGAATGATGGATTTACCTGTACTGTACATAGTGGATGGTTTACCTGTACATAGTGGATGGTTTACCTGTACATAGTGGATGGTTTACCTGTACATAGTGGATGGTTTACCTGTACATAGTGGATGATTTACCTGTACATAGTTGATGGTTTACCTGTACATAGTGGATGGTTTACCTGTACATAGTGAATGATTTACCTGTACATAGTGGATGGTTTACCTGTACATAGTGGATGGTTTACCTGTACATAGTGGATGATTTACCATGTATATCATGTGCGGATCCAGGAGGGGGCGTGTCCGGCGCACGCCCCCTCTAACATTGGTCTAGTTTAGATTTTAACCCATTTTTTACGTGGAAAGATTTGATTATTTCCTTATTTGTCACCCAAAGTATATGTTGTTACCACTCAGTTGAACCGTCTCGACGAGACGGTTCAACTGAGTGGTAACAACATATATTTTTGATGAGAAATAAGAAAATATTGCAGAAAATAATCTGAATTTTATTAAAGTTGGTGATCATATGTGTCTCATTTGAAATCCACGCCCCCTCTAGACATAAATCCTGGATCCGCCCCTGTACATAGTGGATGGTTTACCATGTACTAGTACCACTCACGCCCCAAAAGTCTATCGTTAGTACGTGTTTCTCGTTAGTACGTGTTTCTCGTTAGTACGTGTTTACTTCTCGTTTATACGAGAACGTATCTAATACGCGCGAGTTTATTTCCCGTTTGTACGAGAAAGTTTATTCCTCGTATAAGAGTATCAGCCCCCACCCCAATGTTCTGAATGGTAGACGGGACAGCCGTCTCCTGCCAATGTGTCGAATGCAGGATGAGTCAGCACCCCACCTCCAATATTGCGAGTGATGGACGGATTAGTTGCTCCCCACCTCACCCCACCCACACTCCCACCCATCACACATGCATGTTGCTAGAGGAGGGTACAGAACACAACACCCACCCCCAAATGTTGCGAGTGGAGGAGGGGCCAGCCCAGACCCCACGCCCAATGTGGCAAGTAATGTACCCACACACCAACCACAATGTTGTAAGTGCTGGATATCCCCACCCAACCATACACCCAATATTACAAGTGAAGGTACAACAGCCCCTCTCCCGCCCATCAATGTTGCGAGTGCTGGAGCAGCCCTCTCCACCCCGTCCCACGCCAATTATGCAAATGGAGGCGCCAGTTCCCTTCCTCTAATACTGAGAGTATTGGGCGCTAGCCCCCTTCCAGCCACTATGTAGCAAGTGGTGGGCGGACCAACCCCCCCCCCCCATGTTGTGAGTGGTGGAGGAGTCAGCTTACCCCACCAGTATAGGCAGTGGAAGAGTGTTGGGAGTGTAGGAGGGACCGTCTCTCCCTCAATGTTGCAAGTGATGGACGGGACTCTCGCCCCAATCGTTTCTCGTTCGTAAGTGTACATTTATCGTTTGTACGAGAAAGGTTCTCTATTGTACGAGAAAGTTTCTCATTCGTACGAGTTTATTTCTCGTTTATACGAGAAAGTTTCTCACTAGGACGTGTTTATCTCAAACGAGAAAGTTACTCGTTTGTACGAGAAAGGTTCTCGTTAGTACGTGTTTGTTTCTCGTTTGTACGATAGTTATTTTATTTGTTTTGACCCTAACCGGCTTTCGTAAGAACACGCCAAATAGTTTAACTATATAATTTAACCGAATACCATCCAATAAGACCAATCTCTCCTACGTTAACTATCCGTATGGGTGCTGTGGGACCTACTTGTACATAACCTGCAGCCAGTCTGTACTGGTTCTGCATGAATGAAACACAGGTTAACTTACTCCGAAGTAAGAAACCATTAACGTCGTCATGCCCCCCAATAGTGTTTTCATTATTTGGCCAAGGAAACTCTGTTTACATCAGGTGACTAATAATTTCAGTGTTTTCTCTGAAAACTTGTGTTAAAACTATTGTGTACGAACGGGGTCAAAACTAACATTACAGGTGCACCTATACAATTGTGCAGGTGCACCTTTAAAATAGGCAGGTAGACCTATAAATTTACAGGTGCACTTTATAGGTCCACCTGTAAAATATACAGGTGCATCTGTAACATGTAAGTGCACATACATCTTGATACGTGGGTTTAAAGTTTACCATACTTATAGGTGCACCTGTAAAATTTATAGGTACACCTGTATATTTTACAGGTGCACCTGTATGTTTTTAGGTGCAGCTGTAATTTTAGTTTTGACCCCGTTCGTACACCATATAAAACACCAGAACGTGTTTCTCAAGTGGAATTAGATAGTAATGGATCTATATTTGCAAGCAAACTGTATCTGTGACCTGAAAACACCCGATATTATTTTTTTTATACCGGACTACTTTTGCAACCCTCATGGCGATTTCGCATCATTTAGTGTTTTCTCATCTTTATGGATTGCAAATGATCTATATGAACCAAACGCACGGTTTAAGTTGATTAGATATATACAGTGCAACATCTCTAAACTGGTCCCCAGGTTGTCCGGTTTAGATATATTCCACTGTAAATGAGACAAATAGGTACACGAAGACATGCGCGTGATGAACAGAGATGCTCGACAGAGATAATTGACGATAATTGACAATAAAACCGGTAAAAATAAAGACACAAACGATTTCCCTATGTTCGGTTTAGACAGGTTATACTGTATTAGCATAGACAGTGATACAGCTGGGAGATACTTTAGTCATGCATTTCCGCTCATAATTGAACCAGGAAGCATACTTAGTGAAACAATAACGCTTTTAGATGTGAAATTATAATACTCAAGGTGTATGTACAGTGGGGTCAGTGTGTAAGTGCACACACGAACGAACACGACAGGTTGGAACGCTGACCCCACTGTATTTCATGTATACAAAAAAATGTAAATATTTTTCTGCATTTTTTCTCATTTCGCATCAAAAGTGTATGTTGTTACCACTCAGTTGAACCGTCTCGGCGAGACGGTTCAACTGAGTGGTAACAACATACACTTTGGGTGGGTAGCGAACCAACCTGTCGTGTTCGTTCGTGTGTGCACTTACACGCTGACCCCACTGTACATGTATGTGTGTTTATTAAAGTCTCATCAATGTAAATATCACAAGAGATTACTACATAAAACAGTACATTGACATTCTGAATAAGAATTATAAGAGACTAGTCACATACATGTGACAATATATATATGAGCCACTCATCTACTTGCCACTAATATTTGGAACATGTAACTATTTGTAAACATGCAATAAACCAGTGGAGTTGCCCTTGTCACTGCGCTTATCCTGGTTAAACAATCAGTGACAACGGCAACTGGTGTTGCGTTTATTGCTTCTTTGCGTCTCTCCTGCATAGCTATCGTTAATCCCGACTGCTGTGGGATTAATCCACTGTCTAAGAAAGTATTAAAACCATTTGAATAAACCACATACGGAGATATATTTACAAAGGCAGTATGTTATGAAATGTTTGTAAAATATATATGGGCCGCGCTCTGTGAAAACCAGCCTTAATGACAAAATTTTCGATTTGCATTTTTTTACATTTTTTGACGAGGACACCTTTCAAAAACAATATGCTAAAAAGAAAATGCAAATAGGTTTCATAGTTTTTGTTTTATCTCACTTTTTGTAGCACCATGTGAATCACGTAAGGAAAAAATAGTAACGTCATTGAGAAAATGACGTTATTGAAACGCCGACGTTGCGCAATGCAACACAACAGCCTACAGTAGAAATGAGTGTTCATAAGACTCATCGACTGTGCTTGCTGTAAGCTATATTTTCTGATATACACTAAATGTATCTACAAGTGTTAGTATGTATACTATCAAACATTGAACAGAATGCAACGACGATATGTACATGTAGTGAACAAACCAAACGCACCACTATCGATTTTAAATCGATAATTAGCCGACCTGTGACTTCATAATTTGCTACCATCGCCAACTATCATAGATTATATGCATATGTATACATGTACCGTCAGAAATATATTTTATACAATCTCAAATCACGTGGTTATAACAACAAGTACTGAAAATTCCAGAAGCCCTCCGATTTATAGAACGTATTCATTTATTTTGTCCTTATTATGTAACGGATTTTTATGAAATCTGGAGCATCAAACGCGTCTTGTTACTTAAGCTACTTTTGGTGGCATCTGTACTTTGGCCCAAACTTCTGTAGTTTCTTTTACCGACACGGAAATAGATTCTTCGCGAAAACGACATAAGTATGTGCCGAACTCCCGGAACTATCCCATATTCAACCTGCTGCATTGGGGGAGGGGGGAATCCCAAAAATAAGAGGTAAAAATAAGAGCGAAATATTTACATACCACACCAAATACACTTGGCCCGGCCCCTTTCCCTAAAAGTAATAGGATAATGATCATACTACTCATATAATGGGTATCACCAGATTCAACATTCACATACAAGAAAGCCAAAGACGTACATGAGGGCCAAACCAGGTCTCCGGTCGGTATTCCGGTATGTTTATTTGTTTAGTTAATGGTGTTTAACGGCCTATCAACAGCTAAGGTCATTTAAAGCCGGGCCAACGGGTTCGATCCCGAATTCAACCTGCTGCATTGGGGGAACAACATAAAATCCGAACGGAATATTTACATCGAAATAAACACATATCCAGCCCTGAAATTAGAATAACTTGACCTTGTGCCAGGTCCATACCACACCAAAGTCACTTGGCCCCTTCCCCTAAAAGTAATACGATTACGAGTAATCGTAATACTCATATAAGGGGTATAACAAGATTCAACTGTCACATACAAAACTACCAAAGACATACCCGAGGGCCAAACTAGTTATCCTTTCGGGATTCCGGTCAGGTAAATTACCAATCGCATGTTCCCACCTGCCACCCACTAGTATTTAATAGTGGGAACTCGTCATAAAACGTTGAAAACATGGTCATCAACTATGCAATGTTTTATTTAATAAGTCCAATGGAAGTTCCATACATACATACATACATACATATGACAAAAGATGACTGTGGTTTATATATGCATTGTGTCCACACTACAATGAATACATTCATACATCTCATAATGACCTGGTGATTTTGTCTGCAATGGCGAACAGTGTAGACCCAGACCAGCCTGCACATTTGTGCAGGCTGATCTGGGTCTACACTGTTCGCATGGTACCGTATATGTGTCACACCTGCCACCCACGGAAGTCAGACGTATGATCCACATCTTCAATTGTTTTTTTAATAAGCTATTTCATCATATTATGTGCATTATTGAGACCCTGTGCCTTTAATTACACGTTCATTGGTATGCATGTATAAAATAACAATGCATTAATTACCCTTACATGTAGCTATACAATACTCTAGACAATGTCGGCAGAAGGCCCAATAAAATCACTCCACATAATACATACAGGTACCCTTACATACAGCTATCCAATACCATAGAAAATGTAGGCAGCCGACCCAATACAATCACTCCACATAATATATACAGATAACCGTACAAGTATCTATCCAATACCCTAGACAATGTAGGCAGCCGACCCAATACAATCACTCCACATAATACATACATATACCCTTACATGTAGCTATCCAATACCCTAGACAATGTAGGCAGCCGGCCCAATACAATCACTCCACATAATATACAGATACATTAATGATACCTACCTTTACATGTAGCAATAATCAAACCCTAGACAATGTAGCAGCCGGACAATACAATCACTCCACATCATACATACATATACCCTTACATGTAGCTATCCAATACCCTAGACAATGTAGGCAGCCGGCCCAATACAATCACTCCACATAATACATACAGATACCCTTACATGTAGCTATTCAATACCCTAGACAATGTTGGCAGCCGGCCCAATACAATCACTCCACATAATACATACATATACCCTTACATGTAGCTATCCAATACCCTAGACAATGTAGGCAGCCGACCCAATACAATCACTCCACATAATACATACAGATAACCTTACATGTAGCTATCCAATACCCTAGACAATGTAGGCAGCCGGCCCAATACAATCACTACACACAATACATACAGATACCCTTACATGTAGCTATCTAATAACCTATACAATGTAGGCAGCCGGCCCAATACAATCACTCCACATAATACATACAGATACCCTTACATGTAGCTATCCAATACCCTAGACAATGTAGGCAGCCGGCCCAATAACATCACTCCACATAATACATACACATACCCTTAACATAGCTATCCACCCTCAATGTAGGCAGCCGGCCCAATAACTCACTCCACTAGACTATGTAGGCAGCCGGCCCAATAACTCATCCACATAACATCAGCTACCTTACATCATCAAACCATATAACAACAGCTACCCTTATATGTAGCTATCCAATACCCTAGACAATGTAGGCAGCCGGACAATAACATCACTCCACATAATACATACGTCCAGCTACATACTGTAGCACATCATCCCACATAGACATGTAGGCAGCCGGCCCAACAATCACTAACACATACCATTACAGCTACCAATACCTGTAGGCATATCATACAGATTACCCTACCAATGTAGGCTATCCATTGCCCCCCTTAGACAATGTAGGCAGCGGCCCAATAACATCATCCACTAATATACAGATACCCTTACATGTAGGCTAATCCAATACCCATAGACCAATGTGAGGCAGAACGAACCCATACATCACTCCACATATACAAAATACAGATACCCTTACATGTAGCTATCCAATACCCACAATAGACAATGTAGGCAGCCGACCCGAACCTATACATCACTCAATAATTCCATTACCCAGTACTTACATGTAGCTATCCATACCCATAGACAATGTAGGCCCGCCGGGAACCCCAATTTACTCCATCACTCCCATAATACATACCCAGGAATACCCTTAAACATGTAGTATCAATCCATTAGACAATGTCGGCAGCGGCCCAAATAACATCACTCCACATAATAACATACAGATACCACTACATGTAGCTATCCAATACCCACAGACAATGTAGCAGCCGCCACCTACAATCACTCCACATAATAACATACATATACTCCCTTACATGCAGCTATACAATACCCTAGACAATGTAGCAGCCGGCCCAATACAATCACTCAACATAATACATACAGATACCTTACATGTAGCATATCCAATACCCTATACAAATGTAGGCCCAGCCGAGTCAAATACAAATCACTACCACATACAACCAATATACCCTTAACATGTAGCCCTTTAACCAATACCCTAACAATATAGGCCAATCCGCCCAATACCCAATCATCAAATCCACATAATACATAACAGATACCCATTACATGTAGCTATCAATCCCTAGACAAGTCGGCAGCCGCCCAATACAATCACTCCACATAATACATACAGATACCCTTACATGTAGCTATCCAATAACTAGACAATTAGCGTAGCCGACCCGCCAAATCATACAATCACTCCACATAATACATACAGATACCCTTACATGTAATTATCCAATACCCTATACAATGTAGGCAGCCGGCCCAATACAATCACTCCACATAATACATACAGATAACCTTACATGTGCATGTATTGATGATTTAAAACGATATTCATTAAACTGGTTTACACATGTCATAAGACACTTGGCATAGCCTTGTTTCTTATGAAGTTAGTCAAGGAGTTTAATAACTATCAGAATAAATCAACACAAATGTTAGATTGTATTCATTCCATAAACATAGAATGGTGCATCTACTGATCATTCAATATGTTTCATATTTATAAGTCTCATATGCATCCATGTCTCCAGATCAAGTGCGTATTGTCGTATTTTACGCACTTATTTAGCCGAATACGCATTATCAAAAGAGGGTCAGACAAGTGCCACTACACCATTGACACTAAATATACCCTGGTGGGTAAGTGGTAGTGTGTTGAGACAGGTGCCACTACACCATTGACACTAAGTAGTCCCTGGTCGGTAAGTGATAGCGTATCGAGATAGGTTACACTACACCACAGAAAGATTCCACTGGCGGATAAGTGACACGCCCTGTGATTTTGTACCTTTGGTCATCTGTGTAATACATGAAATACGTTTACAGAACATTTTTTAGAGTACATGCGGAATGTACTCTGAAAATTTCGTCAACTTTTGACCTTGATTTTATAAACGTATTTAATGAAACTAAGTAGATGTCCGAATGTACAAATCGCATGGCGTGTCTCATATGTGTCACTATACCATTGCAACTAAACATTACACTGGCAGGTAGTGTGTCGAGACAGTTGTCGTACCACCATGGAGAGAGAGAGGCTTTACCGAACAAAATAAATTATATGTTCAATTGTATATATATATTTGTCGCAATTCCTTGTCAGCTGATACGGACATCCGCGTACCTTTGCTTGAACAATTAACAAGCGTGAAACGATTATTGCCATGTGCCGTTTTCCTTTTTTGCTATAAAATTGTTTGAGGCCAGCACATGAAAATCGTCTCCAAATTAAGCTCCAATTGAGACTATTCTCATATGATACCCGGGTATGATAGGTGTTCGAACTAATTCCCACACTTAAATATAAGCCGAATCGAATTATCGTGATATTAAACTCTGTTTTATCCATAATATTTGTCGAACCCACTTGCGGAAAGCGAGACATAGTGATCACAATGCCGTCCGGGTGTCCGTGCGTCCGTGCGTCCGAAATCTGCATTAAAGTGTTTCAATACTTTATATCACATACCTACTAGCTCTGTAACCGTACGTCAGATTTTCTTGAAACTTCAAATTCTTATTATCATACATATTGTTATTCTATAGCTCACCCATGCGACACACATACCCAAGATCAAGGTCAAATGACTTTAAAAAAAATTGCATTACAGCTTTTACATACCATATATCTCCACAACCCTTAATTCAAACTTCAAATAAATACACTCTGATACCATCAAATGCCTCAGCGGGCTCGACAAGTGGGCCTCGGCCATCTGGTATTTACTATCTGCGTGTTCTAAGCTTTTAGAATATCGTGATATCTTATTTTTGTTAACATAGTATACAAACATATACATGTACAGACTAGTGAAAAAGCAATTCGACCCAAATACTGTGAACAATCTACATGTTCTGAACTTGAATGGAAAATATGCCCTAAGACGAATTTGATTTCTGTTTATTGCTCGACTGTTTATCATCTGCTTCCAAACTCAAGATATTGCCAATCTGAACAAATCCTTGAGACACCACATTTACAACGTCGCTCTTTGTCACAGATTTACTGTCTGTCCAATACTTGAACAATAAGGACGCACCGTCTTTCACAAACCCATTATACTGTTCAAAACTTGTAATCCGCTTTTCACTGGCACCTGCATATATCATTGTTTCTGTCAGAACTGTACTAGCAGCACTTGCGAATTTGTTCATGTCCGTCTGTAAATCTTTCTCACCTCTCTTTGAGCAGTACAATGCCAGATCTTCCAAGCCATGCAGAGCCTCTTCAACCGTTCGCTCCCACGGCTCGGCAACATCAGCTCGCCGCATCAAGTCAATGTCATCTTTTGACACCTCAACCACACATGGCTGTGGTTTGGGGGGATTTCTAAGGAAGTTCCTCAAATATAAGGCAGGACACTTACGAATATCCTGTATCTGGCACTTAACGGCTGCAATGCTCGCTGGATCACACCCACTAATAAGGTTCATCCGCCTCACAAAATAGTGCGGAACTGTAACATTCTCCAGACATTCAAGCATAAAATCTAAAACCCCAGTCACGGCGATGAGAAGATTCGATTCCACCCAGAACCAGTCTGGCTTTTGCTCACTGATCCAGAGCATAGCTGTTTTCCAGTGGTATGACGTCAGGACCTTGGGATCGCATTTTAAGTAGCCAATATGATATGCCTTCAATATCTTCAAGCACACTTTCTGAACAGGTAACATGGCGTCTGCTAACGAAAGTTCGGCTTGGGAAAAGGACAACCGGAAATAACGATCCAATGCGTCAGGCGAACATGCTCCGATGGGCGGAGCCTTAGCAATGATGAAACAACCAGCGTGTACAATTATGTTGCAGATGTCCTGTGAAGGCCAGACGCGAGACCGTGTGATCCATTCTACTGCAGCACGCGGCCAGTCTATGCAGCGGAACGCCGGGACGAGATCGGTAGACCTCAGCACATATGACGCCGTTACACTTGTCATGCTATCGTCTGCAGTTTCCGACTGATCTAGACACGTGTCCAATACCGGTGACGATGCAACCTCATCGTCAGTTTCATGCACCTCCGAGCTGCTGTTCGTAACTTCTGCGCAGTCAGTAATAGGTGGAGATTTATCGTGTTCGTGGACAGACGGAAGTATGTGCAACTGTTGTCCGCCCGAATAATCGCCGACGGTTTCTTCATCAGAAGAAGTGTCCAAATCGTTGTTAAATCTATGCTCCATGTCAATTTCATCAAATGGATTAGAAGCTGCATACTGTGTCGCTGTGTTTCCATTGTAAGAAGCACTTGCTGCAATATAGTTTAATTCCGATGTCGTGTCTAGTTCTTCAATAATTACGCCGCGACATTCATTCGCTTCACTTGGATTGGACCCAGCTTTAGTTGTAGAATTGTCATTTGTCTCTGCGAAGCATGAAGCCATAATCCTCAGCAAGTCGCTAAGTGCTTCAAAAGTTCCCCTCTTAAATGCTAATTCTTTTTTATTTTTTGGTGAGTTTTTAATTGTACTTGCAATTGTAGAAAATGATTTGAACGCAAGTTCTATTTCCGGATAAATGTGCACTTTCTCCCCATGTTTCCTGCCGATTGTGGAGAGTGTCTCGATGAAACGTGGAAAGAAGTTGAGGAGGGTGGGGTATATATCGAGTATGCCCGTCTTTTCGTTTACTATTGCACCCAAACCAGAAACACCAGTTACGTCCACCGACTCAATGCCCACGTCGGACAGTCTCGTGATTGAAGCATTCCCATCGGACGTCATACTGGGCAGTCCTCCAATCCACATCAGAAACACACGAAGCATGTAGAAAAATGATTTGCTAAAATTCTTTAAAATAGACGTGGGTACATAGCCTCCTTTGGTTAGCTCAGCATGTTTGAATGCGTCTACACTATTGCCTTTAATACACAAAAAGGCGGGATATTCGTCACTGTACTCGAACTGATCTTCGCGCAATTCCACACTCCCACAAATGACCATGAGATCGAGATCACCTTTGACATCATCCACATTGACTTTGCAACCTTCGACACAGCTCCCCGAGGCAAGGAGAGACTCATTACTGAAGGTGGAGAGATAGCTGTTAAACAGCTTAACGATTAAAAGTTGTTGCTTTTGCTGATTATCCAGATCAGAGTTTAGCTTCTTCGAGGATTTCAAAAGCCACTTCCCTTCTTTAGTAAGCTCCTGACAGAACGCCATTGTGGTATAAATAACACGACGGCACGCACAAATACAACAGTAGCGTTGATTGGGAATATGGCAGCATTTACATCACACGACGGAACTCTCGCTCTGAAATAAACAATTCAATCAGTTTTTCAGTGAACTTACCATATAAATACGAGCACAAAATATTAGGGATACATGCACCACAAGTTTTATAAGCTTGTTCTGTTAGTGAAATTGGTAACGAGCGCGCTTCTCACCAATGCGAACCACCCACCTCACAGACACTGACCACAAACAGTTAACTTAGACAATCGTCACTATATACATTAGTATCAATTAATTGTCCGTAATTTTGCCCATACCATATGCATGAACAGTGTGAATTCCATGTTTATTTCAAGGATCCATGTTGTATCACCAGCCACGGAATGTTCGTGAACACCAGTTAAATAAGATGATGCGGATTTATTACTATTTAATATTGTAGACAAAATAAATGACGTTATTCGCTCGGAATCCGTTGTTCATTGCAATACAAAATGGGATCTCCTCTATGTGCACTTTATCCGCACAGTTTCCCTGATGTCCACGTTATCGTATGGCAATTTCACCTGCCTCGCTATTTTTACACAGTTTACTGTGATTATGCATTTCTATTACATACACAGATATCTATTCCGTTATAACATGTGCGTCTATAACTAAGTAAAAAGCCAAAATCAGTTGAAAAAGTACGATTGTTTTTCATGAGTGATGTCGACTTTACCAAGCCAATGTTTGAGTTCTTTGCAAACTTTGTCGAAGTGATTGGGAAACTGGTTGGAAGATCAGGAAACGAGGCAGGTGTCGATGATACTACACACTTTTGCGGGTTCCGTGCGCTTATTTTATCAACATTGGTGAAATAATAAGAAAGTTATGATGAATACAATGCCAAAACACACGTTTTATCTGCTCACGCACCCAAAAAGCGCACAAGGACACATCTTGATTCCCCGCTATGTATTTTACCAGGAGCTACACTGGTTACAAATCCCATAAGCCCCATGTCTCCAGTCATAGCCACAAATAAAAAATTCGTCGTCGTCCGTGTCCCACAAATTTGGGTATTATGCTTCCTTTCACAGAACTTCTTGATATTTCACACATGCATTTCTCTGATGGTCCTCTTTTATTCTGTGAGAAATCCATGATCCACCGTCCCCACAACCCAATAAGGTCAATGTCTTGTATTGGTGCTTTTTAGTGCATTTACCAGACTTAAAGGTACATACCCACTCAGTAGACACAACATGTTGTCTATATCAGAGACATCATCTGGGACATTTTCTGGCAAAATACACATTCATTCACCATTACCCCACGTATTGATTGGCATTATTATACATTTTATATCAGTCGTAAATTTTGACACTGATATCAGGGGAGATAACCGTGTTTTAGTAAACTGTTAACGGACATTATTATTTATTCTCTGTATTTATCTTTTGATGTGCAATGATACTTTATAATCTGTCGAAACTATTATTATTGTTTTTAGGTGACGCATTTAATTAGTATAAATAATTAAAGAATATCATGCCTCATTTGCATATGAAAATAGCCCGATACCACCGCGCGTCACTATCAGTAAAATAAACATTACGAAATGATTATATCTTTATAACGCCCACTCGTAACTGTTAGAACTGGTGGAATAGTGACACACCTGTACACTTACTTATTTAATTCCTATAAAGAACATATTGTGCCTAGTGAGTGGGTATGTACCTTTAAAACTGAGATGAATGTCGTATAATTTATGGTTTCTTAGACAGAACTTTTCATATTTCACACACGAATATACCTGACAGTCACCCACGTGCTCTGGTAAATCCATGACCATCCAACACCCCGGTAATCCCAAGGTCAATGTCACATACTGGGTGCGTTCACAAAACTTAACATTCGGGTAAATTTCTTATGATTTCATTTATCATTATTTGCACCATATTTCTTCATATTCAACACATGCATTCATATAATTGTCCCCTATCATGCTCTGACAAATTCATCATCATCCGCCCCATCTAATCACTCCAAAGGTCAAGGTCACATAGCTGATGGTTCGCAAAACTCAACATTCTGTTAAACTCCTTGTAACTGCTATGTTCTTCAGGGAACGTCTTGATATTTCACACATGCATTTCTCTGATGTTACTCTTTCATTATATGAATACTGCAGGACCCACCAGGCCCAGTGAATGCCAATGTCAAGGTCACATGCTTGGTGCGCTTACAAAACTTAAACGTTCGGGCACTTTTCTTATGTAAGCTTTCCGCAATAATACGATATGTTGATCAATTCTGCAAAAGCCACAAATCTAAAATGGATGCCACTTAGCGTTTAGTAGAAACTAATTCCTTGACAAAGGCATTGTTCCGAAACGTCCGAAAAGTGGGTTCCTGTTTTTTTTTTAGAATTGTTCAAAATTTCTCATGATTTCTTTCCTTTTAACATATTTTTTCATATTCCCCACATGCAGTCCCCTGTTGTTCCTCTACCATGCTCCGAGAAAGCCATCATCCTCCACAGAAGTTAATCCCAAGGCCAAGGTCACATACTAGATGCGTTCACAGAATGTAATATTCGGGTAAATTTCTTAAACCTGTAGCCTATTTCATCAACATTGCAAAGTATACTTTAGTAGCAAAGTATACTTTGAGGGAGAAATTTTCAATATTATGATAAATTTATTAATTTTTATTATACTGAATTTATTACATTATCACAGCCAATTAATTTGGCTGTGATAATGTAATAAATTCAGTATAATAATTCTGCATACTTTTAATCATCAACTATATGCAGTCGTTAGTTCTATATGAAATAATGCATTTCAGGAAAAATAAATGATTACTCCCTCAAAGTATACTTTGCTAGAAAAGTATGCTTTGCAATGTTGGTGAAATAGGCTTCTGGTGTTTCCTTTCACGGAACGTCTTGATATTCCTCTAGCCCCAGTTAATCCAAAGACTGAGAGTCAATGTCACATATTTGCTTCGTTCCCAAATTGTTTTATGAGTTCTCTTTACTTTTACCATATTTCGTCATATTCCGCACATGCATTCCTCTAATGGTCCTCTACAATACTGACAAACCCATCGTCCTCCGTCGCAGCTAATCCCAAGGCTAAGGTCACATACTGGCAAAATAAATAATGTAATGACAACCCTCAACAGTGTCCACAACTCTGATATGTACATAGAAACATTTCTACATGGTATACTTAGAACTACGTCCTGATTACGTTGTCGCTGATTTACTTCTATAACCATTATCATGTATGTTTTATTAGGTCTGCTTTTTTACTAGGTTATATCTCCCTTGGAGCTACCTAGCATAGCAGTCGTAGAGATTGATTGTCAACTATTTCTACATTTAAAACTACCATTATGAGTGTCGAATTTGTAATGATTCATTACTGAATGTTACTGAATTAGCACATATAAACTAAATAATAAAGCACACAGTGTGAATTATTTAATTACATATTTACGTTATAGTCAATGTCCTACTGTCCGATTAAACAGTAGTTAACTGAACTGTCACCAGAGGTATCGCACCAGATTAGTGGAAGGATACCCCGCGGCCATTATGGCGACTTGTGATGCCATATAAAGTTAATTTATTTTTGGGAAAAATAGGGCGGTGTGTGTGTGTCTTATTACTATTTTAAGTTGTTGTACATAGTGTTAACAAACAATAAAATGTTTAGTTAATATGTCTTGAAAATATAATGGATTGATGGTGAACATCGAATTTAATTGTTAGATTATATAAGTTAGATCGGCAGATTTTCGGGTGTGCGAAGCCATGTACATTTCCATTGGTTTTCAAATTGATTCACGTAGTACAACAACAATGGCGCATCCTTGAGCTCGCGTGAACTGTCTGACATTTGACACACATATTTCCGGTATTGAGTGTCATATCTGTCAAAATACAAACAATGGCGAACCTTATTTGTATACTTGTTTCTGATAATTATCAAAATATATGTAAAGCTGACTGTATATCTTTATCTGTAAATATTCTGTTCCTCATTTTCCTTCTTCCTTACACATGAAATATGGGATTTGACCGTGTTAACCGACCTAAAATAACTTTAACCGATGATACGCCATTAAACATCATTTTTTTTATAAATAATACTTATTAGTAATATTGTGGAGCTAACCTAGTTTCAGTTCTTTCAGTACTTTGATTTACTTTATCATTAGATACACTTATGTCAGCGTCCGATGTATGTTACTATTTTTAGTATCATTAAATAGTTTATTTCGGTCGCCATTTTTGCGTACATATTTATTCGCCGGAACTCGTGTACTTATTGTGTGGTAAAACAAAATGGAACTTTTATAAACGGTTATATTTTTCCCATTCACGACACTAACCTACTATTCTATTTATCCCGTCAACACATACAAATGGCTTTAAAATGCAATAAAAATAACCCCAGCCACCGCACATATTCATACGCAGTGATTAGGTCGTATTGACAGGATATCAAACATGTTTGACGGACCCGTGTTTCACGGCAGAAACGTATTGTGTTGACAGGATAAATAAGTATTTGCATATATAAACTTGTCAGTTTCTTCGGCCTGTTTCGTAGTGTTTTCCCTTAATTGATATTGCACGGTGCGCACGAACATATTTTATTCATTAGTGCAAGTACATACACTCAAATACAATCGAGGTTCCCGGTAATTAGCCGGTATCCATTTACATCTGGGTGAACTGAAGCAGTGTGGATAAAGTGTCTTGATCAAGGACACAACGCACGCCTCCGATGAGGCTCGAACATACGACCGTAAAATCAGCAGTCCAACGCCTCGGACCGCTCGACCACGCGCTCCACAAACCAAGTGGAAGTTGTGAAGACGTGTGAAATAGTTGACAGACGAGACAGAGGGACGAACATACGGACATACATGATCACAAGAGCTCACGTGATCCGTTATCTCCGACCACATAAACTAACAATAGAGAAAATGAATAGCAATCAATACTATGAATAATTCAACAGGTCAACAAACTTCATATTAGTTTAGCACCGAGCCTCGGGAATTATAATGAGTTATCGCGATAAAAATAATAGACCTTGAGCCAGCAATAACCCTCCCTCCCCCATGTGGGATTTTGTTTTTGTGGGTATGATTTTCGGATTTAGTAGCCTATTGTCTATCAAAATTGGTTGTCTGCGCTCAAAAAGCCGCTGGATGAACAAATGGCGGCAATTTTTGAAGATGGCAGCAGAACATTATTATATTGTTTTATTAAGGACTGTTAACGTTCAGTCTGATCAATATTAACTGGGTAAATTGCTACAATTAAGTCACACTTTCCATGAAAAAAGATTTAGAATACATATTACATTTAATTACATTAGCAAATGGCAAGTCATTTCAAAATGGCTGCCGAAATAGGCTGCTTTATTCTTACGAATCGTGTGATGTTACGAACGATTAAAGGCATTCATAAAGTTGAAACACAATATTATACATTGCTTTCCCTCACAAATAAATGGAAAATACAGGAGATAGTGTTGCAATATACTTTCACAATTGTCAGAAATGTCAAAATGGCCGCCAAAATGTTCTTGTTTTGTTCTATTCTTTACTGTATAGAGTTGTTATAAACAGCTAATCACGTGTACATATTACCTGTATCGATACTAGTTCGATATAAAAATCAAATAATTCGATAAAAATATACATATCCAGGTATATAATGCTATAATTACATGTTCAGTATGGCCGCCAAAATGACCAGACGTTCAATAATATTGACGATAAAGCTGCAGTTTTCAGTAATCAACCGACGCTAGCATTGCTATTTATAGAGTGTAATATTCTGTTTATTTTCGAAGACACATACGGAAGTATGTCCATCATTTTGAGTATGGAAACAAATGTTTCAAAGTGTTTCCAGAATGGATTGACTGTTCACAAGGAATATACTGTTATTATTGGGCTGTCTAGTTAATGCGATTGGTAACTAGCACACTTCTAACAATTAATCGAGCATGATGATCATTGGAAAAGGCAGTATAAAGTATGGTATGATGAATGGCATGGGTATGCTTATTGTAAATATGAATGGCTTTCTCCCACATTATATGTCTTCATATATCGAGGGTTCAGCGCAATACGGTCGTAACTCACTTTTTGTAAAATGTTCAGGAGAGCCAAAAATATTTCTAAAACTAACAATTACACTCAGTTATGTACCATTTTCACTTATATTCTGTAATAACAGACATGAAAAATAAATAACCTTATGAAAAACAAATTAAAATAAATAAAAAAGTGATATTAGCAAATATTTGAGTTACGACCGTATTGCGCTGAAAATAACAGCCAAAATGCTGGAATAGTTCAGCGCAATCTAAAAATATGTTGATATTTTGATTTCAGCTTCAGCAATTTACTTGCAATGAATGAAAATATCCTTGATGTATTTTCTTTTCTGAGCATAACATGTTATTATCATCAAGGTCATGACATTGACCTTCAGTGGTCAGCTTTTTTAGCTCATAAAGCATGTGTCGTGCACATATCTGAATTTAATGTTTTTCACTAATATCAGTACATACACAGATGCAACTAGTACTGCTTATTTATGCACTTGCAGATATACACTTTACATAATTACATTATCATTAGTGTCATGACCTTGACCTACATTTACATTTGTAATTATCATACATATACGGTAAAAAATAATTGATACCGGTAAAGGGCCGTTTATCTTGAAACAGTTTATTGGAATCAAAAGTATTTTTTTATTTCAACTTGAAACTACTGACAAACTATTTTAATTATATTGAGCCATTCTTGAGGCTAACAGACACCCATCATCAGTAATAATATGTACAGTTATTAAAGGTACTGTGTCTCGGATGATGTTTTCAGATACTCAATAATTTGTGTTGTTTTTCGTGTGATGTTCTGCACTTAACGTTTACCAATCACACCATATCATTTGATAATAATATTTTACAGATCTGTTTTCTGCGCATATCTGATACCTAGTGCTTTTAACCATAATCATAGCAATTTATACAAATTCATGCATTATCCAAGCTTAAAAATTGCGGATTAGTTTTTGAAAAATACAATTTTAACTCGAGTTACGTCAGAAATTATTTGGCTTTCTCGCTTTTAACTCGTATTAAAATGACACATAAATATTCCACATAACCATGTTTAGCCTTGAATATTGGAATGAAATTATATAATCATTTTTACATTATTCTGTATTGAAGATATATTTCCATGATTTCTGTCACTAGAAATTATAGATTAGTATAACGTGTCTAATAAAACAAAGGAAACAGTAAATTATATGAAAACACGGTTTGAGAAAGACATAGGCCACTACACTAATTATGAAACATAATAGATTTTAGAAAGTAAGGGTGTATGTATCTTGTAATACCCATGCATGTGGTCCACATCATGTGTAACATGTGTCATGTTTGAATTAACAATGGTTTTTCATGACGCCATCAGTCACCAATTCTATGACACTGAATTAGCTGCTTTGTAAGACTATGATAAAGCCTCTGGCACATACATAGTCTAGTAATTTTAGACTTCCGCGCCAAACTATACTAACATAATTCAGGTACTCTGTAACATTGCATTCTTATGTTCACAACACCATTTATGACCATATAATATATGCTTTGATATTATAATAATGACTGTCTTATGTTTATCGCTCAACAGATATGACGAAAAAATGAACCTTTAAAAGCAAAATAGGCTGTGAAATCATAAAATATTGATCTGAAACAAACTATGCTGACTAGTTCAATCATGTTTAAGTGACTTAATTCATTCATGAATGTCTGATCTCTATAAGTAAAGATTTATTAGAAAATATGACAATTCTATCGTATGCTCAGCACAGGAGCTCCTAAATCTTCGGCAGGAAACTGTCAGTGCAGCTACAGCCAGTGAAATCACACCTACCGGTGACACAATTAGGTGTTGTTGTTTTTTTACTTACAATGTGACAGTCTCCTCAATTTGAATTGAAAGTATCTATTATAAGATACACACACTAACATAATACTACCTGAGATTAGAAACAAGTCATGGAATTGAATGTGACAATTTGAAAACAAATGTAATTAATACACATTTTCATAAATACGGTACATACAACTTCCGGACTAGGCATATTCCGTTCAGATTACATTTAAGATTATAAAAATAATGTTTACATCTATTTTCCTCCTGACCATGAGGTCAACCTCATTTTCAACTATATACAGTACCACTTATTTCTCCCTTTATTTGCAATTTATATTGAACAATTAAATACAATTTAATTTTTTTTTTTTTTTTTGGCTGAACTTATTTGGCTTTGTCAGTGAAACATTGTTTAATTTTATAAGTATTTTTAAATGCTACAGCTAAATGCAGCATGCATTAATTATTTTTAGCATTAAATATTGAAATTACATGTAATTTATATTACATGTGCTCATGGTGTCATGTTTATTAATGTAAAATAAACTGGAAAATGCCAACTTGGAAAAATCTTTTTTTTTTTTTAACGGATTGCGGTTTTGTCAGTTAAACATTATTTTCACTCTTTTTAATAATTTTTTTTTTTTAAATGTAATATTATTTTCTGACAAACTACAACTTGATCTTTATTTATATATCAAAATATCATTGTGGAGCTACAATACTATTGTATAAAATGCAGCGCAAAACTGTTGTACAAATAACTGGAGTTACGACTGTATTGCGCTGAATTTGTTTTTAAATTCCGAGATTATACTTTTATTCCAAACTTGCAATTGTTTTTAAATGTTTAAATATTTTATATGTACTATGTAATATCATTTTTTTTCCTAAATACAAGTCCACAATTATTTATAGTTCAAAATTGCACAATAGATCCACCACAATTCTTTATAAAATGCAGCACAAATACGTTGCACATGTAATTTGAGTTGAGATTATTTGGCGATTTTGAGTTACGACCTTATGCCAAATGACCATTTATAGCCTTAAATATTGGAATTCAATTCTAACCTTTTTACATATGCTGTATTACTAGAAAATACATTAGAAAATGCAAAAAAGTCCATTTCGGAAAAAAAGTGAGTTACGACCGTATTGCGCTGAACCCTCGATATGCCAATACTTTAAATTAACCATTGTTCGTGAGTTGCAAACATTGGAAAATAAATACAATACATGATAACGATCATTGGTGTAATCAGTTGTACATTAAGTGTTTCTGTATTTATTTTTCTAATTAAATATTATTGAAACTAATACACCAACAACTTAATCATGTACAGTGTCAGTTTCAAGATGACCATCAACTTGGCCGCTTTTGCAATTAGGGAGTGATATTTACGGATCTACATATACACTTTTAATACAGTTTACATTTATTAAAATAGCTGATGATAGCCTTAGGTCCCGCATCTTGCGATGACACCAAAATGTGCTAACCCATGGCATATACTCGAATACATGTCTCTGGTTGCTATAGTAATGGAATATGATTGTTTATCAGGGGTGTAATACATTTGGAAGACAGCCATAGTGATTGCTATGTTTATTCAATGCCATATAGGGGTACACGTATATGTATGTACGTGGATGTCGCAAAGACATGTCGATTCGCTACACACTCCGTGTAGTATGTATATGCATTCAGGAAATAATGTACACATGGTACATGATTATAGAGTTTTGAGGACATTATAATGACACTACCTGTTGTCAAATGGAGAACTATATATTCCGATGACACCAAAAGAGCCAGCAAAATACACCTTTGGTACAATGCGGCACAAAACGCATTCCACAAACCTCATTCTGACCACACGCGTAAATAGTTAGAATGTCATATACACATTAGTTCAAATGCATTATACAATCCAAATTTAATGGGTCTCGATAGAGGCTATGGGATATTGTTTAGTTCAACATTTTGATACACACATTTTGATTGCACGATATGATGTAGAGATACGTTGATGGGGATTTAATTATAAACGCAGTGGGACAGTGGGCGGCTAGCTTTTAAAGGGGGGGGGGGGGGGGGGGGGTGGACGATTTTCTAAATACAAAATGTACTTCACTACCGACCCTGCAAGTTACACCAGTGTGTCTAGAAAAATAGGTTTATGAATATTTCACGACTTGGGGAGGCTTGACTAGGTGTATTTTTTAGAGTATTTCATAATTTTACGAAACTGAATGTTAGCTCCGGTTGATTTTGGCATCTTCAAAAATGGCGCATGCTATGCTGTCTCGCCGGTAGCGGACGGACGGACAGACGGACGAACACTCGGACACACTGTATCTGAAGTGTGCACAGATAGCTAGTAGTAGTGCCTAAGTATTTGCATATGCATTTAAACCATTTATATGTAAGTGACAGTGCATAACATACATGCAATTCATTACATGTAAAATTCCCATTGTAAAATTTGTGGGTGGGGAATGGTGAAAATACGTTGCTTTTAACATTGCATCATAGAATACAGACATCAGATAATCGGATAATATGCTATTAACATGTATAATAAACACTACTAGTTACACAGAGTAAATACACAAGTGCCATACTTTTATGGAGTTATTAACTTTTATGGAGTTATTAAGGTAGATGTTTTGCCATTGAAATTCAGTGGGTGGGGTAATAAAACATGCACAATTCCTGATCTTAATTAGCAAATATTAATTAATTGAACTTTATATTCCATTGTATGGTTATGAACACATCAGAAAACATACACCACTACCATATCAGTTGTTTCTAATGATAACAAACAGTTGAATTTCAATGATAAATGCGATTTTTCACAATTGCGAAAAGTCAGAGTGTGGTATACTTCAAAATGGGGCCAAATATTCATCCAGCGGGTTACAGAGCACAGATATACGGCATTACACTCGTAACTGAATGTAGTTTCAGAAAAAAAAACATGTCTGCAAAAATCCCACATGGGGGAGACTTTCCATTTCTGGCTGACGGCCTATAATGTTCTACTTTCGTTTTGCTAATGTAACGTTCCGAGAATAATTGTATAGCAGTTACTATTAAAGGTACATACCCACGCAGTAGGCACAACATGTTCTTTATATCACGCAGTAGGCACAACATGTTCTTTATATCAGAGACATCATCCGAGACATTTTCTGGCAAATAAACATTCATTCACCATTACCCCACTTATGGATTGTCACTATTATACATTTTATATCAGACTGATATCAGGGGCGATAACCGTGTTTACTTAAAATGTTAACGGACATTACTATTTATTCTCTGCATTTATTTTTCGATGTGCAATGACCATACCTTATAGTGTCATAAATATTAGTTTTTCAGGTGACGCATTTAATTTGTATAAATAATTAACAAATGTCATGCCTAATTTGCATATGAAAATAGCCTGATACCACCGCGCGTCACTATCAGTAAAATCAATATTACTCAATGATTATATCTGTATAGCGGGCACTCATAAGTTTTAGAACTGGTGGAATAGTGACACAATTATATACTTATTTAAATCATATAAAGAGCAGTTCGTGACTACTAAGTGGGTATGTACCTTTAAAGGTTATTGGTTGAAAATACACCATTATGTGTGATTTGTGATTCTGAACTTTTCAAATGGATTTTTTTTTGAAGGAAAATGTCTCGTCGTGCGTTTCCCGAGCTTACTAAGTTATAAAAGAAACGATGCTCAGCCGAGTTTCTCTTGATTTAGTCAACAATGCAGACAACATATACTATGATGAAGATGGGCCACCACCATTGAGTTTCCTATATAAACTAACCGATGGCCACATATTTTGCTATTCTTTGCTACTGTCATTTTTCGTGAAGATGTCGTGGGACCTATTTTCCCACAACATCCGCCTATTCTGCTCTGGATATTCAGTAATTAAAATATAGGTTTAATTATTGTTGAGAAAGATAAATAATTCAATTTCCTGTGACCACCGTGGTGGTGGCGCAAACAGTCAGCGACTGGAATAGAAATAGCCTCATATGACGAACATGTTCCGACTTACAAAATAAGCCCAAACAATATGCTTGAAAATGGTGTAAATGATACATTAACATACCAGTTGAGTAGATTAGTACACCAAAATGGCAGTTGACCTATTTCTGCAAGCAAAGAGGGTCAATGGAATAAACCAAGTGCATTAGTTTGTTTTACTGTTCTACTTTTGAATATCGGATGATTTAGTGTGGTTAAACCTGAACCTGCATGCAACACGGTGTAGATATATGCACGGTGATGGTATTCGGTGATGGTATTCGGGGAAAACGTTTCTGTATTATGTCTATGTGGTATTGAAAGTTGACCAACGTTCTCAGTCAATCTCCAGTCAATCTACACTCCTGTTAAATGTGGCTGTGAGTGGAGAAATCATTTGGAGCTAGCTCTATTTTATTTCAAGCTAGCTACACATGATTTAGAGAGAGCATCACTTAGACGGGCTGTTAGAGCTAGCTCGATTTGGTTTAGAGATAGTTCCAAATGAATTAGAGAGCTCTTCAAAGCAAGCTCCAAATGTATTATAGATAGCTATAAATCAATTCGAGTTAGCTCTAAATATTTATTAATAGATAGCATTAACTATTTCAGTTTATATAGATTTGGCGTTCCATACTAATTTAAAGTACATTTTATTGTCAAGCCCGCTTGCGGAAAACGAGACATAGTGATCACAATGGCGTCTGGGTGTCCGTGCATCCATCCGAAATCGGCGTTAAAGTTTATAAATACCTTATATCTCTGCAGTCCCAAGTCACATTGACTTGAATCTTCATATGCTTATTAGTCATCATCCATACATTAATGCTGTGTCCCACTCATGCGGCCCCTGTGCCCCAAGGTCAAGTGACTTAGAAGTTTGCGTTAATGTTTTTGTCCAAATTTGCGCTAAAGGCATATTTTCTCTAATAAGGCGCCAACAAGGGTGTCATGTCCTACCAGCTTTATATTCAGCAAACTATACATATTATACCCAGTGTTCTCCAACACAATACTGTTACCAAATAGTGAACCATATTTCTCCTCACTTATCAATGCCATACGCTTTTCACAACACCGTAAACATCAGCAAACGATACATACGTTACTGACGCCACATTCTCTTTGTTTGGTTAATTTGATGTTAACGAAAAGTATTATACATATGTATACGTTTACATCTATTTTTCAGGTTTGATATTAGGTAACATTTCATTTCCAGCAATTGGCCCATGCCTCGTACAATTCATGTATCTCTATTTTGGTTCAGAGTGGCTGACTCCAGACTCTGGATACATGATACGTGACTATATATGACGAACCTCCGTTTTTTAACTAGTTTGACAGATTCACTTTCGGCAAAGGCGTAACATAACTAAACTATTAAAGTAGAATGACATTTGTGTAACACAAGATCAACAATATTTAGATTTTTCTTAACCTGCCAGTGCGCATGATATCAACTTGGTGGTTGGAAGGATACTGATACATACAATACATGTATTATATAATACGTTTTCAGAGCAGATTAGCTCAACACCACGCGATTCTAAAGCGTTTATGATGTATGCTACAGGCAGAAATAGCCACCCTGTGTCTGAAACACGGTTTAAAATGCATACGTTAACGATACATACTTTACTGTTGAATACGAAACCGCCACTAAACCTGTATAACAGTAGCTTTACATGTCTTAGAATGCTCTTAGTCACCAATTTCTTAAACACATGCAACTGTGGTGTATTGGAATAGTTTATTGAAGTCGATATTCGATGTGAGAGTTTTGGCAAAACCGTGCTTGGCTTAAGGCATGCCGCTTGTGATGTAGTTTCAGTGTACAATACAAATATATTAATTGAATTACGAACATAAGACATGTTCCATATTATGCACAATTGCAAATGTTATTGTTTGCACATATGCAGACCGCGAGTGTCATTATATTGACCACTGGTAACGTATGTATCTTCCACATCAATTGCATAATACATCAAAATTGAGCGATTATAAACAGTCTCCGTGACTTATAGACTATGCACGAATACTGCACGTGAACATAGTTAAATAGTTTCATACACAAAAGAACACTGTAACACTTATCAAATGCCGCAGAATTTGATTCCATTTCCTTCTGTGATACGTCAGAATCTTTCTCTTACTCATCTCAAAAATAAATTTTCTATAATAATTAATCATATTAAAACGTCTACTTTGTATATGCCATCAACACTATGACAATACAAAACTAGAACATGTGGTCTGTCGACGCACTTAGGGCCCCTATTTGAGAAAATCTTAAACAAAGTTTAAAACAAATAAACAGAGAGACGGACGGACGTACGATCAATAGCGAGGGTCATTGTATTAATATGGAAGGATGTATCATTACTAAGTAATGCATGTGTGCACTATGAAGATATTAGCTGAAGGGAAATACAACGTATAGGTGATTTGCGAAACTCAGAAACTTTCAAAAAAATAAACAGACATACATACGGACGTACGATCAGTAACGAAGGTAATTGTATTAATGTAAAAGGATGTATGGTTACTAAGTAATGCATGTGTGCAATATGAAGATATTAGCTGAAGGCCAACACAAATTATAGGTGATTTGAGACATTCTATACAAAACCTTTCAAATAAATAAACAGACAGACGTACGATCAAATTGTATTAATCTGGCAGGATGTATCGTTACTAAGTAATACATGTGTGCAATATGAAGATATTAGCTGAAGGCAAACACAAATTATAGGTGATTTGAGAAACTCTTACAAAAACTTTCAAATAAATAAACAGACAGACAAAGGGACATACGATCAGTAGTGAGGGTAATTGTATTAATTTGGAAGGGTGTATCGTTACTAAGTAATGCATGTGTGCAATATGAATATATTTGCTGAAGGCAAACAGAAATTATAGGTGATTTGAGAAACTCTTACAAAAACTTAAAAAACATAAATAGACGTACGGACAGAAAGACGGACAGATAGGGCGAACCTATAGGGCACCGCCGATTCTGGGCGGGGCCCTAATAACACGACACACAAGTATCGCTGGTATACTAGCCATGTTGATAACGTAGTGTCTACTAACAATATATGAAATATTCATACGTTACCTGTCCCGCAGTTATCATAGTTCTTCTGGAGTAAAACATGAAACGTGACATGTATTAGCACAGATAGGAAACCAATGTAGGTGTGTTGAGCTTGAAGATTTTAGTATTGAATTATTGCGAAAAAATGATGATCTTGTAGAAATGATACATACGTTACATTAACACATGACTGGTTATGCTCCACTGATTTCGTTTGTGTTACTGCTGCTACCAGTATAACATTTAATATCCATTTGTGTCTTTATCAGTCAGGACGACTGACATTTGTTTTCTGAAGCAGTTAGGCATTTAATATTAAGTATAATTTGTTGAGGTGTTTAGCTGTCAACTTTCTAATGTTTGATACTTACGTTACCTATATCTGTGTTTGCCTTATTCGACAGTGCACTTAAAACTCACAACACACTTAGATAAATACGTTTCATCACATTAGAAAAATCACCAGTCACATATTTGATTTATATAAACATGTGTTGCAGATGTTTACATTTGTGTTTAAATGTGATGCTAGAAAAGCAAGGATTGTTTAATTGAAAACAAATGAACGCGTTCATGTGGTGTTTGTCCTTGTTGTAGCTGTAGTACATACACACCGAAGAAAATAGCTTAATATGTCGTATGATTTATTAAATTAAGTCTGTACCGTATGCAACCAAATGGATAAAATATGTATATTTAGGCCATAAATGAAATGAGTGTTCAGGCAAAAAGCCGTCACGTATGTATCGAGTAACACAAACAATGTAATTGGGTGATATACTTCAGTCGCATATAACTTTTGTGTCAGACCTTTTTAACAGATGAAATTTTCAATTTTGGTACAGTATATACCAATTAGTTGTCTTGTTAACAGCAATTCGTATATACCAGGCCCGTAGTGGGGGGGGGGGGGGGGGGGGGGGGTCGGAGCGGTCGGACGACCCCCCCCCCCCCGCCCAGCCTCGAGGTTCACATTTTTAGCCTCGAGGTCCACTTTTTTAAACCACCATAGATACTTCAGACCCCTTGAGCCTTCGAAACGACCCCCCCCTTCAAACAGGTAGATACTTCAGACCCCTTGAGCCTTCGAAACGATACCCCCTTCAAACAGGTCTGGCTACAGGCCTGTATTAGGCAAGTTTAATTTTTAGCTTTTCTTATACAACATCGGTGGCTTATTAGTATGTTACTTACTGTATGACTTGTATTTCCTTTGCTCTTCTCACACACAGCCAATGACAATGACAAAATTACAATGTATTCTGGCGAGAAGCAAATTGTGCTTAAATGCTAATAAAGTAAAGTAAAGCAAAAAAAATAAATAAATAATAAAACAAAATAATGTGAGAATGGGCCTAAACTTTTCACATACCATCTCTGTAACCGTATGCCAGATTTGCTTAAAACGTTGTATGCTTATTGGTCATCATCCATATATTCATTATGTGTCCCACTCATGCGGCCCCTTTGCCCAAGGTCAAGGGTAAAGGACTTAGAAGTTTGCATTAAAGTTTTTGTCAAAATTTGCATTAAAGTTTTCAGGTACCTATTTTGAAACTTTATATGCGTATTAGTCATCATCCATATATTCATTCTCTGTCCCATGCATGCTACCACTCTGCCCAAGGTCAAGGTCAACTAAGCTAGAAGTTCACATTGTAAGGCAACAGTGTTAGTTTTTATTTTTTCAACACCTCACCAATCACTTCACCGATTTTGATAATATTTGGCCACAATATGTTTCTAGGGATGGTGCTTTGCTTTGCATACGACCCACGTCCGACCGCCCAAGGTGAAGGTCACTGACGAATTGATTTTTTTTTAATTATCAAGGCTGCCAGGGAGGGGATTAGCTTCGTTTAACGATGACAGTTCTTGTTTGTCAATGTATCTGTTGCTACATTTTATATCTTAACCCAGAGCTCACCAGATGTATCGGCGGGCTCGACATGTATATGACCCTAGCCATGGGCGGATTCAGGTGGGGGGGGGGGCGGACCCGGCGCACGCCCCCCCTAAAATTCGCCGAGAAAAGATTTTTTACAAGTTACAATGCACGTTTCATGCCAAGTGCCATGTTTTCCATGCATTTTTCGGTCGTTTTCTTATTGTTTCAAAATGTAAACGTTTTCAATCAAAAATCATGTCTAAACATACTGTGACAGTGTCAATATTTTTGCTCCAAAATGCGCCAGAACGCAGGAAATGCGATGTAGATTTGCAAAATTTTCCGGGTGGGAATGCCCCCGGACCCCCATAGCGCTACATTTTATATCTTGCAATACTTGCAATATTTGCAATACTTCACTATATTATCGAACGAGCTTAGCTCGTTCGATAATATAGTCAAGTATTGCAAAATAGTTACGCCCCCCTAACCCGAAATCCTGGATCCGCGCCTGCTAGCGGTGCCTGAAATAATGCCACGGCCGACATTTAGGCGGAGGAGGGGTCAGAAATAAATCAACTTAGACACTCCAAATGGCATTTCCTGCATTCTTAGTCAACGTTGGAGCAATACATTGACATGAGATTTTGGTCACACAACAATGGAAGAAACTGAAATTGGCAGTACATGCATTTATAAGATAGAATGACAAGCTACAATGTCATGCTTGGTTGTAGACTATTATTGGAAGTTCAGTGTACACCATATCTTTACTGGGCCTTTATAAAAACGGCCAAAACAATGTCACGGCCCAGCCGTGGCTTCAGTGGTGGCCGATACGGCCGTGCCCTGAATTGTACCGTCCTAATAATATATCACCAAGCCTACCGCCTGTAATCACAGCCATTTTGCGTGTTTCGGCTTTCACACGCCGAATGCCTGTGCCTGTAATGGCATGTACATCGACTAGTCTACTTATCAAAAACACAACACTAGTCTACGAAGACTATAATAATGTATACACTTGATACAACTGCTATAAGCTTATGTACACTGCACATGCATTACGTGAGTTAAATGCACATGTAATACATGTATCGTTAACAATTAATGGTTTACCTTTGTCATCGGACAGTAGTTACACAATGTGTTTTATCTCCTCCGTCTCCATCGCTGTCCTGTAACAACACCCACATATAAACGTGTTATAACATTCCGGGGGAATCCCCGAAATGCGGCTCGCCGAGTTACAAAACAATCAGGAGGCTCCGGACTAAATGTTTAATGAAGAAAGCCCGCTACATTACTACGTTGAGTAACATTTTGTCATCTGCTGGAAATGTTTTATTTCCAATATTTCTCTTCAAAAGCCTGTTTGACAGCGCATAAGAATCGTCTCCACTGAAGACGATTCGTATGTGCTGTCAAAACAGTGTTTGTTGTTGTTAAGAATTAAGGCCAACATGAAACACAGCCGACGACACTTTCCGTTTACAGCGTAGTGAGGGTTAACCATGTTAACACAGTCGATGTCTGTCTAACGAAACCAGTATACACATATAATACATACAGGATCTTCCATGAGTGATGATTTAATATGATATTTATTAAATATCCATACGTGGAACCATTCATTGATCCCGCTCTGATAACATACAGTCGTATATTATAGCTCACTTGTGTATTGCAATAGTGCTTTATGACTATTATTAAATACACCATGTTTATCTCATCGCGTAGCAAAATGGGATATAGAAATGCAAAAGCCGGCTGTCCGTCCGTCTGTCCGTCGCGTTTTCCATTCTGCTATAACTACTTTAAATAGCGTATGACCGATTGGCTTCAAACTTCATGTACATGTACATGTTTATTACCATCCATTATTACTATAATAGTTATAGTTCATATATTTAATGTATTAATAAATGAATTTCGAATGAGTGCTAGCGAGCATAGCAATTCGTTCATTAAAAACTTAATACGTGAACTATAACTATTTTATTGTTCTCGTGCACATGTTTGTTTGAATGCAGCCCCGCCCCCAAACGCGCTTTCGAGGTGCGATATTATTATGTGATTGGCGAGTTGACACCGAAACGTGCGTGCATACGTGGTACCAGGTGCGCGTCTCGTGAACATCGGACAGCAATGCGTTATATTTGGTTCCAAATATAACGTTGTACTTGTTACAGTAAACAAGTAATGCTTACTTTACTAGATATTCGTGACAGACTGCGTGAGACGATTACTTGAGACGAAGAAATGCGGCCTTCTCATTGGTCGAGAAACTTGAACAAACAATAAAGAATATTTGGTGAAAATCCCTGAACACATTCCAAAGAAATTCAAACACGTATGTAGTCTCTGCGGAGAGAGAGAACGAGGGAACACATCGTGGGAACGAATTGTTAAATTGAGGGAACGAATTGTTATTTCGTGGGAACTAATTAATAAAACAAAATAATTATACGTTCCCTGCGGGGCTCCGTAAGTCTCAGATACATTGGCCAACTTGTATGTGCAAGTCATATTGTTCACATACTGGATTTTAATATGTGAACAATAAATTAATATTAATGTTGTTATCATTTGACGAACTCGCCACAAGATATGTATCTCAAACGATGTCACAATTTACAGATGATCAAACAGACTGAAAAAAGCAACAACACTTTTATTTTATTTTTTCTATATTTGTAACAAATTGTAAATGAATAAATGAGTAAACGACACGGTGTCTTCTGGGCATTAACGTTGGGGTCCCATCTATTAGGCACAAACTGTTCTTTATAGGAATTAAATAAGTGTATACTTGTGTAACTATTTGGCTAGTTTTAAACATTACGAGTACTCGCTATGCAGATGTAATCATTTATTAATCGTTAATGCTGTGGTCCCATTGATAGGGCACAACCTGTTCGTTATAGAACTTTAATAAGTGCATAACTATTTTACTATTCCGCAGGTTTTAAACTTTACGAGCCCGCTATGCAGAAATAATCATTTATTTATCTTTAAATTACATAGATAGAGACGGCGTTCGTATCAAACTATTTTAATATGCAAATGAGGTAGGGTACTTTTAAATTACTTATATCAATTAAATGCGTCATTTGAATAAATACTTTATCGACATATTACAAAGTATGATAACTGCATATCAAAAAATGAATTCAGAAAATAAATACTTGTTTCCGTCAACCTTTTAAGGAAACACGGTTATCGCCCCTGATGTAAAGTAAAAACCCGAGACTCGTTAGATGTTGTACGGATGCTAGAGAGCTGTCAGAAATGTTCTTTGGTCGCTATGCCACACCAGAGAGTACAAAGGTAACAATGGAAATGATACCAAAGCACTCGGAAACCCTCACACCATTTCGTAAATCACAAATAATGACTGGGGCTTGAATCGTAGGTCGCCATTGTTTTTATTTACATTGCGTCTATGGTAAAACCAGAAGGCCTCCGTGTGACCGATTTACCTATTCGTACGCGTTTCATAAACCATTCTAGTTCATCAGTTTTACGTTTACTGGTTCCAACTCACAGGGTGCCGGATACAGAAAACTAAGCAATAAACCGGGAACCTGTAACTCTGTCCCAGCTCTAGCCATACCAATTACGGGACGCAAGCAAGCACGGAACCAATACATCATGTACATTGACCGACAACAATTAGCAGATCTATGCATTCAATCCGTTACGATTTAGTTTCAATTTCTGTTTGGAGGGACTACCAGTAATAATGTTTTAGAAATAAATGTAAACTGTTAATTTTTGACTGTGACTGGAGAAATGTGGTTTATGGTATCTCCCCGCCACCACCCCAGGGATTTGTTTAATTATTGGCATAACACAAATGATCGGCAAAATGGCCGCCTCGTCTGCCTCATCATCGTTACGGTACTGGTCAGAGAAACATCAGTCCTGCTTCTAATTGTTATGTTCTTATCATTCCTCAAGACTGAGTTGTAAGACCCAGGGCGAGACTGGCCATATATCCCATACATTCGCACAGTCTGATCAGATTAGAGTCTGCACTGGTGACCATTCAATCAGTGAAACATCAGTTCAGTTTCTAACAAAGTATGTTCTTATCATTCCTCGAGACTGACCTGGAAGACCCCCCATTTCTCCACACATAAAACACAAATGTGTTTTAATCTTGGGTTTCACTGTAACTTATCTTAGATTGTAAATTGTCTAAGACACCACGGCAACCTGACAGACGTCTCATTTACAGAGTTTCATCATATTATTAAAACTCCTGCAGTTTTAGGTAATAGTCAATTGAGTAACCTGGTAATAGTGTATAAATAATTGACATGCTGATAATCTGATAAAACCACTGACCCCTCTCAGACATTCAGTTCAGTAGCCGATTTCACCAACATTGCAAAGTATACTTTTCTAGCCATTTATTTTTCCTGAAATGCATTATTTCATACAAAACTAACAACTGCATATATTTGATGATTAAAAGTATGCAGAATTATTATACTGAATTTATTACATTATCACAGCCAAAATGGCTGTGATAATGTAATAAATTCAGTCTAATAACAATTAATAAATTTATCCTTAAATTGAAAATTTCTCCCTCAAAGTATACTTTGCTAGAAAAGTATACTTTGCAATGTTGGTGAAATAGGCCTCATTGTCCCTCTCTCTCACAAGTGGAGACATAGTTGCCAGTCACTTGGGGCCCATACAATCAATGTTCCCTGTTGTGTAGACCGTTAGCATGGTTAGCATGACGGTGTTGGCAGATCTCATTTTGCGGGCCCGTTCATGCTTGGGAATATATATCGAACTCATTAAATTAACATTAGGTCAGTTCCACGGAGCAGTTTATTCTACATGAATTCCGCATGAGCTCCGAATGTTGTGCCAGTCAGCTTGCCAGCCAATCCATCCTAGAATTTTGTTTTGCTGTCCAATTCCCGTTGCTCGGATTATGGTGCTGTCTAAGACCCCCGGTGTCGACCCTCGCTATGTCCCCCTCATCCCATCCCGCTCACTTGGCGGGAAAAACATCGATATACCTATAAATCCCACATGTCAATATGTTTATGTATGTTCATGAAATAAAATATGAACTTAACCTATGAACATATATCATTTTGTAACGCGAAGTCGCATGTAAAATCAAATATATACTTGCTAGTTTTATAATTCTTCTAGAAAAATAATTTATAATCAAATGTAAATGTAATACAACACAACCATCATTGCAGTACTTTAACACAATACATAATTAGAGAAAAGTCGATGGCGCGCCATCGCAATATACACACTTTTGTGCCTGAATGGAGTACATTGTGAAAATATATGTTGTTACCACCCATTTGAACCATCTTGGCGAGGCGGTTCAAATGAGTGATAACAACATATACTTCTGAGCAGAAAAAAAGAAGAAAACTAGTTAGTATTTTTCAGTCCGAAAACAATATTTAACGTGAAAAGGATTGATCATGTGTGAAAAATATAAATGTGTTGAGTTAGACAAATAACACGGGCCATAATGTGATTACGTAAATATCATGCAGCGTGATAATCATGATCATGCTGATCATCTGATAATAATGAAATTATCCATGATACCACTGACGGTAGCAGGCTGACCCGGACATTGACTGATTCGGACTGGCTGATTCGGACCTGATTTCTGGCTGATTCGGACCTCGGTTTTGGCTGATTCGGACCGTTTTCTATTTTTATGATTTGGCTGATTCGGACCTCACGGTTGGCTGATTCGGACCATAAGTTGGCTTATTCGGACCTCAATGTTGGCTTATTCGGACCTCAATGCTGGCTTGACCTCAATGTTAGCTTATTCGGACCCACCAAAATAGCTTGCTGCTGACAACTTGGTTATTAAACACATTGAATCTGAAACATATTTAAATGTATGTACTTTTTCATCAATAATAAATAAGGCACCCTCCAAAAATTGTTTTATTTGATGAAATTCCATAAAATATTGATTTTATTGCTAACTAGACATTATTCCCCATGGTATACTGGACTCTAACTAGAGATTATGTGCCAAAAAGGAAAACAAAGTCATTTGAGAAAGTCTTACAACGTTTTGACGTAAGAAAATGGCTAAGTATTTCAACACCATTTTGAAGGTCACACAGTTAAAGGTAGTGTCATTGGTGGTGTGATTGCGTCACACATGTTCATGTGAATGAACTGCGCAAATAATAAAGCAATCATTCAAGTAATATAGAATATATTGCATGATGGAGAAACTCTTCCAAACGTTTTGACGTAAGAAAATTGCTAAGTGATTCAGGACCATTTCAAAGGTGACAAAAGTCAAGGTCGTGTGAATGCTGGCGCGAGTGTGTGACATATGTTCAGGTGATTCAAGTGTCCAAGTATCAAAGCAATCCTTCACGTATTATTGACGGTATTACATGTTGGAGATACTCTTACAAACTTTTCGACGTAACAAAGTGTTTCAGCGACGTTTCGAAGGTGACAAATGTCAAGGTTGTGTTAAATGTGGCGCTAGTGTGTGACAAATGGTCGATGATTCAAGTGTCAATGTATCGAAGAAATGCTTCGCGTAATATTGAAAATATGCTGGAGAAACTCTTACAACCTTTCGACTTAACAAATGGCTAAGTGTTTCAGCGACATTTTGAAGGTTCAAAGGTCAATGTCGTGTTAACGGTGGCGCGAGTGTGTGACATATGTTCAGGAGATTCAAGTGTCCACGTATTGAAGCAATCCTTCGTGCAATATTGAAGATATTACATGTTTGGAGAAATTCTTACACACTTTTCTACGTAAATGTACACGGATGGACGGACGGAACCTCATGAGCAACGCAATATGCGTCCCTTGCTATCGCATAAAAAGCAATTTGCCTATGGGAATATAACACTGTGCTGGAGAGGGACGAGAAGAACCGAAAATTTGACTCGGAAATGTAGCTACATAGCTTAGAAATAACGTAACTAAGAAAATTTAGATTTTGAAAATCGGTCCACAAATTCCAAAATTATTAAAACAAAAATGTTCTCAGCCATGCTTATTGTGCTTACAATCAGTGTAGACCCATACTAGTCTGTACCCTGTGCTGTCTGATCAGCGTATGCACGGTTAGTCATCCAGTCAAACAATCATTACAATATGCAGTATATTACATTACTCACGAATTGAAACAATCATATCCATGACTATACGGATGGTCTAATGCACTGGTGTGTTTTCTTATGTACCATACTGAAATTTTAGTAGCAATTTTGAGGGAGATTTCCACCTAACAAAAAAATACCTATACTGTTTCATTACAAAACAGACAGGATCATGTTTGCAACCAGCAAAATACGAAGTCTACAGTACGATACCGTACCATACAATACCAAATGAATGATGTAGCCCGTAATCAGATTTTATTTTGTTTCTTTGCTGAATATAACTGAAATTAAAGTAAAAATTAAATTTTGCCAAACCCAGAAGCAGGATCTACCTAATGAAATATCTAATTATTTTGACACAGCACCAAGTGGTGTTTTCTCATGTGCTGTGTAAATATGTTTTACGACCAGCAGAAACATCCCTGGGGCTAACCAGGGGCCCGTTTCACTAAACTTCGTACGACTAAAATGTTCGTAAGTGCAAAATTATGATAGTCTGTAAATTTCACATTAACAATGTTTTATTGTAAACAATTATTGGATTTACATTTATTGAGCATAGGCTGCATATGCAGCCTATGCTCAATACATGTAAATCCATAAATTGAAATTTGCAGACGATTCTAAATTTGCGATTACGAACATTTTAGTCGTAAGAAGTTTAGTGAAACGGCCCCCAGGGGACTACAATATCTTTGTAATTCAGATGGCAGTATACAGGCCCGTACGCAGAGGGGGTGCGACGGGTGCGTACGCACCCCCCTTAACCCTTTCAACACCACAGGCCTATATAGTGGTATTGGCAAAAAGTGTAGATCAAGATGAGCCGGCTCGTGACGAGCCGTCTCATCAGGATCTGCACCTTTTGCAAGTAATTTTGAAAATATGAGAGCAAAAACACCCTATGTTCATAAATGGACTGGTCTGAAAATCATTTTGTGATGATTGGATTGGGTTGCAAAGTTAACTTATCAAAATACATTCCAGTTACTTAGGGGTGAAATGGTTAATCTGCCGAGGTCTGTCCGTCGATGTGCAAAACAAGATGTTTAGCCCATCGCGCCGTCGATAACGCACCCCCTAAATTAATTCCTGCGTACGGGTCTGGTATATGACACTCTTTGATGTGAAATATGGTTCACTATCTTACTAAACCTGGCATATTCTCTCTGTCACCAGTATAAAGCTGGATCAGTTTTGTAAAAGCAGCAGTCTGATAATTGTATGCACAATTTGCACCTTCTGATCAGGATCTGGATTGTTTACCTTTCCATCAATGAAACACATGTCCTGCTTCTACACGTTCTAAGCAATATATATCGTTACCAGGCTACAGAAGTGTGATATTGGATCAGGAGCTATACTGGTTACAAATCCCAAAACCCCATTTCTCCAATCACAGCCACAAATGTGTAGTCCTCGTTAAACACCTCGGCGACAGGTACGCTTTACAACTACGTCCCGGCGCGGTTGCGTATCACGTGATTTTAATGGTGGCAGCCTAAAATCCCCACGGAGTGGAGAGCGCATAAATAATGGAAATTTAAAACCAAATATCTGATGGATTATAACAAATACAAGTCAAGTAAAGTCACGATATGTCTTTAATATTATAAGTTATTGTGATTCTACACAGGCTACATGGTGTAATATTGCCCGTCTGGAGGTATGTTCACCCGAGGCGATAGCCGAGGGTGAACATACCTCCAGACGGGCAATATTACACCATATAGCCTGTGTAGAATCACAATAACGTATTTGTCATACCGCAGATCCTGTATTTGGCCGTATAAACATATCTCTTCTTTTGATCTTTGCGTTTTTTTCAGGAAGAAAAATAATCCGAGATTCGATTTTCTACCGTAAGTCTTAATATAAAGGCGTAAATGAACATTTAGTTTTTTTATTAAACGAAAACAAACTAAATATGGAGTAAGAAATCCATCGAAAACCACTTTATGACAGTTTTTTTATATCGTGTAATTTAATGTATATTCCACTGCTCTATCGATCTGCTCTCCCTTTGGCGCCTCTAGAATAATGCGACTGGTTCCCAAACATTCGCTGTCATTGCTACGCCGCGGTTTCGTGCGTGGAACCCATAGTTTGTGACCTAAATATAGCCGTGTCACGAAGGCAAGCGCGTTTAGATTTGAAAAGCAATTTTCGTTATTTTGGCTAATTTTTCGCTCATATTTTGATGAGCGAAGAATATTTATGGAAAAATAAGCAATATAGACTGGTTTTGAGTGTACAATTTGTTACTTGTATTGATAAATTCGGGGTTTTATTGTGTTGTGAGGAATACAATTCGCAATCGGTAGACGCTTGCAAAATGTTCTTCATTGGACGCGAGGCGCCGGAGGGTAATCGCAATTCCTGTATGTCCGACGGTCTTGGCAGGTCATATAATATATATGACCAGGCAAGCTAGCCAATCAAAAGCCGAGAAACTTATCTGCGGTATGACAAAGCTATATAATGCAAATGTATCGGTTTTGGGGAATGTGTTATTCTCCTTTAAATCGCTTTACATATTTGAAGAACTTTCAAAAATGGGATGAATTTATCTAAAAAGTGCATATTTATAAGGTTTTATTTTACTCAAATTTATTATGATTATTTGTCAAAAGTAGGGCCGACATAAAACCGTGAACCATACAGGAAATACAAGTCAGACGGATTGATCAAACAGTGAATCTCTGGACCACTACCCAGCAAGACATGGGATATTACATTTACTACCAGTAAAAACCCAGACCAGCATGCGCACCTGCACAATATGATCAGGGTCTCCACTTGTTTGTATTTGGGAATAACTGTGTGTGCATGCAGCCAACACAGCATATTAGTACATACATGTATGATTGACCGGCATCTGCACGTCGACTGTCTTAACAGAAATGACGGAAATAAGCCACGGTTTGTCCCTTTGTGGCCAAATTTCAGCTTGTTCTATTTGAATCAATTTTCGATCCCATATACTTTGCAAGGTAAGTTTGTGCGATTTGTGATAAAAACGCAGACGTAGATGCCAAAATATCGCACTACAATTATAGGCCCAAACACGAGAGCATTATTAGTATTATCACATGACTCTTTCAACCCTAAATAACCGGAATAAAATGTCATGTTAATATTCTGACCAATCAAATCATTATACAGTGGTTTTCAGACTAGTCCATTTTAAAAATTGTTGTTTTTGTCTGTAAAATATGAACATTTCTTGCAAAAAGTGCAGATCCCGGTGAGACGGCTCGTTACGATCTACAGCTTGCAAACACCGTTTCATATGTATGTATTGTTGAAATAGTTAAACAACATCTATTCTTTTTGAAAGCTTTATGCAGTTGATAGATATCAAGGGGGCGGGGGCGGGCGGGTGTGCGGGTGCGGGGGCGGGGGCGGGTGCTGGGTGCGGGTGCGGGGGCGTGCGGGGGCGGGGGCGGGGGCGGGGCGGGGCGGGGCGGGGGCGGGGGGGGGGCGGGGGGGTCTGGGGGGGGGGGCCGGAGGGCCACCCCCCCGATATTGAGAGTGGGGGGGGGGGGCAGAGTATGTTTTGACCCCTCCAATAATTGCACGAAATTGTGTGTATGTATCGTCATTTGTACTGTTCGTAATTATACATGTATATATGAGACAATGTCAAGCTAGAGTTTGTGAATAATTTCACCCTAAGTTTGTGCGACAGTTCTTTTTATCATGCAGATACTGACACAAGAGAGCTAGCGTTTACTGGAAGTATGGAACTGCGAAAAATAAGTGCGGGTTTTACACAGACATAACAACAACAACAAAAAAGTTTCTGCGAAATTATAGTTTGATTTTCGATAAATGTTAGACCTATGCTTTTTTAAAAATCTTAGTTGCAGCCAAATTTGTAATACGTAATTACTTAGACTATCTTCATGCAAGATAACATATGACAAGGAAAATCTGTCAGCTTTATAACAATACTAGTAAACTAGAAAATGTGTTCATAGAACACGGATGCGACGTCACATGGGGCTAATGTAATGTACTGGGATATAAACGCAATACGTTGAATGGGCGTTTCCATTAATTATGAATTTAAGGACAGTATAAATATTATGAATTTGACGTGGTCAAACAGTCACGTCTGGAGACATTTTCTTGTCTGGACCATCTTAACCATTAGACCGCTACGCACAACAATTCTCGTCTGCGGTTACTTTTATATCTTGCCTTATTTCTCAATAAAAACATGTTTTGACAGCACTTTGCTTGTTGTAAATTGTTCTAAAGTGCTGTTAAAGCATGGTGATAAAACTGGAAAATAAATAACAGACGACAACAAATTAAGATAGCGGTGTAAGGGTTAAGTTGAATAGTGTGTGCAATATTTTAACAAAACTTCACACACACATACAATATATTGAGTCAAATGTGTGTCGCACGCAAGAATGACTATTCTAGCATCGCTAATTTGGATAATTTCATCGCTATGTTTTTAGTTATCGCTCTTTTTTTATTTCTTGTCCGGAGTATAAGTTAAATATCGTATGGAATATTTAAAAATAAAAATCACACATTCATAGATATCGTGTCAAAGATGTGACATTTATCTTTTGGAGTTATGTCTATTTGTTTGTTTTTACATAGGATGTTTGCAGCCTGTGTTATAGTTTCAGAACCAGATCGAAGGACTACTTTTTGTGGAGATTCGGATGAATATTTTCAACGACCTGTTTTTAAATTTCGCATTGACACCAATGTGTTGAAACTAACATGTGCAATATACTTATTTGAAGATATAAACAACCGAGAATCTTATTGCGTATATTACGCTCTATTTTATAACAATATGTGGAATTATTGTGTTGCCCATTAAGGACCTGTTCTATACATGATCATCGTTTAATCCAAAGATAATTGCTTCATAAATGTGATAGAATATATGTATAACATATATGTGAATACTGCCTTGTTACTGTATCCTATACGGCACATGGAGTAGCCAAGTCGGCCATCTTTGTGTGTTTCATCCATCAGCCAGTTTCACCTGTTCTGCCGTTTGACAAAGAACTCAAAATGTGAAGCAGAACATATGGTATAATGTAGCTAATCACATGTAGAAAAGCCAGAAGAACAGACTCCTATCAATTATATTACACCGAACTGTAAAATATGTCAGTTTTTTGGACAGGTTTGTGCCTGCGTTTTTAAAAAACATGAACCAACATTATAAATACCCTCATACACAGAAAATCGTACAGTGTGTCACTTTTACCTGGCTGGCCAACCACACAGCAGATACCATATATACCCACACAACACACACCATATATACATGTACCCACTACTGTACTCTATTATTAGCTATCAAATCCAGTGATATGTAGGCAGTTACCTGAGTATTTTGTCGCTCACCAAATATGCGAGTAGATATGGCTTTAACTACGTACAATGTGTACACTAACACTAGGCTGGGCATCAGATTGAAAAGTTTACACATCAAAATTTATTTTGGGATTGATGGGAGAAATGCTCAACATATCTCGTCTTTTGTACAGTTTGCTGGCATTATATGTATAGCTTGCCGTTGTCACATCTGTATGTATTGCACCAGATTTTATTTGGTTTACTGTCATAGTATTTGCTGTATGTGTCAAACGCACGAAGTGTTGAATCTGTATGATGGCTTGTACATACAAAGATGGCGGAGATCACAAATCAATGCTCCATATAATATACAGTAACAATACAATATTCACATATGTTATATTCATATTGGTGCAATACATAATAGACACATATGACAACGGCAAGCTATAACTATTATGCCCGCAAATTATACAAAATACGATATATCTGAGCATTTCTCCCATCAATATCAAAATAAATATTGATGTGTAAACTTCTCATATGATGCGCAGTCTATGTTAGTACATGCTACACATACGTAAAGCCATATTTACTTGCATTGTAGGTGAGTAGACACCAGGGATAATACACTCAGGTAACCGCCTACATGCCACTGGATTTGATAGCTAATAACATAGTACAGTAGTGGGTATATATGGTATGTGTTGTGTGGTTTGTCAGGTAAAAATAATACACTGTGCGATTGTATGTGTATGAGTTATTTATAATGGCACACACCTGTCCAGGAAACTGACATATTTTACAGTTTGGTGTAATATAATTGATAGGAGTCCGTTCTCCTGGCTTTTCTACATGTGATTAGCTACTTTATATCGTATGTTCTACTTCACATTTTGAGTCCTTTGTCAAACGGCAGAAAGGTGAAACTGGCTGATGGCTGGAACACACAAAGATGGCCGATTTTGCCACTCCATATGCCGTATAGGATACAGTAACGAGGCAGTATTCACATATATGTTATACATATATTCTATCATATTTACGAAGCAATTATCTTTAAATCAAACGATGATCAGGTATAGAACGGGTCCTTAAGGTTTTGTACCTATCCATTTGGCAGGGTTTTCTAGCAGGATTGCTGCTCAAACGCTAATCAAAATAGAATAATGTATCGTTGTAAAAAAAACCATCTCACTCGGGCATCAATTCATTACAACGTACCCTCTCGGTATGTCATACATTGACCAATGTCACAGCCAAACGTTTATTCATCCAATAAGGTATCGTTAGAGGGAATTACAAACTGTTTATGTTATGTATGTAACTGATAATGTGTATAACATCATCGGTATTTTACAAAATATAAAAGCTTACCTTCTATGTATTTTTTGGAGTTTAATTGTAAGCTGACCATTTTTACGCCTTATCTTAGTACGTGTAATGGGTTATGTAAAATTGTACTCTGTATTTCTGGTTACATGTTACGATATTATATAGTTAGTGGGGGGGGGGGGGGAGGGGGGGGGGGGGTGGGGGGGGGGGGGGGGGGGGGGGGGGAGACAATTGTTCAGAATACAGCACCTCATGTTAATTTTTCTTTCTTAGCGGTTTTGTATTCATCTGGGTTCCAACTTTCCAAAAAATCAGGGTGCCATTTTTTTCAGACACTTTCAAGGTCATTTCAAGGTCATTCAAAATCAAGGCCAAAATCTTGGTACATATGCCATAAAACCTTGAAATTTATCCATTTGAAGTATCAGTCTCTTCGGTAATATGCATAACAGTAATTACAGATGAACTGTAATCAATAAATGGAACAACAATAATCAAGGTCAAGGTCACAAAACTATATTTTCAAGGTCAACAAGTGAAAACGGGCATGGATTCTTATTTGTAATATTGTTTCTGTACTATCGCGTACATAGTATCACTGCTTATTACCATAGAAAATATATCTTAAATAGATATGTGGCATACTTTTCATTAGCTAACCAGTCGTGACAAATATGTACATATTTAGTTTATTACTAGTGTATGTCATGGTGGGCTAGTACACGAATGCACCCCGGTATACATCTAACCTTTTGTTATATTTCCGAGGCAATCAGAAACCAGCGCTTCATGGTACATGTATTTGTTTTTTCGTGGTTGTTTCATAAAGGTTCAGCTTTCAGAAAACTGTGGGTGTCATTGTTTCCAAATAGGTTCAATGTCATTTCAAGGTCATTGAACATCAATATAATGTAGATGCAATATATACACAATGTACTTAAAAACAAATTACTTCATACAGTTGTCAATATTATTCATTATTATTGGACATATTGATATTATTAAATGTATTTATGGAATTGAAAATCAATCGCCAAAGGTCAAATTCACAGAAAGGTGGATACGTTTAAATTCAACCATTAACTATGCATACTTTCAAAGTTTTGACATAATTCCGTACGTATTTCTAAAACAAAATATCTTCACAAATGCTGTTATTAAATGTATATATTTTTAAGTTTTGTCGGAATAATGCAGTATTTTATTTATCCAACGCAAAATAAAACGATAAATAACAAATCTGGAATACAGAAAGGGTCCATTGCAATACATTACCATGTTCAACTATGACGGTATTCAACTATGGCATGCTGTTGCTATTGTGTATTGCTTTAGAGTTATCTTTTCATGGGTTCATCGGTCTCCTCAATGTCTGTTGTTTCCTATTGTTGATAAGGTCTCAGTTTGGTCAATAACGTCGTAATTATAAACATTATGACTGTGCTCACCAAAGTGCCGACGGTATTCCTAATTTTAAACTACGAATATTTATAACGATAACCTATAATTATTGAACATATGTATACAATCGAAACACACGATTCAACTGAAAAGCAAATAAGATGATAAGTTCAACGTGAATTGTACACAGAGAGTATTAAAGCATATTTTTCAGTTGAAATAAATCAGTATCACGACTAACGGAGGTCTGATTAGTAACAAACTTTCAAGAAAAGAAAAAACTAAAACGTGAATTAAATAAATGTTTCATAAAACAAAACCACACCGGAATTCCAATAATAACGAGACGTATAAGGAATATATGACATTGAATAATGCCAATGGTTACATACAATACCATCCATATATTGATGGCAACCACGATACCGACATGGAAGGGAGAATGAACATAAATTCTAGTTGTTGCTTTAAATTAGTTGACAATAATGTAACCATTGTATGTTAAATGCGCTTGAATAGATTGGCGTAAAGATATCAGAGTAGTAGATTGATTGTAACATCACGTGGCGCTTAGCAAATGTCATAGATGGCAATACACTTCTATTTTCCACTGAATTGACCATATCCGTGCTGCGAGTTATCCTTACCTAATCAACATTTGTAACAGTATACTATAATGTTGATTGACACAATTATTTCCATCCGTATTCACACTGAGATTACATTACCACCATAATACATGTATATGACCGCGCCTAATTTTCCGTATAGCAGGATGCATACGACATCCGAGTGAGGGTGGATTCGCTATTGTCCACACAATATAATACATGTTTATTTAGGAAAGTCTTTTTCAAGTAATTAATATAACCAATGATAAACTACAATGACATCTCATAATCATACAGACGATCACTTAACAATCACACAATTTTAACAAATGTTAGTAACTAAGAAATAGAGGCCCGTCAATGGTACAATAATCAAAATCATAACTTTCCTAATAAGAATGATACCACATTATGTATATTTCCTAATACATGTATATACTGTCTTGGCTACCAGCAGTCTGTTGTGCCATCCCACTGTTAACTGTAATTGATTGCCTAAGACAGATTGTCTCTTGAGCACCATAGTAATAACAAACATGCAAGCAATATGACAATACACGCATTATGACTTGACATGAGTAACACATGCTATGGCATATACGCATACGCTTTATACAGAGGTTCAACTTTGCAACGGATATCCTAGAACATCGTCGTTAAGAACACGATTAGCGCTCTGAATGCAGAGTATTTGTACATATTTCGTTACATATAGAATATAAGCTCATAAATATGAAATATATATATAGGTACCTCGTTGAATAAATCGCTTACTGCTGTCCCCCTACCATACTTAGTGGTTACCCAAGGCCATGAGTGTTCTTGTTTTCCAGGTGTCTAGTGTCTACTTGATTTATACTTTCCAGTTTACACTTGTTTAAAACATGTGATAATATTGCATGTAAATAAACAACCCAGTTTGCTGAGTTTCTTGAGGAGGACACTTTAGTTATTACAATGACTAAATTACTTAGAATAACCAGTCGTTGTGTTAACTCGCACACTGACTTCTGGATATACATGAGCTTATCATAGGACATGCAAATATTTTTCTCGGAAATTAATGCCCTTTCTTTATGCTGATTATGTATCAGGTTCATACGAATATGAACTCATTTGATGGAAATAATTTTATTTATTATTGAAATGGCGGTTTGGTGGCCATTTTGAAATTTAAAAATGCTAGTGTATGCGAAACGGTATCAATATATTTCTTACTAGATACCCTGAGGTGACAATATAGTCATAGATGCATACATTTACGCTTCTACGTGTCAACTAGACTAGCCTATCTGAAAACGTATCTTTCTTTCTTTTTTTGTTGTTATTAAATGGTTTATTTCCACTTTTAAATACAACATGTACATTTTATAAAGTTACAAGAGAATATAGCTAAATGAACTAGATTGGTCAGTAAGGGACTGGTCATTATTTATCGCCGGGTGGCGGGGCTGGATGAATTTTGCCAATAATCTGATTTTTTTCTAGGGCCCCCCCAGTAACTTTAGCTAAGTTTTCAGGGCCCCCCTATTCCATCATATATATTTTTCGAGGCCTCCTCCCACCTATGCTCCCAACTCAACCCCACCCCATGTAAACTGGCCATTCGGATGGTAATATATTCAATTGCATGATGCTTATCATCATCATCATCACTCTTTATTACAGTACAGTTTATTGCAGTACATGTATCTATGTAATCTCGATCTAGACTATACATGAAGCAGTTTTGCAAGCAGTGTAGATCCAGATGAGCCGTCTCATAAGGATCTACTCTATTTGCGTAGCTGATGCGAGGGTAATAACATTGTTACCATCAAAATCGTACCAAATGTTCAGCACAGTGGCGGATCCAGGATTTCACCAAGGGGGGGGGGGCCCACATGGAACTTGAATGAGGTATGCTCGTTCGTCGACTGAGCGGTGCGAGGGAGTTGGCTAGGGGGATCCGGGGGCATGCCCCCCCGTAAAATTTTTGAATTGAGGAAGCCATTTCCTGCATTTTACGCTGAATATTTTGTAAAAAAAAATAAAAAATCGGGATATGCTCGTTCGTCGACTGAGCGGTGCGAGGGAGTTGGGTAGGGGGGTCCGGGGGCATGATCCCCCTGAAAATTTTTGAATTGACGAAGCCATTTCCTGCATTCTACACTCAATATTTCGTAAAAAAAAAAACAAATCGGGATTTCCTGAAGGGGGATGTGTGTCCCCGACCCCCCCCCTGAATCCGCTACTGCAGCATGTCCAGTTCTTGGACTTGGTATTTACCCTAATTATTCAGACACTATTTTGGGGCAATTCAAATACTTTTTGTTAAAAAGGATCTAAAACTGTGTATGATGGATGTGTCACTGACTGAATGGCAACCAGTGTAGACCCTGATCAGAGTGCACGGATCGGTCAAGGCCCCCCCTCCATGAATTATTTTAAAAAATTTGGAGGCCCCCCCCCCACTCAATATCTGTGAAAATTTTCGGGCCCCCCCTCTGGCGCAGTCGATATTTTCGGGCCCCCCCCCCCCCCCCGCGGCCCCCCATTTCATCCAGCCCCCCCCCCCCCCCGGCGATAAATAATGACCAGTCCCTAAGCAAGGCTTATGGAATACCCCCCCGCCCCCTCCGCGTGGGCCCAGGTACCCCTAAATATGTAAAATGTTTCCAAGTGTGTGGGCTTGTGACCTTGACTCTGGGCTTAGAGGGGGCAGCACGAACGCGGGGGTTGGACGGTCGTAGATTTGTCACAGTATGATAATTCAACCTTAGAGGAATGCACGAGTGAAATATTAAGAATTTTCAATGAAGGAAATAGAAGTTATAACTTATTTACTTATTTGTAAAGAGACAAAGTATTTGACCTTGACCTTGGGATCGGCGGGGGTTGGACGGTCATAGATTTGGCACAGCATGGTAGTAGAGTCTTACAGGAATGCATGTGTCAAATATTAAGCATTTTAGATGAAGGAAATAGAAGTTATAACAATATTTCTCTGATGTTAAGTTTTGTAAAGAGACTAAGTATGTCACCTTGACCTTGGGATCAGCGGGGGTTGGACGGTCGTAGATTTGTCACAGCATGATAGTACAACCTTAGAGGAATGCACGAGTGAAATATTATGAATTTTCAATGAAGGAAATAGAAGTTATAACTTATTTACTTATTTGTAAAGAGACAAAGTATTTGACCTTGACCTTGGGGTCAGCGGGGGTTGGACGGTCATGGATTTGGCACAGCATGATAGTAGAGCCTTACGGGAATGCATGTGTGAAATATTAAGCATTTTAGATGAAGGAAATAGAAGTTATAACAATATTTCTCTGATGTTAAGTTTTGTAAAGAGACTAAGTATTTGACCTTGACCTTGGGATCTGCGTGGGTTGGATGGTTGTGAATTTGGAACAGCATGGTAGTAGAGTCTTACATGCATGTGAGAAATATTAAGCATTTTAGATGAAGGAAATAGAAGTTATAACAATATTTCTCTGATGTTAAGTTTAGTCACGGACGGACGCACGGACGCACGGACGGTCAACATGACTCCAGTAAACTCCACAACTTGTTGCGGGGTTGGGGGGGGGGGGGGTATAAATACAATGATTACATACTATTTTAAAAAGTGAAATGTATGGGAGAGTAAAGTAGTCGAGATATACAGAGCATGAAAGGAAAGAAGAAGGTAAGTATTTCTTTCTTTGTGTTCACACCCGCTGGACCTGTGTAGCTGTGTAGTTTATATTTAATATTGAGATATGATGTACTTGATTATTCTTGCGGTACCTATAATAACTTTATATATTAAACCTGCCCCACTTAATAATATGCTGTTCTATTTTGTCTTTCATTGTCGCTATTTCTTCTTCCATGTGTATTCTATTTTTCAAGTAACTTACAAACGATTCGAAAGTAATATCATGCTTTTCATATTTACATTTGAAAATTTAGTATTTTGCTAACAAAATAATAAAAATTAAATTGTTTTACCATCAGTGCCTTATTATATTTGTTATTCCTAGAGAAACACTACGAACATTTAATTCATATGTTAAGTCTTTTTCATTTAGATAATTTCGAAGCTGTGACCAAAAATGTTGCACATGCATACATTCACAGAACACGTGTTTTATGCTTTCAACATACATAGAGCAGAAATCACATAGATATAGACGTACCTTTCTGGCGGCCATCTTGAAAATATGGCCGCCTTGCATGGACAAAACTAATATTTTTCTACTAGTAGCATGTAGAATAGCCATTAGTTTGATCTTCTGAGCAATTTATATCATTACCGGGTCAATGGGAACTTCAGATTATCATATCCATATCACTAGTTGGACACCAACCATGCATAAAGTGCAATGACCTTGAAATGACCTTGAACATTATTTGAAAAAATGGCACCCGGATGTTTTGGAAACCTTATACATTCAAGTTCATAAACATATCGGGTGCCAAAAATTAACATGAGGTGCCGGATTCTTATACATATGTGTGCATTTGCCGCCAGACTATATAATGGCATAACATAAAACTAACACAAGTATGCGGTATATTTAATTGCATCACTACATCATGTATATCTTTGCTATATATACATGTAGTACAGGACAATGTACTGTAGCATATTAAGCAAAGACATACAATTTTAAATGTAGCAAAATAGGCCACCCCCCTCCAATAATTGAAACGCTCCTACGCCTACGTTTCAAATGGGCAAAGGGCGAGTGCTTCCCTTTGATCTGCAATACTGTACTACTTGTACGTGCAGAAACAGTTGAAATGGCCATTTGCGGATTCAAATTCGTGACGGAACATATCATGTATCCAATCCAAGTGATTTGTTTAAAAAAATATGTATTAGAAATTGTCATACCGAACATAATATGGCTATTCGGGTTAACATGGGGAGTATTCACTTTGCGAACAGTGTAGATTTAGATCAGTATGCACATCCGCAGTCTGGTTAAAACGATCACTGATAAGCTACCAGAAAGTAAAAATATTTCACTAAAATATGTCTGACAAAAATATGATTATAGTGATTATGAGACGACTATAAAGTTGTACTTTTTTCGACTATGAGTATAGTGTTCTGGTTTCAAATCTGAGCAAATGAGCAGGGGCTACACTGCTTGTACATACGTATGAACTCATTACTGTAAGTAGTACCACAATTGTGTATTGGCTGAAAGCACAAGTATAACGTAAGGTAGTATGGAATGGCAAACAGCGTAGCACGCTGATCAGACTGCACACATGTGATCGCTGACATGTTGCTACAATGGTTGCACATACATATGAACCCATTATTGTACTTGTACGAAATACCACAATGGTTTATTGGGTGATACGTGGTGTAGATCCTTGTTCTTTATGAATGACATACTCGCACAGACAGTGCAATGTTGTATGGGATTGCAACATGTGTAGACCCTGATCCGGTTGTGTACATGTATGCGCTCGCTGATCTGGAGCTACACTTGTTCCACATATACATGATTCCATTGTTATATTCCAAACCATAATAGTTTGTGTATGTGTTAATGATCAGATAATTGAGTAGGTCCTGATCAGTTTGCCACACTGTGTTCACAACGCGGTGTCGTCCTTGATCAGACCGTACTGATCCCGGGCTCGGTATGGGGCTACGCCGATCATACAAATTGTATAAAGTCCATTATCTCAGCGGCCAGCCAATTATTGGTTTCCCTACGATCGATTCATTTTCAAACTGCCAGTCACGTAATAGTATCGTAATTTGAAAACACGTTGATGTACAGCGCTCCATTCTAATGAACATGTGATCGCGATGGGGCCGGGCAACCAATAAGTTATAGTTCACATATCAAGTTTTTATTAAATAAATAAACTGATTTCTTCACTCGTCACGCTCGCTCGAAATTAATCTATTAACCATTCAATGAACTATTACTTATTGTTCACATATTGAACTTTAAGCAACTGAATGCTGTGGTCGCTAGCGCTCCCTCGCATTTAATTCCTTAACAACCAATATGCGAACAATAACTTATACATGTCTATATACGCACGGATTTGGATCCGCACGTTGAAATAATTCAGTTTGTATAGCTTAGATGTACGCGGGCTAGCTGATTGACGCGAAAATCAGATGAAATAAATAATGTGCAGAGGCAGAGTGCTATTTCATTTTTGCAGAAAACAGCTATATATTTATATGACATTTGCCACATAATCGTACACTAAATTGATGAATTGTGACGTCATTAAAACATTGTACGATTTGATTTGATTTAATGTTTTTAACGGCCTGTCCTGAAATTAGAAGAACACAACTTAGTGCCAGGTCCTCGATCACCACACCAGAGTCACTTAGCCCCACTCCCCAAACGTAATATAAACATTATACGAACACATCTTCTTTATATTGATTTTCGAGTTATCTCATTTTGTATTTTCGCCCATTGATTTCTTGTGCGGAGCATAACTGAGATATTTTTTTGGAATACTTTCATGAAACGTCACACATTCATAGACCACGGCCCACATGTGTGTTGCGGGCAAGAATGACACCTCTCAATAATTGTTTAATATCTCCATTTGTCGTTTCGTAGATTAATTTCCTGTCACTTCAAAACTTGATTACTCTTTGAAACATTTTCATCATATTTCACACTTTCATAACCACGGTGTCGCGTGCAAGATCGATAACTCTCACGTTACTAACATATTAGTTATATCCCGTTATTTTTTGACTGCCTGTAAGGATGGGTTGTGGCCTAGGGGTTAGAACACATATTTCCAATCCGGAGGTTGTGGGTTCAAACCTCGCATAGGGCCTCAAAACGACATAGTATTTCCATCCCACTGATCTGGCGGATGAGACTTTAAACTGTGGTCCCGTCTCTATATGACCTTAACTGTTGCTCGGACGTTAAACCCATTCACTTTCACTTTCACATTTGACTGCCTGTAGACGGGGAGGGCGATAGACATGCGTTTGTGAACAAGCGTAAATTTCTAGTTAATGAGGGATCGTAGCTAATTGTTTCCCTTTGCAAACTATTAATAGAGATCCGGTCCTATGCTGTATTTCAGAATTTATTTCTTACTGAATAGCACAAACATGAGTTTTGCGAACAGAGTAGACCCAGATCAGACTGCACTTATGTATGCTAATTTCTCTCCTATGTAGCATAAGCCTGTGCAAATATTCTTTGTGAGTTATATCAGCTGCCCACTGCTGCCCAGATGCCAGACAAACACTGACCACGCTCGTTGCATAAAGTTTTATAAACGTTAAAATCAATAAAAAATACGGAAATTATTAACCAGACAGTGTTGGATATAATTCTGAGTATATTGGCGATTTTAAAATTCGTCGGACGTTTTCGAGTTCGCGTACGAAGTGATTTTTGTAATGACCTTCGAACCCTTCGGGAAAATTATGAAGGGGTTATAATTATCATAATTGTGCACATATTTAATACAGGAGTGTTCGGAACTGTTGAGGAATTCGCGTTTCAACGGTGGAATAAAGGCATTTGTGTGAAGAAGTTCAAGTCCTTCTTACCCTGAGGGGAATGGAGGCAATTTTGAAGAATTCTCAGACCTTCTTACCCTGAGGGGACTGAGGGCAACCTTTGTTGTAACTGTTATGATATACACAACTTTGTGACTGTTGGCCGTCTCTGGTCTTTAAGAGCATATTCTGATGACAGTCAATTAGCCGAGTTCGTATACGGCGGAAAATTATGGAGTCAGTGCAAGGCTCCTCGTGTTCGACAGGAGATGTCACCGCTGAGCGGAGTCAGTGCAAGGCTCCTCGTGTTCGACAGGAGATGTCACCGCTGAGCCGGTGCCGGTTATGTCAACAATGCATAGTCAGCAAATCGTCGACGCTCCCAGACGCATGGATGAAATTATGATTAGTCAGCATGCATCTGTCATCAGGCATCGGCTGTGTCCAATGGGACAAGGAGCTGCGGTTACGGGGAATTCCCATCTGGGCTACGAGGCTTCCCCGAGATTACCATTGTACCCGCAATTTCCAGGGGCGCATCCGTGTTATACGTCGCGCTATTCGGGTCCACCGCCGGGGTACTGGTACAATACCCAAGAACAAATCACCGAACTGGCAAATAGTGTGAAACAAATGCAAGCCAGTATTAAAATTGCGTTCGGTAATGTCAGCGCGTCGCGTGAGAATTCTGGGTCTGTAACACAATCGAGTGCACTCAGTGGGGTGAAAAATACGTCGACAACGGGTCAACTTCCACTTCCGCAATAAACACTGAAACGGAAACGCGAAATGAAAGTGAAAGTCGGTGTGCTGAATTGTCCGATATATTGTCATCATCGGGAGAGGTGGGGGTGCGTTGCGTGCGTCCGCACCCAACTTTTTCGGACAAGCAAACATTGTTTTTGCTCATGAACACACACTTAATTATGCTACGCCTCTCATCGACCATATCAACTTGGAACTAGACCTCCAGTTTTCGTCACTAGCAGTGACCGCTTCTAAGCTGTTGGTCTTGATCCCAGCCGTGTTCAAGAGTGCCGGTCATCATGACATCAATCAACTAGGACAATCTTATGAAGAGGATTTGCCGACACCTGCCCTTCTCGAGGAAGAACATGCACGCTGGGTTAAGCGTTTTGTCTCAGAAAGTGATCCGCTATCCTCGTGTTCCAGTGCGTTACGTTCATGCGATCCATGTTTATATCCGAACATTCACACATTGTTGATAGTCGCATGCACGTTACCTGTCACCAGTGCAGAATGTGAACGCGCCGGTAGTGCATTGAGGCGACTTCACCACTATTCACGTGCATCTATGACCAGTAGTCGTCTTTCTTCGCTGGCGCTCGTATACATTCATTATGACTTCAAACACGATGTGCGGGAAATAATATCCCGATTTGTACGCCTACATCCTCGTAGGATGGAATTGGAATCACTCTTGTACTAGTCCAAATATTTAGACTCCGTGTTGAATATTTTGTTTGAATGGGAAATACATTATACGTAACTACCATATAAATACAGCAGTTTATTATATACCTATCAAAGATATGTAGTGAATTCATGGTGTATTCTTCAGCCAGATACGACACGGCAGAATGAAATTCCGTATTCCACTCAGTGGCTTTCTGAATCCATATTCCACTCTGTTCTCGTTCTGATTTGCCAGAACTACTTGTCATCAGGAAAGTTCGGGACATCATAATGATGTCCTTCAAATGAGAATAATCCCGTAAAAGCTAGTCATGTTCACTTAAAATGCATGCTGTCAACGGACAATCCACTCGATGTAGGATATTAGTCGGGATATGTTTAGAAAATAGGACAGAAAATAATAGCTGAAATTTGACGTCGTTTCTGGTCGCGTGTCACTAGCGCGACATCTCAGTGCTAGGCGATAAACCAAATGACTGCCGTCAAAGCACTGCGCAGAAAATAATTACAACTTTGTAATCCAATTATACGATTTTTCAATGCAATATATGTGTTTTAAATGTTTGACTGGTATATAATAAACGCAATATTAGTACAGTAACTTGATCCTTGGACCGGAAAGCTCTCGTTGGTCTTGGGCAGATCAGCTTATCAACTCGACTGCGTCTCGTTGATCCAGCTGATCTGCCTAATACCAATTCGAGCTTTCACCTCCCAAAGATCAAGTTACTTTACTAATATTATATATGTATAGTGACGTCAGTGTGAATAACAAAATGTAACAAATATTTAAACTATTTGGGACATGACAGCCTGTATGTAAACTTACCGTGGAGATACGTGTATACGGAAGGTTTCTGATAGTCTGCTTCATAATGTGATTATAACACCTTTCTTGTGAGAAATTCGATAAAAGTCAAATTTTCTGCACAAAATAGCATATAATTCCTACTCCTAAATAAAGTCGTAAATGTCACATAATGCAGGATTTAGCGTCTAAATTTCAATATTTTCTTGGGGGAGCACCCCCAAACCCCCCGTCGTGGAAGGGGGGGGGGGGTTAAACCCCCTGTCCCGGTCCCACCCCCGTCGCCACTTCGTGGCTCGTATTCGCCGCTCTGCGACTCATTACGCACCCAACTATTTTGAAGGCTGGCTACGGGCCTGTATATTGATGACAATTTGTTGAAAAGTGACACAAAGGAAGAATGTTTGGACAACATACATGAACAATTACAATTAGTCGATAGGTTATACTTTACAGTACACCCTGATAAGTCTGTAGTAAACACCACTCAAGAAATTGCTTTTGTGGGGTTTGTGATAAACTCTGTATCCATGACAGTAACTTTGCCTGCTGAGAAGGTTGTTTAAATAGTTGAACAATGTTATTGGCTGAAACAAAGAACATACGCTACAATTCAGGATTTGTCCAAGGTCATAGGCAAGTAAGTAGCAAGTGAGCCTGCTATTGCTCATGCACCTTTGTTTTACAAACCTATGGAAATTATACGTGATGCTGCATTGAAAACGCATAGGGGAGTGAAATTATGTCTGCAAGGTTGTATTAATAATGTTAGTTCAGCTTATCGACAAATTATACTACATCAGGCAACAATCATTATTGAATCTGACAGTTCAAAATTAGGATATGGTGCTGTAAATAAGTCTACTGGAGAGACCATTAGTGGCTTTTGGTCGGAACAGGAAAAGCAGTATCATATCAACTTTCTGGAAATGAAGCTGCGAATATAGCTATGTTGTAAATATTAATATCAAACTTTATCTCGACAATACTGTTGCTATAAAGTATTTGTCAAAAATGGGAGGTAGGAAATCCCTAATGAACAGGTTGGCACAGGATACATGGTTTTGGTTAAAGCAACGAGGTATATGGATCAGTGTTTACCATATACCAGGGAAACTTAATGTTACTGCTGATAATCTTAGTTGCAGGAAAAATGATGATATGGAATGGATGGTCAGTGATGAAGTGTTCAGTATCATTCAATCGGTGCTAGGGAACTGTACTATTGATTTATTTGCATCCAAGGCAACACTCCAGAGGCGGTTGCTATCAATGCATTTTCTATGACATGGGCTAAACATGTTGCGTATTTGTTTCTGCCTTTCAGTATTTTGGGACAGGTGCTCCAAAATATACAACAAGAAAGGGCAACAGTCATCCTGGTTGCACCAATATTCCCGACACAGTCGTGGTCCCCAACATTACTACATATGATATGCCATCAGCCATATATTCTGCCCAAAACAAACGACTGCCTGCAACATCCACAGGACAATGACAGACACCATCCATTGCATAAATGCGGCTGGGGCTTTTCAGAATATCCGGGAGGCGCTGCTTGGTCAGCGATTTTCAGCGGCAGCTGTCCGAATCATCTTTTCATCTTGGAGGACCTCAACACAGAAGTAATATGGGACGTATATCAGAAAGTGGATGCAATTTTGTGGCAGGCAAACATGTAATATCTTTAATACCGATGTAAAGACTTTTATCACTTTCTTGTCACAATTATATGACAGTGGCATATGTTATAGTACAATTAACACTGCTAAGTCTGCTGTTTCCAGTATGATGTCTACAGTTACAAATGACAATATTGGAGAACATATATTGGTGAAACGCTTTATGAAAGGTATATTCAATGAACGTCCATGTTTACCACGTAATAAAGTCACTTGGGATGTTTCTATTGTTTTGAATTACCTAAAAACATTAGATAATGCTACTGTGCCCTTACGGCAACTGTCGAAAAAGCTGACCACACTTTTGGCTCTTACGACTGGACAACGGTGTCAAATACTTCATTCACTGGAAGTGCTTAACATTGTGATTACAGATAACTATGTAAAGTTAAGAGTTGGGAAATTGTTAAAACAGACCACACCTTCTAATCATTTGAATGAACTAATGTGGAAAGTTATCCTGCTAATGCTTCGTTGTGTCTGGTGGTGTGTATGAAACAATATTTGCAATCCACTGCCCAACTGAGGTCAGATGATGATACTAGATTGTTCATCACCACACAGAAACCATATTCTGAAGCTACTACAAACACTATTAGTAAGTGGATTCGCGAATCCCTTAATGATGCGGGTATTGATTTGTCAATATTTAAGCCGCATTCAACACGTGCTGCTTCTACAAGTGCAGCAACTGGTAAAGTGCCTATTGACACTAGTCTTCGTACGGCTGGTTGGAAATCTGACTGTGTATTCAGAAAACATTACCAACGTCCAATTAACAACGACAGTTCCTTTAGCCATTGTGTGTTGTCACAAGTCGACAGCTGAGGGAAAAACCAACCCCGGTAAAGGTAGTTGCATGTAATGTGTTGCATGCTATGTGCTGTTAAAACATTTAGTTCAGGGTGATAAGTTATATAAATTCTTGCAGTTAAGTCACTTACCCTAAAGAGCATATAGTGGTGTTCTGTTCTGTGTGCGCCATGGATTCTAAAGACTCCAATAATCCCGGCTGGCAGTTTAGGTGACAAAATTGAATATTAACCCTTTCACCCCTAAGTAACTGGAATGGGCTGCGATATGTTAATTTTTCAACCAATCCAATCATCGCAAAATGATTTTCAGACTATTCCATTTATAAAAAGGGGGTATTTGTTGTTCTCAAAAATATGAGAATTACTTTCAAACAGTGCAGATCCTGATGAGATGGCTCGTTACGAGCCGGCTCATCTGGATCTGCACTGTTTGCATAAACCGATATAGCGGTCTTTCGGGTTCAAAGGGTTAAACGAGACTTACATAAGTCGAAGTTTGATTAAGATTTTGTCATCCTAAACTGCCAGGGATTATAGGCCCTCCCACCCACCCGGGTGAGATGATATCCATGTCGAACGTATAACTCCACTGCTTTAAAGTCTGAAGCCGATCACGTGACATGTCACATTCATCACTCCTATAATTCCTGGCAGTTTAGGATGACAAAATCTTAATCAAACTTCGACTTAGGTAAGTCTCGTTTAATATTCAATTCTCTCTGCAGTTCTATGACTGGTGGTCATTTACAAAATATCTAGTTCGTTCTGGTGGGATATAAATAGCTCCACATAACACATCGTCGTTAAAACATGTCAACATGGCAGAATATATAGTAAATACATGGTTAGTGCCTTAGAATATAAAATATATTCGGTTGAGACTTAGACAGCTTTATTGGGGCGAGCGTTAGCTTGGAAATGGTCTAACTAAGAAAACAAGAGATAGTTTGTGAAAATCAGTCCCGTAATTCTAAAATTATTGCGAAAAATCGATTTGAAGTGGGACAGTTTTGACAAGGTGGAGGAGCTCGAGAAGCTGGTCGAAAAAACAACTGTTTTGGAAAGTCACTCTGAAACCCGGCTAGATAGCTTGGAAATGGTCTAACTAAGAAAACAAGTTAGTTTGTGAAAATCGGTCCAGTAATTCTAAAATTATTCCAACACTATTCAAGTGAAGCGAGACACTTTTTCCGTTTGACGAGAGGTCAAAGTTGAGAAAATAAAGCTAGTACGGCTGGTACCTGGTTACATTGTAATTATATGCAAACTGAGCACCAAAACAAAAGTGCAAGTTTATTATGCTACTTTGATGTACATACGGTTAGTAGCGAATATAGATGATGTTTATTATGCTACTTTGATGTATATACGGTTAATAGCGAATATGATGAGTTTATTATGCTACTTTGATGTACATACGGTTAGTAGCGAATATAGATGATGTTTATTATGCTACTTTGATGTACATACGGTTAGTAGCGAATATAGATGATGTTTATTATGCTACTTTGATGTACATACGGTTAGTAGCGAATATAGATGATGTTTATTATGCTACTTTGATGTACATACGGTTAGTAGCGAATATAGATGGTGTTTATTATGCTACTTTGATGTACATACGGTTAGTAGCGAATATAGATGATGTTTATTATGCTACTTTGATGTATATACGGTTAGTAGCGAATATAGATGGTGTTTATTATGCTACTTTGATGTACATACGGTTAGTAGCGAATATAGATGGTGTTTATTATGCTACTTTGATGTACAGACGGTTAGTAGCGAATATAGATGATGTTTATTATGCTACTTTGATCGAATATAGATGATGTTTATTATGCTACTTTGATGTACATACGGTTAGTAGCGAATATAGATGATGTTTATTATGCTACTTTGATGTATATACGGTTAGTAGCGAATATAGATGGTGTTTATTATGCTACTTTGATGTACATACGGTTATAGCGAATATATAGTTTATTATGCTACTTTGATGTATATACGGTTAGTAGCGAATATAGATGATGTTTATTATGCTACTTTGATGTATATACGGTAGACGAATATAGAGATGTTTATTATCTATGATGTATACGGTTAGTAGCGAATATAGATGATGTTTATTATGCTACTTTGTGTACATACGGTTAGAGCGAATATAGAGATGTTTATTGCTACTTTGATGATATACTGTTAGTAGCGAATATAGTTGATGGTTTATCATGACTATTTGATGGTATATACGGTTAGTAGCGAATATAGAGATGTTTATTATGCTACTTTGATCGAATAATAGATGATGTTTATTATTCTACTTTTGATGTACATACGGTTAGTAGCGAATATAAGATGATGTTTATTATGCTACTTTGATGTATATACGGTTAGTAGCGAATATAGATGTGTTTATTTATTGCTTATTTTGATGTACATACGGTTAGTAGCGAATATTATGATGTTTATTAGCTACGTTGATGGTTTATCAATTTACCGGTTTAGTAGCGAATATAGATGAGTTTAATTATGCTACCTTTGATGTATTTACGTAGTAGCGAATATAGCTGATGTTTTTATGCTACTTTGATGTATATTTACGTTAAGTATCGTTTTTAGGATGATGTTTATTATGCTACTTTGATAATACATACTGTTGAGTAGCGAATATAGAGCTGTTTAGGTATGCTACTTTGAATGTATATACGGTTTATTAGTAGCGTATTAATAGATGAATGTTTATTATGCTACTTTGAGGTACATACTGTTTTCTTGTAGCGAATATGATGATGTTTATTATGTACTTTTGATGTATATACGGTTTAGTTGCGAATATTGATGATGTTTATATGCTACTTTGATGAAACATTTACGGTTAGTGCGAATATAGATGATGTTTATAATGCTACTTTGATGTACATACTACGAATAGTAGCGATATATAGTGTGTATTATGCTACTTTGATGTATATACGGTTAGTACGAATATAGATGATGTATTATGCTACTTGATGGTTATATACTGATGCGATAGCTGATGATCGGTTAGTAGCGAATATAATGTGTTTATTATGCTTACTTTGAGTATATACGTTGTACGAATAGATGATGTTTATTGCTACTTGGATGTAGCGAATAGGATGAAGATGATATTTATGATGCTCTTTGTGTACATACGGTTAGTAGCGAATATAGATGATGTTTATATGCTACTTTATGTATATACGTGTAGGCGAATATAGATGATTGTTATTATGCTACTTTGATGTATATACGGTTATATCGGTTATATAGATGAGTTTATTGTATTTGCTTACTTTGATGTATATACGGTTAGTAGCGAATATAGATGATGTTTATTATGCTACTTTGATGTACATACGGTTAGTAGCGAATATAGATGATGTTTATTATGCTACTTTGATGTATATACGGTTTGTAGCGAATATAGATGATGTTTATTCGGCCCCCTTTATTAGGTTACTTCAGACGTTGGTTGCGGTACAAAAATATTTATTTCGATGTAAATGTTTCGTTCTGAATTTGGGATTTTCTCCCCAATGTAGCAAGTTACATGCGGGATCGAACCCGTTGGCCCGGCTTTAAATGATATTCGCTGTTGATAGGCCGTTAAACACCAATAAATCAATTTACCAATAAATCGAAATAACTCCGAAACGAACATCTATGAGGACGGCCTCATGCGATGACTATACTACTATCCAGGGTATGTTCGCTTTATTGAATTGAAACTGAAGTCATTGAGATATTTAGAGAAATATGTAGAAGGAAGCGAGAAAAATTGCAATTATTCAGATGGTAGGCATATACAGTGAAACCTCTCTAAACCGGACACCCTGGGAGGTCCACAGGATGTCCGGTTTAGAGATGTTCCTTTATAAATCAGGCATATAACCATTCTGGTACATACTTATGTATTTTGAAATCATGAACATGCATCATTATCTGATATGCGTTGCCATGAAACCTCCCAAAATGAGATCACACATATTATCTTGGTGTCCGGTTTAGAGAGACGCCACTTTAGTGTATACTGTAGGTATGCTGGCCAAAATAGAAGGTGCTCGTGACAAACTGGGGGCCGTTTGACTAAACTTCGTACGACTAAAATGTTTGTAAGTGCAAATTTAGGATCGTCTTGAAATTTCAATTGATGACTTTACATTTATTGAACATAGGCTGCATGCTCAATAAATGTAAATACAATACTTGTTTACAAGAAAACATTATTAATGTGAAATTCAAGGACTATCATAAGTTTGCACTTACGAACATTTTAGTCGTACGAAGTTTAGTGAAACGGCCCCCTATACTCACCTGAGATGAAGAGTAGTATATAGGAGTCAGTTCGTTACCGCGAAGTGTGGGGGAATAATTGAAAGCAGTGGGTAGCCCCATAGGTACCAAAAATAGTAAAATTTCCTGTTAATTTAAAGCGAAATAAATACAACCCACAGTAAAAATAAAATGTCATACTGTAGTATAAGAGAATGGCGGTTCTGGACCACTTTTTATATTCCCTTATATAGAGTGCGTGAGCCCTTGTTATTCATTAGGTATATAAATATCTGGAATCGTGTCATCGTTATAAGCGGTCTATGGTGTTTAGTATTTTCATAACCAGTTTATAACGTACACCTACAGGGTCCTTATTTTAACCTAGGTGGGTACGCATGGATTAAATAATAGTTATCAATTGGAGCTAGGTGGGAGGATACGCATGTGTTTGGTGCAGGTAGTTGAAAACCTCATCCATTTGGGGACCAGTGTTAGGTAGCTGAAAACCTCATCCATTTGGGACCAGTGTTAGGTAGCTGAAAACATCATCCATTTGGGGACCAGTGTTAGGTAGCTGAAAACATCATCCATTTCGGGGCTGTTATTAACGTCAAGGTCAATGCCGGTTCTGGCTCAAATCGAAAATAACCCTAACCAATGACTTTAGTTTGGTTTAATGCTCTCTAAACGTGTCAGTTCGTTACCGCGAAGTGTGGGGGAAAACAGTGGGTAGCCCCATAGGTACCTTTCCTGTTAATTTAAAGCGAAATAAATACAACCCACAGTAAAAAATAAAATGTCATACAAAATGTTGCAGCGGTTTCGGCTACCCATCACAATCGTATGTGGAGCTGCTATAGTCTGGTAGTTGAAATAGGGTAGTTGAAACCAGTACAGATTTGCCACGGATTTTAACACGAGAAAACTAGCAGAAAGCCCCATAGCCCCGACAAAATATGTGTCTTCTATATGAGGTGTTATAATTAATTAATTGTAAAAAATGAAAAACACCCTATTGAACATAAGCCATACAGGTATTTATATAAAACAATAAATTTCCACGATTAGAAAAATGACAGATATACGTAAAAAAGTTACGAGAGCGCCTCGCCCTAAGTTAACTCGCACAATGATTAGCGATAAAAGGGGTGTAAAACCATCTAAAAGTTCTTCTCCCAGAATTAGGGAATTAAGATCAGAATTAATAAGAATGGGTATACCTTTTCCAAACCGTTTGAGGGAAAGGGGGTTAACTACACTAATAAATAAGGAAACAAATGATGAATTTATGAAAAGAATGGCTCGTGCAATGTCTCGGTGGGTATTTAAGGGGGTGGAAAAAAAGAATATAGAAAAGATAGCACAGAATATAGCCGATGAGGCTTCCCTCAGTCTTGGAAGCAGGAACATCGGCAAACCTCAAAAACGAGTGCAGAAAGCGCGTTTATTACAACAGTTAATAGAGGAAGGTAGCGAAATATTAGAAGATTATAAACAAAAAGAAAAAGAAATAGTAAAAGGGCGTAGGATAACTACAATAACCCTGAAAAGAAAACTTCAAATAAATAACAGCAAAAGGATAATGGGCGAGTTAGAGCCTTTGTTAACCGACAGTTTTTACCTAAGATTCTCTTTTTCTTACAAATTAATTCACCAAGAGGAGAGAGACGCGAGAGGAAAGCCGACAACGTTGGTATTTTATAAAAATTTATCCGGAAGTCCGTGGTTTAGGGGTTACGATGAGGTTGAAGAGTGGATTAATAAACAAGAAGAGCATAGATTAAACATAGATAAAATAGATAGGCCAAGTACAAAATGGAGGTTTGTAAGATGGATGGTGTTAGCGTTAAAATAGTATATGGAACAGCTTTAAATAAAATGCCTAAAGGTGATGCTGGAATGCAATCCGAAAAAGTGGCAGGAGGTCGAATGCCTGAGTGGTTGCGTTATAAGAAAGGGATGAAGCCCCTGGATAGTTTCAATGATGATGTTTGTTTATTTAGATGCTTGGCCCTCCACACTTCGAAGTTTAGGGCTGATAGGTGTTTAACATTGACCAAAGAGCTCCAGCAGCAATATTTACAGTTTTGTAAAACCCATAAATTACCGAAACCAGAAGGCCCCATACTATTTGGAGATATCAAGAAAATAGAAGAGTGTTTTAAAATAGGTATTGATGCGTACGAACCTACAGAAGAGGGAACATGGTATTTAAGAAAAGTAGCAGCTCATTACGACAAGATTGGTAATAAAAAGATGAAAATAGGCATCTATAACGATCACGCCTTCCTTATTACGGATATGAATAAAGCCGCTGAAAATAATTATTGTTGCTTCGACTGCAAACAACGCTTTACAAAGTCCAGCAATTTAACCAGGCACGCATTAACCTGCATGAATGGATTAACAAAAGTATCGTGTAAAGGAGAAAAAATAGATCGCCCACTATCAGCGTTTGAAAAAGCTTTCCACCCAAGACCCGGTTGTAGGAAGAAATCGATCAGTTGGATAAAATCTTTACCAGGGACCCATATTCACACTGCAGTATGCGGTCACGGCGGAGAAAGTATAATCGCTGGTGCCCCAGTTGATGGGTATTGCCCCGAGACTGATACAGTTTATCAATTTCACGGCTGTTATTGGCACGGGTGTCCCAAACATTGTAAAGATTATAAAAATAAGCTTAGAAGATCCAACGAGAGAGACGAAGCAATTGAGGGTAAGTGTAAATTAGTAACTATTTTTGAATGCGAGTATGATGCAATTTGTAAACCTGAGGATGTAAAGGAACTAGAAAAGCCTCCTACAGTGATTTAACCCATATCATATTGTATACGATTTTGAAGCATATTTAGACGGAAGTAAAGAAAAGCGTAACCCAACTAAAGATCTAGAGTTTATAAACGAACATGTCCCAATAAGTGTTAGTATAGGGGATACTCTATCCAACAATATAACTCACATATGTGATACTTCTCCAAAACAATTAGTAACCCTATTTATGGAAGATGTAAAGAGAAGGGGAGACAATATCCGAGAGGTCGTGGGGAGCAACAATACATATGGGTACCCTGCAGACATGGAGTATCTTTACACTTCTCAGCAGCGAGAAATTACCCGTTGAATTTCACAAGTCCCAGTAATTGGGTTCAATTCCAGTAATTACGATCTTAATTTAATAAAGAAGCATTTAGTTGACGTTTTAACGGATAAAACCACTAAGGTACTAGTAGGAAAGAAAGCCAATACAACCATTTTTCTATTTACACCAGAATTTAGGTTTTTAGATGTAAAATTGTATCTTGCTCCTGGTATCGATTACGATAGATGGGTTAAGGCTTATGGATGCGAAGGTGAAAAATCCTTCTTCCCATACGAATGGTTCGATTCTCCCGATAAACTAGCGTATGAGGGTTTACCACCGCTTACAAATTGGACAAATAAATTAACTCCAAATAAAACGATAACCAAACAGCAGTTGGAAGAGTGCAACAACATTTATAGCAGATTAAATATGAAGTCTTTCAAAGACTGGTTACAATACTATAACGACTTGGATGTTGGCCCCTTTTTAGAAGCTATCGGAAAAATGACAAAATTTTATAAAATAAAAGGTATAGATATGTTCAAAGATGCAGTTACCCTACCGGGAGTTGCTTTACAATACATTCTCAGAGGAACGATAAAAAAACATATAAAACCTTACCAAACCAAAGAGAGTAAGATAGAAGACGCGATATGTCCGCCACTGTATGCCCCTGGTGAGGAAATATATGAAATGTTAAAAGGAGCATTAGTTGGGGGTCCATCAATTGTGTTTACAAGATACACTGAAGCAGGTGTTACGAGAATCAGGTCAGCCCCTGATGGAAATGGAAAGATTTGCGAAGCCGTACTTGGTTTTGATGCAAACGCCCTATATTTATCAACATTAAACAAACAAATGCCATGTGGCGAAGGGAAACTACACGAGGAAAGCAGCCCTCACGACCCTATTAAAATAAATAAGTTTTCCAATGCGGTTTTAAATGGTAAGTGGTTTGGCTTTGCTGAAGTAGATATAGAGGTTCCCAGCAGTTTAAAAGAAAAGTTTTCGGAAATGTCCCCAATATTTATAAATAGGATTGTAGAGGAGGAGGACGTTCCAGAGAAGATGTTACAGTATTTACAAGAAACTAACCGCGCAAGAGGAGATGGTAGAAAACTAGTAGGAGCAATGTCTGCTCAAAAAGTATTACTATTTGCCCCATTATTAAAATGGTATTTGAAGCAGGGTTTAGAAATTACAGGGATTCACAGAGTAATAAATTATACAGCAGGTAAACCCTTTGAATGGTTTGTTAAAGAAGTTACTTCAGCCAGGAGATCCGGAGATGTTGACAGTTCCAAGTCCCCAATTGCGGATATAATGAAACTATTAGGTAACTTATGTTGCGGGAAAATGATAGAATCCCGAAAAAACACCTCAACACAACGTATACAAAAGATGAAAAATGTGTGGACAAAGCTTTAAGATCAGCGTATTTCGATGATTTAGAGGAAATAGGAGATTCTTACGAAATATCCTCAAGAAAAGTAAATGCCAATATGACTTGTCCATTTCACTGTGGGATTGCTGTATACCAATATGCAAAACTAAGAATGTTAGAATTTTAGTACGATTTTATGGATAAATACGTAGATAGAGCAGATTTTGAACTAATACAGATGGATACTGATAGTTTGTATATGGGGGTTAGCATGAATGGTGGAGAGCTGGATGGAATGATAAAACCAGAAATGGTGGAGGATTTCAAAAAACATAAAAAAGAATGGTTAGCGTGGGATAAATGGAGTAATAGAGAACCAGGGCTATTCAAAACAGAGTTCCAAGGAGATCGTGCAATCGCACTATGCAGCAAGTGTTATGTGGTTGAAAAAGTAGACACAACCCAAGTAAAACATTCGGCGAAGGGGCTGTCTGCCAGGCAAAATCCTCTCACATGGAGAAGGTATATGGAGGCCCTACACCAGGTTGGAACGGATAGAGGAACAAACAGAGGGTTTAGAATGATAAATGGTGTTATGAAAACATATACCCAAAATAAATTAGGACTGTCCGCTTACTATGACAAGAGAAGGGTTTTAGAAGATGGGATACATACAGAACCCCTTTAACAGAAATAAAATTATGCAGTTGAAACCTGTTCAATTTTTGAAGGTACCTTAGGTCGGGGCTTATCACGGGGTTTTGCCCAATTATCTCTAGAAAGTCCCATTATAAATTTATCATATTTCCACAGATCTGTAAGGCGTTTAGGCCCAATATGGTGTTTCTTTCTAACTTCATAGGCAGGAATAATTCCACGTGATTGTAAAATATCTATCAGCGCTTCCTGCGTAATAAACGATTTAGGCATAATTCTTCAAGAATTACTTTATATAACTACATATAAATGTCTAACATATTTATTTCCAATTGTGATTTTATGTTAAACATTTATAATATGTAGTTATATATATAAAAATATGTTTACAAAAGAAGAAGACGTAAAAACAAAATTTGATGAGGCTTGCTATGAGGATATTTTAGGTCTCCAAGACGGAATAATAGAACGTCTAAAAAAGTTGCACGAGGAAGAGAGGGAGCTAGAAGCCGCTACAAAACGAAAACCTGTTGTTGAAATTTGCAAAGATTCGATGATGAGCCCGCTTGTTGAAGCCATTATAAAACAGTTCGAAAAAACCTACATGGCGAATTAATCCATATCTCCGGCAGTACGAGGGGTTAATTAATATCTGGTTGAATTTGAACGCACCACCAAGTAAACCTGCTAGAGCCCCAGTCGAATAATTCCAATACATATTTGAAAAAAGCGCATATTTTGTTTTTCAATGTAGAAACCGGGGGTGCAGATTAATTTTTCTTAAAAAAAGGTAGCCGAAAAACCTTGGTAGCGCTTTCTATAATAGACAGGTTTTTGATTGAAGGTGATCTATCCAAACACATGTGGGTTATCAACTAACGCTTGTGCACTTACTACATCATACCCCTCTTCTAAATAGGTCTCTATCAAATTACACATACGAACAGATCCGGGTGAACACCCCTCATGGGGATCATAATATTTAATTCCTTTTTTCCTCAATCCATACGGCGTGCGGAAACTATTATTAATTTTTTCAAAATTATCACTACATGTGGTTTTATCTATTTTCTCTTCATTAATTAATTCTTTAGAATTATCACTACAAACAGGTTTATCTATTTTCTGTGAAAATTGTTTTATTTCTTCACCACACGTAGACATATTTTATTATTATAAATACACATATTTCATTATTTAATACTAAAAATTATTAACTCTTACTGAGTAATGCTTAACAATTACTGAGCAATTGCTTAACAATGCTGAACAAATGCTTAACAGTTACTGAGCAATGTTTAACAATTACTGAACAATTGCTTAACAATGCTGAACAAATGCTTAACAGTTACTGAGCAATGATTAAAATTACTGAGCAAAGCTTAACAATGTTTAACAACGCTTAACAAGGCCTAACAATTACTGAGCAATGCTTAACAATGCTTAACAATTACTGAGCAATGCTTAGCAATTGCTTAACAATGCTGAATAAATGCTTAACAATTACTGAACAATGCTAACATTCTACCACGATTTTGCAAGGGTTTCAAAAGGGATACTCCATGTAGAAAGGGTCGCTAGGCACGTTTTTCCCCATTCGGTATGCCTAGGTGTGGTGCTGGTATGCCTAGTTGTGGTGCTAGTATGCCTAGTCGTGGTGCTGGTATGCCTAGGCCTGGTGCTGGTATGCCTAGGTGTGGTGCTGGTATGCCTAGGCCTGGTAACGAGTATGTCTAGTTGTGGTGCTAGTATGCCTAGGTGTGGTAACGAGTATGCCTAGTTGTGGTGCTGGTATGCCTGGTTTTACCTAGACAAATCATGTTGAACATTGGGAAAACTATATTTATATGTACTTGCATATTTTGTGCCTACAATATGCCACCAAAGCAAAATTTGTCCGAACAAGATATAGAAGATATCCGTAATCTTCGGGGTATAGAGTCTGCAGACAATACGAAGAAGAAATTTGGAATCGGTACAACTCGTCTTCGAAAAATATGGGACGCCGTCGATGCGGAACGTAGTACAAAACCCGAAGAAACCAAATTTGAAACAAATTTAGAAACCCCCACCCCCGTAGTACACATGGGTGACCGCACCTGGCCCTCCCACCAAGTTCCCCACGGA